>CM068381.1:29352357-29952357 GCA_034770075.1 Aralia elata
CTGTAATTTCGGCGTGATAAGTTGGGTTGGCGTTATATAGGTCGAAACCGAGGTGTCCTTCAGGAGGAGCTTTTAGTTTTTCCTAAAAATTGAGAAAATTCATGGCGGAAATACAACCTTTCGGTGGGGAAACGGGGATCTCTTCAGCTCAGGCCATTGGTCGAGCGGAAGCATTTTGGGGGTCCGCTCAGGCTAAGGTCGAGGACCTCTCCTCTTCAGGCCTTTTGTCGAAGAGGAGCGTTTTTATTGAACGGATAAAATCTCTTCTCTTCGGATAGACATCATTTTTAGAAAAAACTTTGTTCTCCCTGAATGGCACTCGTGTAAAGTTGTAATGAGTTTATTAAATTTTGTTGGTTTTGGATGTTGGAAGGCAACTTTTTTGTATAGTCACTTGTTTAAAGTTATTTGGTTGTTGGAGGCTACTTTTTGTAATAGTCTCTTGTTTTAAAGTTTTTTTGACTTGAAACTATTTCTTGCTATGAAAAGCAATCAACCCTAAAAACTTAGAAGGTCTAAACGTGTGACAAATACCTCTTTTTTTTCTGTTAGGTAAGATGCTGATCTCCGTACAGTAATATTCTAGTTTTATGAAATTTGTTATCACGTTTATATAATTTATTGTCAACGGTGATTTGCATTTCAAAAAATGAAATACATTAGCAATGTGTAGATTATTAAAAAAAAAAAGTAAATGTGTATGCGTTGTGTATATAAATTTTTTAATTACCTTATTCATCACCTTCATGATTCTCTGTGCGCGTTGAGGTTGGGGCTAAGGGTGACAATAGTGTCGTATTAAGGGCGAATTCGTATCATGTCGAAAATTCATGTATAACATGTGTTTATAACAAGCAAATTCGTTTATGAATCTTGTTCGTGTCGAAAATTGATACGTGTTTAAAATGGTATTTATGACACGAATCCGTTGATGAATCATATTCGTGTCGTGTTATCGTGTCGTGTCGAAAAATTAGCGTCCATAATTTGAGACCGTATATATATGATCATATTGTTAACCAGCTGCGATTAAGACCAAGGTATTTTCCATGTTTTTCATTTAAGCCTGTTATTTTTCATACTGATTAGTTATTATGGTTTAAAACGGTATAATATATATATATAAATATATATATATGTATATATATAGTCTATTTCTGCCAACGGACCAAAAAAACGGATCAAAAAACGAATCGAGTTATAGGCGACGGACAGAACCGTTGCTATAGCATGAACCGTCGTCATAGGTTCCATAGCAACGGTTCACTATGGCGAAACAAAACCTTTGCCATAAGTCCATGTATAGCGACAGTTTCATGCTAGAGCGACGGTTCTGTCTGTCGCTATATACTCGGTCCCGTTTTTGATTTTTTGGTCCGTTTTTAAAAATTTTTTCATATATATATATATATATATATATATATATATTGTAAAATGTCGACGCAAAGCTCGTCGCTCGCAGCAATGTCCTTTTTGTCACAAAACAATTTTTTCTCCTTTTATTTCTTTATAATTTAGCTATATTATTAGTTTATCTTTTATAATTAAAACTTTTTATATCTTCTATATTTAGTACTTTAAATTTCATAAAAAATTTATTTTTATTTTTGTGCTAATTACTAACACGTAATGTGTCTGCAAAGAAATTATAAAAGCAATAATTTGCCCCCCCAAATTGTACCCTCTGTGTGTGAATATTATCTTATGAAAAATGATAGATATTATAAAAGTTTACGTTGACATTTTTGATATGCTAATTAGGTAGATAAGTATATATTGAGTAGAATCTTATTTGAAAAAATATGTAATTAGTGAGGCCTCCTTATAATTATTATCAATTCTCATGTATTGATAAATTTCGCAATTATAATTCGGCATAAATTAATCACAATACATAGTAGGAGTCTTATCTTATTGATTAGCTTATCTTTTTGGGTCCTTGAAAAACATCCAAATTGTTTTCATTGGTTATATATATTTTAAGACTCTTAACCCCATAAATTATAATTACAAACCCATGGGAAAATATTGCATTATTTATAAAGTTAGACAAAACTTAAATATCGATAATTCATCAGCAAACAGAGAATTTATAAAGAGTGAGAAATTAATTATTAGTCATATATAGACCCTGTCATTAAATAGTCTGCTTAAATACTTTGAACTATGTCTAATCAAATTCATATCCAGCCTTTTGTGTCATTGAAGAGGTGTTTACCTCGTAATTTCCTGTTTAAGAAGTTTAACTCGTGTTAAAGAGTTATGTTGGGTCATTATGAGATAGGAAGGACTGATGTGGGCCCTTGAAAATTAGATGATACATCATATATACATCTATCACGTTACGTGAGGTGAAATATTATAAAACATTTGGTAACTTTATTATTTTATCTACTTTTTGTGGTTGGTGGCTTGAGGGTAATACAATGAACTTAGCATAATCTATTACTGCATATATAATACAGAAAAACGATTATTATATTCATATTCAGTTAAAGTGTTAGCTGGGTAACGTTTTTGTCTCTATTCTATCTCTATGCTCTATTGACGGAGTACAATGGAATATTTTTTTTGAAAATATTATCATATTGATAAAAAATTATTAAAAATATTATTCAAAACTATAAGTATTAAAATTTATACCTTACAAAAGCTAATAGAATTGTGCATTACGAACAAGGCATATTATCTTCTCCTCACAACACAAAAATATTTGCAGTGTGTGTTTGTTTTTCAAGGTGTGTAGTATCATGATTTATATACTGATCCTCTACACTATCTTTTATACTAAAGGGCATTAATATACAAGAAATTATTATCATGTGTTATTACTTATATTATTTCAATATATGGGGTATTTTACACATTATTCTCAAATGTGGTCCTACAAAATACAAGATCCATTTTATTAACTGTATAATCTCTGTGGTCTTTTAGTAAAACTTTAATGTAAAAATCAATAAATAACAATGGTGACCATTACTGCTTCACGGGACAAAAGGAAAGCCAGATACAATTGTCTCAAAGAAAAAAGAAAAGAAAAGTTATATTCCAAATCAAGAGATACTACATGGCATGCATTTTTAAATTTGCGTCAATAAAGGTTGATTTGGTTATACATGCATAAACTACAATTTCCTTGTAAGTTATCATACTGTGAATGGAATTAGTTTTCTGGGGTTCTGTGTTTAGTTTTATGACAATTTGATCCCTCGACTGGCTTGCAACATTAGGCATGCCCATTGCGCATTTTTTGTAATTGAATAATAATATTTGAAATTATGATTAATTTTTATTTGATTATAAATTGATGATAAGTTCTTTTTTGGTGTAAATTTAATTAGTTAACTTCTCGCACAAAAGATACCAAGAAAAATAAACTAAGGAATCAAAATTAAACGAGATTTTTGTTTTACCCTCGTACAAAACAGAGGAGTATCGTATATATATTTCTGCAATTTTAGAATTTTAATACATTGCACATTTAAAGAATAATCTTATTTTGAATCCATAAGGGGGAGAATATATGTCAATATTCACTTATTCACATTAAAATTACCACAAGAATAAATTACTGGAAATTGTGGAAACTGCGTTTGTAGGTTATTTACATCAACGATGAACACTCATTAATTTAACTCATGCGGTTTAATTTATGCAGATTATAAATGATAGGTAGTTTCCTTGCCCCGAAGTCAGAATTCCTTTTGCAGGGACAAAATACAATACAAATTCTTTCCCTAAAATAATTAAGGGCCAATTGTCATTGCGAAATTAAAAATCGTGTAGCGGAAAAGGTAGGAAAAAACAAACTAATAATATGTAAGTAAATACACAAAATATATGTCTTAATTAACATACATTTAATTATTTATACTTCTAAAAAGAGTAGTATTATAATCTGATTAACATATATTTAATTAATTACATTATTTTGTTCTCCTTTTCTTTTCTTTTTTTTACTTCATTTTCCTCAAATTTCCCAAGTGTTTTTTGTTTTTTTTTTTGACAAACCCTGCAGGAAAAATTCATTCCATCAAAAAGATGCAAATTACATGTATGATATAGTTGAGAGGATACTTACTCTATTCAAAAATGAAACCTAAATTATAAACTTTCATGATTTAAGTAGAAAAATAAAAAACAATGAATAATTGTTGGAAATATGTTGCATCCCGAATTCAATCAACATTCGTAAACGAAATCAACTCTTATATAGAGAATTTAATCTTTCAAAAGGAGAAAAATGATTCCACAGAGTGGAAAAAGAAAGAAAAATCTAACACTAAAGTAAGAAAAAAACAAAATCCCATAAAATTAGAAAAACAAACTCTACAAAGGGAGAAAATAATAATGAAAAAAGAGATTAATGATATCAAAAATATCTGGAGGAGGGTCTTTTTCAAAAGAGAAAAGAGGCTAATTATATTTCTTAGCTAAACATTTTCCCAAAGTTTCCGTCTACCAAAAAAGTATATATTTTTTTTCACTAAGAAAAATTTTTTTATTAGTATCTCTAGAAATTACATGATGTATATCTAGCAAAACACTTTCCTTTCTTTAAATTTGATATGACTTTTATCACATTGAATATAAACCACCTGCTATGATAACTAATACACCTTTTTAGATATCCAAATAATACTCATTCTTCACTTGCAATTAAATATGGAATAATATCATTTTATAATGGACCAATTTAATAGTATTGGGTAAGTAAGAGTTCTATTCACTTAACAATGTTATTAGTGCAAAATGACTTCATTTTCTTCCCAAATGTTATTATCATATTATGTGATTGAACTATATCATCTCCATTAGTCTAATATAAGCATGTATCTCAAATCATAATAATTAGTGTTTAATTTGACTTATACGCGGTTTATTTTAATCGAAGGCATTAAACAATGCCATCTAGTGATTATAATACATATTTAATAAAAATCAACGTACGTGTGACAACTGACACGGTTAAATGTCACATCCTAGAACTTAAATTTGTCATGTGATATTTTTATTTTATTATTATTTTCTTTTGTCAGCAAACCATGTGGTTGTTTAATTTTCTTTGTTCCGAATATAAGAGTAACTTAATAAATAAATATAAATGTAGTAAATAACTTATATAGTGAGAAGTGAGGCACTCACTTACAAATTTATACTTCAAAAAGTCATTTTTCATGTATTTTGAAAGAAATAAAAAATCATTTTGCTATGTGGAACGTAGAGACTAACATTTTTTTAAAATATATAAATGATAGTAAAATAATATTTCCTCAATTTCAAAATAATAATCTCAATTTGATTTTAATTAATATTATAAATTATTTAAAAAAATACAACTAATTATGAACATAAATATGAATACTTATACTTTCGGACAAATCAATTATAATAAGACCCGCAGAAAGACGAGGGGGGGGGGGGGAACCACTAGGGTATATAAATGCTAAATAAGAAAATCTATAGTTTTCAGAAAAGGCACCTACCAACTTATTATATATATTTAATTTTTTATTGTTGCAATAAACGTGCAACATATAATATATATATATAGAGAGAGAGAGAGAGAGAGAGTTCTCAACACTTCTAATACTTATGTAATGACACAGTGTAATATTAAACAACTTGTGTAATGCATGCCTTTGTTTTCTTTCTTTTTTTCGTGGAAGCAGCCTACATGGGCAAAGAAAAAAGGAACAGGATCCTCATCCATTTGATTTAAAATGGAGAGTCTCCATTTTGTTTAAAATAGAGAGTCTTCATTTTATTCTATTTCACCAATTATTTGCATCATAATAATTTGATTAGTTATGATCCAAATATGTTAATAGATAGTTTATGATATTAAGATCAATCCTAAAAAAAAAAAAATCCGACATTTTTTCACCGTTAAAAGTCCTAAAAGATTTTTTAACCGTTGAATAAACAACTTGTGTAATGCATGCCTTTGTTTTCTTTCTTTTTTTCGTGGAAGCAGCCTACATGGGCAAAGAAAAAAGGAACAGGATCCTCTCCATTTGATTTAAAATGGAGAGTCTCCATTTTGTTTAAAATAGAGAGTCTTCATTTTACTCTATTTCATAAATTATTGCATCATAATAATTTGATTAGTTATGATCCAAATATGTTAATAGATAGTTTATGATATTAAGATCAATCCTAAAAAAAAAAAATCCGACATTTTTTCACCGTTAAAAGTCTAAAAGATTTTTTACCGTTGAATTATTTATTTTTCAACGGTGAAAAATATTTTATACTTTTAACTGTGAAAAAATGTCGGATTACTTTTTTTGTTTTTTAGGATTGATCTTAATATCATAAACTATCTATTAATATATTTGGATCATTACTAACCAAATTATTATGATGCAATAATTGGTGAAATAAAGTGAAATAGAGACTCTCTATTTCGAATGAAATAGAGACTCTCTATTTCGAATGAAATAGAGAGGATCCTGTTCTAGAAAAAAGTGCTACTCTCAACAACCGAAAAAAATGATGTTTTGAATTTTATAATTAGATTAATGAAAGATTTGATAGAGACTAGGCACTGATTCACAGAATATCGTGATTCATTGACTTTAATTTCACTATAAATTTGATTTGTGAGTCACGCTTGAATTCGAATTTAAAGTCAAAATATTTATACATAGTATATGTAGGGTTGCAAAAAGAGATTATTTTCTTAGAAGTTATCGATTTTGATAATTTTCAACTTTTGCAATTATAAAAATTTTTTTGGAGAGGAAGAAAAAGGTAGAAGAAGAATGTATTGGGAATAGGGTTTGGAGAGGAAGAAAAAGGCAGAAAAAGAGGAAATAAAGAAGGAGAAAATAATGAACGGTCAGATTTATGTCAAACTTTGGATGACTCGGATGATTTATTAGATGAGCGGAAAATTCAAAATAATTTGTATTTTGTTAGATAGATTTCGTAATCTCATTTATATTAAATATAATTGAGATTACGAAATTAAAAATATCTCAACTTAGTTTTCAAAATAAGTCTAAATAAATAATATTAACTCTAAATATAATAATTTGGCGAATTTAACCATTAACAATATGTGAGCTAGCTATTTGAGTAGTATTTAAATATTTTTATACAGACAAACTAATTAGTAACATGCAGGAAAATTGTATATTCAGGGCAGTCGACCCTCCCGCTCATATTCAGGAACGACCCTGCTTAGATACCTAAGATATATAAGTTATCTTAAGTCACTTTTAATGCAACATAATTTGATCATTAAATTAATAATCTAACCGTACAAATATAATGAGCATGCAAAAATATGATATTTTATAAAATTTCATTTAATTTGAGGTATCAGAATATCATTTTTATAATTGTGTAAATAATTTGTATATAAGTATATATTAAGACAACTCTAATTTTAATAACTTCTATTGTTATAAAGTTGCTGATGTATAATTTTAAATCGAACGAAATTTTACATAATATCATATTTTTGCATGCTCATTACATTGGTACTGTTAGATTATTAGTGTTATATATATATATATATATATATATATATATATATATATATATATATATCAGAGCCGGCCCTGGGTTTTTTAAGGCCCAGGGCAATTTTTTTCAAGTGTGCCCCTTTGTACAAATTTAAAAAAAAAATTATCAACCAATTAATTTTATTAAAATTATAAAAATTTACAAAATATAAGAAAGAACACTTTGGGGCCTCATTAAAACCTGTTTGGGAAAAACCCAATGGGACAAAACCCTAAACGAAGGAAAAAGAGTACCCCCGAATTGTAAACATTACATTAAAAAACTCAAACTACATATTTGAGTCCACATGCTTCCTCCCAAATCTCCATAAGCATTTCTTGATTTGATCAATCTTCTTTTCATCCTCCACAATTAATCGAAGCCAAGAATCATCACATGTACCTACAAAATAAAAATAACAACGAAATCTGAACCACAAAACATCATTTAAAATGTCTTCTTGTTGCACTTTTAGATGCAAAATCATCAATTATACTATCATATTTAATGTTTTTTAACATATCCTTTTCAATGCATAATATCGCTAATCCATTTAGCCTATCTTGAGTCATGGTGGTCCGCAAGTAAGATTTCAATAATTTTAATTTAGAAAAACTTCTTTCAGCAGATGCCACAGTTACAGGTATAGTCAATAATACCCTATAAGCAACCATTACATTAGGAAACATATCCATACTCTTTACAAACTCAAGAATTTTAATGGATGTCCATGGTTTATGTGTTTCATATGCTTCTTTTGGTAACATCACTAGCAACACCTGTAATTTTGAAAATAAGTCTCTTGCATCAACATCAGAAACATCACCATGTTTTAAAGCATTTTCAAGATTCACACAAGAACTTTTCAACTCATTATCATCAAGCGAAGTCAACTTTGCGGCATCAAATAAGAACCCAAAAATAGATTCAAAACAATGCAATTGTTCAAACCTACTCTTCAATTCACCAAGAGCAATATCCACTATAACAAGAAAATAATCAGTTCTAAATGATTCTTCAGCTGATTGTTGTTTCCCTATCACTATTGGAAACCTCGTCAAAATGTCTTTTTCTACAAACTTGACGCTTTTTCCGAAATACAGGCTCAATTTCCATATCAAGGGAAATTTCTTTAGCATCAATCATGGCAGAAACAAACCCATTTATTCTATAGTTTTTAAAAAATAAAAGAAGTCCTTCTAATTGTTTTACAGCAGCATCAAGACGCATGTCTTCAGATTATAACTTTTTACTAACTAAGTTAATCTTATGCAAAATATCATGCCAAATAACCAAACTTAATATACATTTAGATTATATTGTCAATTATCTACCTGTATCTGAAGAGAAAATTCCTCGAGCTAAATGGGTAGTAGAAAAACAAGATAATCTGCATAAGAATACATTAAAATTGTGATTAAATGAGTAAATGACCCTTAACAGTTAACACACTCTATTAATTAATCAAATGAAATCCAACCCAATTTGAAAAACAAACACTTAGACATATCACATAGATATATGCATACAGACATACAATATATTCATACAGAGTCCAAGTAAATGATGGGAAAAATTTAATACGTAATGTCATCAGTCTGTCAATCACCATATATTCTGTATATGTAGAAAAATAGAGTTTATAAACCATCAGAGCCGACATTAAACATCAATTTTTCTCAATTTCTATATCTCAGAACCAACTTAAAGAGGAGTGAGATTCTTCTGTGATTATACAGCAAAAAATATTAAATACCAATTCAATTAATGGGGATATTCTTATTCTTTCCAAGTTTTGATTGTGTCATAATAATCTTGATATGAAACTTCTCTTTTATTTATTCTATTTCCTTGTGAATGTTGGAGTGTTTGTACTAAATTCAGAAGCAATAAGTTCAATACATGTGATGTTAATCAGTAATCACATTGACGATAATAAATATTAAATAATAATAGTGAACTCACTTGTCACATAGACTGAGAAATCAAACTAATTTGAGAAACCCACTGAGCCGCCAAACTAATTTGAACAATTGAACAGCGAACTGAAACTCAAAGTCAAATGAATATGTCAATCTCAAAATCCAGCTCAATCAGTTAATCAAAAGAACAAATAAGTGAATAACACAATCAATGAGAAGAAATGTGTATGGAATCTTACGCAGAATTGCAGAAGAAGAGGGACAAAAAAGGGGATTCTCCTTGACTCCTTGGTGTGGCTGGCGGCTACTGTAGTGCAAGTGATTTGAAACCCTAAAACATTTCTTCTCTTGTTATGACTGTTGGGCTGATATTTTTTTTTGGGACATTTACATTTAGTAGTACATTTTTAGAAATAATTACAATAATGGTGCATAGATAAAATAATTACAAAACTAATACAATTTTCCATATTTATTTGCAATATTAGTGCAATTAGAATTCCTTAATTTAGGGGATAATATCAATTTCTCTCTCCTCCATTCTATCCCTTTAATTTAGTTTCCAAGCCAATTTTTTTGGATTGAAATTGTAGGATTTGTGGAGAGTGTCTACTTTGATTCGGAGGATTTGGGCAACACCACCGGCCAGTGGGACTTGTATGGATCTGATGCACCTTCACCATACAACCCTCTTCGGGGATATACTACAGATCGGACGCAGAGTTGATAAGCAGTGGTGAAAGTAAGAGTATATCAAGTAACAGCCAAGAAAAATACTTGTTAACATTCTTTTCTTGTCAATGGAGGTGGTGGCGGTGATTGTGTAATGCTAATTTATAGTCGTTTGAACCACCCAATCCCCATCGTATCAAAAAAAAAACACACAGTTCCAATCCATTGTTCACATGGAAGGATATCCTAAGGTATTTAGTCAAACTTTTATAAATAAATAAATAAAGATCAAACTTAAACATTTAAAAAAAATAAAATATCCATTCTCTCTCCCCTCCCTCCCTCCCACCGCCCCACCACCTCTCCCTGCCGCCCCCGCCCATCCGTCGCCCCCCGCCTCCCTCCTCCCTCCGCCTCCCTCTCTCTCTCCCGCCGCAAGGTAACCAAACATTCATAGCAAGGTAACCAAACATTAATAGTAAGGTAACCAAACATTCATACCAAGATAATTAAACCTTTATACCAAGGTAACCAATATTATGAATGGTTACCAACTCAACATTATACAGTAACCAAAATTAATCTAATTAGTAACCATATTTTTTTCATATTGCAGTTGGTAACCAAAACATTCATAGCAAGGTAACCAAACATTCATACTAAGGTAATTAAACCTTTATACTAAGGTAACCAATATTATGAATGGTTACCAACTCAACATTATACAGTAACCAAAATTAATCTAATTAGTAACCATAATTTTTTCATATTGCAGTTGGTAACCAAACATTCATAGCAAGGTAACCAAACATTCATACCAAGGTAATTAAAAGTTATACCAAGGTAACCAATATTATGAATGGTTACCAACTCAACATTATACAGTAATCAAAATTAATCTAATTAGTAACCATAAATCTGAAACACACCCAAATCCATTTCAACTCATTAATTTAAACCTAAATAACCAAATACTTATACGACAGTAAACAAACACACTAAATGGCCTTTAATTTAATTAAGTCATCTATATCTTTAGCTTAATTAATTAGGTGCATTAACATGAATAGCTGAGAACAAGCTATACAGTATGCTCCATTTGTTAGCATATATACACAGGTTTTGACACTAATTTATTAGGTAGCCTTCCTCATTACCAAACCTCTTGATTATGATAGAATAGACAAATTAAGAAAATTAATTTATTTGTTAAATTTTTTGATATTTGAAATATTTCGAGAAACTAGCTAGCTACTTAGCTTCATTTGTCTAATCTGTTGTTACTTTCGAAACTTACGCCTTACCCAGGTTCTTTCCATTTCCTTTTAGAAACTTTGAAGATGGATGCATGGAAATTCGGTAGACTAATCTCTGATAGATCTAATTCGAATATATATGGCGGCGGGGAGAGGTGGCGGGCCGGTGAGAGGGAGGGAGGGGAGAGAGAGAATGGGTATTTTATTTTTTTTAAAAAAAATTGATATGAAAACTAAATTAAAGGGATATAATGGAGGAGAGAGAAAATGATATTATCCCCTAAATTAAGGAATCCTAATTGCACTAATATTGTAAATAAATATGAAAAAATGTAATAGTTTTGAAATTATTTTGTGGATGCACTTATCTTATAATTATTTTCTAAATGTTGTATAGTATTGTAAAGAACCCTTTTTTTTGGCTGACTTTTAGTTGGACCTTCTTAAAAAACATAACGAGTCCAAACTAAATTTTGTGCCCCCCTTAGCTTTGGGCCCTGGGCGGTAGCCCTGGTAGCCCTGGCCCAGGGCCGGCTCTGATATATATATATATATATATGCATTAGCAACATATATTAGCACCATATTATTAAAATATTCAAATGTATATGCATTTACAGTATATATAACTTTTTAATTACCTTATTTCATCTTTATGACTCCCCCGCGCGCTGAGGTTGGGGCTACATGTGATCATATTTTAACCAGCTGCGATTGAGACCGAGGTATTTTCATTTGAGCCTGTTATTTTCATCTGATTAATTATTATGGTTTTAATGGTAGGAAGTTTGGAATATTTATTTTAGCTTTTATAAAATTAGTAAAAATGGTCCATATATATTGTAAAGCCGCTTGAAGACGCTACACCGTCCCTAACCTCGCGCGATATCTTTGTGTCACAATAATTTTTTTTCCCTTTTATTCCTGTAAATTTAATTATATAAATTTTTACCATTTTTAATTAAAAGTTTTCATATCTTCTTACTTAATACTCTGAATTTTTTCAAGTTTTTATTTTATTCACATACTAATTACACAAGCAACATCACAAGGATTGTAAGCAATAATTTGGCCCAAAACTGTACCATTTGTGCGGATATTATCTTATTGCTTAGCTTTTTGTGTAACACCTCATGTCCCACATCGAAAGATAAGAGAAAAGTTTGTCTGCATATAAAGAATACCTTCAGTCCCGAGAAGATACTATTAGGCCCTTAATTTAAAGTCTTGTTTGTATGGATTTGATTCGATTCAATTCGGACTTGGGATTTGATCCAAGATTTGTTCTGGACTCGAGATTTGACCCGGGTTGTTACATTTTGGGTCCTTGTAAAACATCCGAATTGTTTTCATTGGTTTATATAATATATATATATATATATATATATATATATATATATATATCAATTTAGACTCTTTTAACCCCATAAATTATAATTACACCATGGGAAAATATGCATTTTTTATAAGTTAGACAAACCTTAAATATTTGATAATTAGTCAGCACACAGGAAAGTGATAAATAGTGATAAATTAATTGTTTGTCATATATTTGAGCAACAAATAATAGTGTTCTAAAAATTCCCGCCTATTAATCCCCTCTTAAACACTAGGTGGTCCTCTACTGCCTCGATTTGACTGGACGCTTAGACCCCCGCTTAGATAGAATTAGACATTTACTTTGAAACTCTACAATACTTGAAATGACTTTTTTAAACTTAAAAAAATTATTTTTTATGGTAATTTTCATGTAAAATTTTAAAAAATTATATCTAAATATACTTTGTACCGTATAACAAATATGTATAATAGAAAAATAAACAAATGAGATCGTTTAAAAAAACGTCTAATTCGCTTAAAAATACGCTTAGACGGCCTAGGCGCTAAACGGGCTACGGCACTTTTAAAACACTAACAAATAGCCTCTCCTTAAATACTTTGACTAAATGTCTAAATTCAAGCCATCCTTTTGTCATGAGAGCGTTCCTTGTAATTCCTGAATATGAATAACTCGTTTTTAAGGATTGGTCACTAAGATATAGGAAGGACCATGTTTTCCCATGAAAATTTGGTACATTTGATACATCATATGTACGTACGTAAGGTGAATTATAAACATTTGGTAACTTTTTATTTTATTTTTTTTGTGTCGTGGCTTGAGGTATACAATGAACTTGGCATATCTATTACGATATAAGAACGATTATTCATATTAGTTAAGTTACTTGGGTATTTTTGTTTGATCAGGACTCAGGAATTGATTCAGACAATAAATATTTTTAAAAAAATTATTATTATAAAAAATTCTGAAAATATTATTCAAAACTATAAACATTAAAATTTATTTTACAAAAGCAAATAGAGTTTCATTATTTCTATGATATACAATACTTATCAAATTGAAAAATCATGTTATCTTCTCTAACAATAATTTTGTGTGTGTGTGTGTTTATGTGTTAGATTCATATATTGGTTATCTAAATCTTTTTAAAGTGCATAATATACAAGATTAATTTTGTTATTATGAGATTGTTAGTTAATTTTATATTATCAAACTGTTAGTTAATTTTATATTATCAAACTGTTTCAAAACAAACTTGTAACTCGTGCGAGATACGGGTTAGCTTTTAAAATCATATTTTTATGATAAGATATAATTTGAACATGAGAATGATTCATTACAATGAAAAACTTGAATCCACTAATAACTATAATTTTCTATTTAGCATGTCTATTATAAGTCGGTAACATATTACCTAAAATTGACTTTCATCGATAGTACTACAATATATGAATTGAAGAAAGAAACTTTTGTACCTTTTTGCTTTGTTGATATCACTGTTGCTATCATTATTATAATTTTTTGTTTAGATTGGACTAGAACATGCTCTTTTTTTCCCAGATATGTAATATAAAAATAAAAACATATTGTTATAGATATTTGTACCAAGTTATACTTTGTTCATTCTAAATTATACTAATCTTTTTCCATTCTTCTTGTCGTAAATACTCGCTTCTTCTTCTTCTTTTTTCCCTTGAGATTTATAGGGTTGTTTAAATAGTGTTGAATGTGTGAAGAGTAATAATAATCTATTGTCATTTAATACATAATTTGTATTTAATTTGTGAATGTATTTAAGAATGTAGAAGATTTGTGACGGTTGGTTTTAGGTGTATAATGTATCAAAGTTTTAATGACATTTTTTTTATTAAATGTGTAAGTTGTTTTGGGTAGAATATTAAGAGTACCTATTTAAATACAATGATTATAAATTAATGGCCAAATTACCTTAAGAAAATGACCAACCAAATTAATTTAAAGGTAGATCTCTTATTCGGTTGTTATATACTTGTATTGATAAGATTTGTTATTAACTTTTATCTTTTTAAAAGTTGTTTGAATATTTTTAAATTCAAAATTGATATAAACTCATTTAATTTTAATCTATATAATGATGTCTAACATTTTTTTCTTGTTGAGATTCCTGTACAAGTAGTGAAGAAAGAACTTTTGTTGGTTATAATAATAAGGTAAGATCCATGGACAAAGTCGAGAATATAGTAAACTATCTAAAAATGTCCCAAATATAATTAACTTTCAAAAAATCATTAATAATTTTTTTATTTTGGTACAATAAGAGCATTATATATGATATATATTGATAAAGGTTTGTGACAAAGGTATATATATTAACTCTCTAAACTTTTAAAGTGCATAATAATACAATATTGTGCTGTTATAAAACTATTAATTAGCTTTCGAGATGTGCACAAGTCGAATTGAAACCGAACATGGGCTACTCAGATTCAACTCGAAAGGTTAAATTCTTACTAGATTTCGACTCAAATTTGAAATGCATTTAAAAAACTCTACTCGGATTCGACTTGACTTAAATATTCATTACTTGAATTCGATCCGACTCGGATCAAATTATATTCAAACTACTCGCGATCTTCGAATTCAACTTTCCAAAATGTATTTGCATTTATAATACAAATAATTACAAATCAAACTTATTATTTCACTTAGAAAATGAGAAAATAAAGTTATAATTATGAATGTTGTTAATAACCAATGAATGACAAGTATTTTTCTTGTGACTTTACAAATATTAAATAACAATTAAAAAGAAAAGTAAAAAAATAATAACTAAACTTTATTTTATATATATATATATATATATATATATATATAGTATCATAGAATGTATTGAGTACTTATTCGAATATGTTTCAATCGCGTATGTATAGAACCATGATCGAGAATTCGAGTACTTTGTGTTAGGACAATTATATATTTTGATTTGATGATGATGAGATAATGTATATTTGTAACCAATAGCTTTTGTGAAGTCCTTAAAATAAAATCGATGTACAAGAACTTAGAATAAAAGATCAAATTTATTAGGTTGATGTATTGAGCTAAACGAATGTATAGACTATAAGAAATGAGACGATCGTAAAGTTGTTGAAACGATCATAGAGCATTCTAAGATCGCATAGTCTGCCAGAAATCGTAAAGCTAAATCAAAATCGCAGAGTCTGCATAGAGATCGTAGAGCTTAATGAAAATCGTAGAGTCTACAGAAAAATCATAAGGCAAACAAAAATCGTAGAGTCTGTCAAGAGATCGTAAAGCTTATTGAAGATCGTAATGCAAGACAAAGATCGTATAGAACATGCTGAAGAACTTGCAGAATCGTAAAGTCAACCAAATTAGCAAAAATAAAAAATAAAAAAGTACTCTACGATCACCATGAAAGTCTACGATAATGAAAATCGTAGAGTACTTCAGTTCTGACAATGGACCGACAACGTTAAGGTTCGTAGAATGCAGATCCTAAAATAAGTTGCTGAATATTTGAAGTTTAAAAAGAAGATCAGATCGATGTGTGTCTAACAGCTAGTTTGCCGAAGTGACAGTAGCCCACGTGACTGTCATTGTACTAGTTTGATGTGACACATCATAGCCGGAAGCAAGCTGACACATTTACTCTTAAAGTCAACATCAGAGATCTTCTAGGATCGGAACATTAAATGAGCAACGACAACTTTTTAACGAAAAAATCTCGAGGATGTCTATATATAAGGCATGCAAATTCAATCCAAAATCAATCAAGAACAAGATCAAGATTTGAATTGCAGCACAACTTTGAAAACTTTACTTTACGAAATCAAGAACACCTTATTCTGCTACTAAGTCTTTCAAAAGCCAAGCATAACGTCACTTAGTAGCACCCCAAAAATATTACAAGAAAAACCTTCAATCGCGACCAATACTTTTAGCGATTGCATTTTCGATCTCTAATTGGAGTTAATAGAAACCGGTCACTGATGTAATTACCGCAAAAAAAATTTGGCGCAATAGTTGTCGGGGAGGTTTATTGCGACTACTAACTATCAGCGATTGCACGCGGTCACTGATAAATCCACGTCATTAAAAACAGCGACCGCATGCGGTCGCTGATAGCGGTCACTGATGAATTTTAATATAATCAGAACCAGACAGTCGTTCTAGCTGCAGACGAAGGAAAGAAAGAAGAGGGAGAAGAGGGAGCCCACCCACCGCCGCCACCGATTAGGGATTTGAGAATTTTTCTTGGCCCTGTTTTCTCTCATTCCTCTAATATCTTTGGTAATCATTCATTCACTTTATTCTTTTTTCTCTATATATGTATATATCAATGTGAATGAATTGTATTATTTGTATTATTTTACTTTCTCAATATAAACTACCATGTCTTTGTTTCCATTTTGCTGGTTAATTAAAATGGTGGATTGATATGTATTTCTGAGTGTGATCTATTTTTCACTAAACCAAATATAACCTGGGTCCGTATAAGATTATTGCGAATAGTAATATTATTTTATCGGTGCTTCAGCATTGTGTTATTCTAAATATATTCTAGAGGATTATTTAATATGTACTCTCTTTGATTTTGTATACTCATGAGAATCGATGAATCATTTTCTTTTACATTGTGAGTTTATTAAGATGCCTTGGGCTGGTGTTTTCGCTTTATTGGTTTGTAACTTTAAATGGGTTATTGGTGTTTTCCATTTTGTTATACTTTTGGCAAAATGTGATCTATCTGCGACTCTAATGTGTCTTTTATTGTTTTGTTGGCAAATTCTTTTGACTAAGGGCTTATTTCAATTGTTGATTCTCTTCCTTGTACATGATTTTGGGTATGTTCTATGTTAGATGCAGATTACAATTCATTCTTCTTGTATTTTTTTTTGTCCTTGTACCACATTTTCTTCTCTCTTTAGCCCATTTCATAGTCTTACGATGTTCTTCCTATGTTTACACTAAAACTTCATATTTGTAGTGTTTTTTTTATATGTAGATGACAATATTTTGACCAACACTCATCTTTCTGTTATGGATAATGTTGAATCCTAATTCAATGCTTAGTTTCAAAACAAAGATAAATAATATAAGTAAATAATATAATATAAATAAATAATCAAAGAATAAAAGTAAAATAAAATAAAACAAATAAAATAAAATAATACAAAATGAAATGAAATAAAATAAATAATATATCGAACTAAGTAGTATTTACTTAGTTTTTTAATAGTAAATAAAATAATAAAAATAAAATAAAATAAAACAAATAAAATAAAATAAAATAATACAAAATATAATAAATAATATAATGAACTAAGTAGTATTTACTTAGTTTTTCAATACTAAATAAAATAATATAAAATAATACAAAATAAAATAAAATAAAATGAAATAAAACAAATAAAATAAAATAAATAATACAAAATAAAATCAAATTAAATAAAAAATAATATAATGAACTAAGTACTATTTACTTAGTTTCTCAATACTAAATAAAATAGTATAAATAAAATAAAATAAAACAAATAAAATAAAATAATACAAAATAAAATAAAATAAAATAAATAATATAATGAACTAAGTAGTATTTACTTAGTTTTTCAATACTAAATAAAATAATATAAAATAATACAAAATTAAATAACATAAAATGAAATAAAATAAATAAAATAAAATAAATAATACAAAATAAAATCAAATTAAATAAAAAATAATATAATGAACTAAGTAGTATTTACTTAGTTTCTCAATACTAAATAAATAATATAAATAAAATAATCCAAAATAAAATAAAATAAAATAATATAATGAACTAAGTAGTATTTACTTAGTTTTTCAATACTAAATAAAATAATACAAAATTAAATAACATAATATGAAATAAAACAAATAAAATAAAATAAATAAACCAAAATTAAATTAAATTAAATAAAAGATATTTGTAATGAACTAAGTAGTATTTTCTTTGTTTCTCAATACTAAATAAAATTATATAAAATAATAAAAATATAACATGGTTATATATAGAGCTGGACTGTGAATGACATGGTTCATTATAACAGTCCAATAGATAGAGAGCTCAACCATATCTATAGAGCTAGTTCTTCCACCCCCCAAAGTTGTTAGTGCGTTGTAATAGAACTAAGGAAGTAACAGTCCAATAAATAGAGAGGAAGAGAGGGCTACAACTGGAACTGTAAGGGAGTGGAGCATCAATGGGCCACCATTCTGATAACCATTACTCATTATATTTTGGTTGCCTATCCCTTATATTAAGTTGTTCATTCTTTTCATTATAGTTTAAACATATATGGCTGGGGCTGTGTTGTTGTTTGAACACCCTCGAACAACAACAACTTACAAGTATGTTGAAATGTTAATCATATACTTATAAGTATGCCCAAGTCATATGTTTACAAGTATACTTAAATGTTAATCATATGCTCATAAGTATGCTAAAGTCATATGCTTACAAGTATACTCAAGTCATATGTTTTACATAAAGATACATCTATATGTATTTATATGCATCACAAATGACATTGGGCTGAATTGTAAATCTCTAACAAGGGGAATACAATAATTCTTGTCTGCAGTAGGTACCGTGGTATCATGGAGCTTTATTCAGACCGTAGTTGGATGAGAATGCGAAAGTCAAGTGCCCAGATAGGTGCTACAACTGAATTTAGAACTGGTTGTTAAGTGTTTCTGGATTATGTGTATAGTCACTCGGAATGTGTGAATGGTTAGAACAAGATAAGATGCCCTTGTCTGAAGTGTAAGAATGTAAATTATATGGACGGAGACATGGTAAACTATCACTTACTTGTTTTTGGGTTCATGAAAAATTACGAAGAATGCTGGTGGGCACATGGGCAGGGAAGAGATAGTGGCATCGCACAAGTACACATTCCGGGCAGCAGTATCCATCGTATGAATGAAATGGTTTATGATATTGTAGGGCCGAATTTTGATTGGGAACAAGGCAGAGAACAACCTATGAATTCTGATGCCAAAGCGTTCTTTAAGTTATTAGACGAGGGTAGTGAGCCATTATGACATGGTTGCACCAAACACACTACATTGTCTATAGTTGCAATATTATTTAACATCAAGGCTGATCACAACATGAGCCATGAGTGTTTTGAGTCGCTTTTGAAGGTCATTAAGAGTATGTTACCTGACGGTAAAAAATTGCCCGATAACTAATACTATTGTAAGAAAATGGTAAAGAAGTTGGGTCTTGGATACCAAAAGATTGATGCATGTCTAAACGATTGCATGTTGTTTTATAAGGAAAATGAACATAAGACAAAGTGCATGTTTTGTGGCCATGATTGGTTTAGGCCTATTAAAGAGGGTGTGACTACAAAAAAGACAAATATACCTTTGAAGATTTTAAGGTATTTTTCAATTACACATCGGCTCAAAAGATTGTACATGTCTTCAAGAATAGCTGAACATATGACTTGGCATGCGAAATCTCCAACTAAAGATGGAGAACTTAACAATCTCACAGATGGACAGGTTTGGAAAGATTTTAACTTAGCACATCCTAGGTTTGCATTGGAACCTAGAAATGTGAGGCTTGGATTGTCCATTGATAGTTTCAACCCGTTCGGCCACTCAGTTGTTCCGTACTCCTGTTGGCCAGTGATTGTAACTCCGTACAACTTGCCTCCTTGGATGTGTATGAAACAACCATACTTGTTTCTTTCACTCGTGATTCTTGGTCCCACGAGTCCTAAAAAAATCCTAGATGTGTACTTAAGACCTCTTAGAGACGAGTTGAAGGTATTGTGAGAGGATGGAGTACATACTTGGGATGTTTCCACGAAAATAAATTTCAACCTTAGGGCAGCGGTTATGTGGACTATAAGTGACTTTCTTGCTTATGGTATGTTATCTAGATGGAGTACACACGGAAAATTGGCTTGTCTATATTGTATGAAGCATACAAAGTCTTTCAATCTATCAAATGGTCGAAAGCCATGCTGGTTTGATTGTCATCGTCGTTTCTTGCCGGTAGATCACCCGTTTTGAAGAAATAAAGAAAACTTCAAGAAAGAAAAAGTAGATAATGATACGCCTACACCACGACTGCCGGGGACGGAGATGCGTGACTGTGTGATGAGATTGTCGGTCATCTCATTTGGTAAGATTGTTGCCTTTAACATCATCGATGGGTTTGGAATATCTCATAATTGGGTTCGGAGAAGCATCTTTTGGGAACTGCCTTATTGGTCTACAAATTTGATTCGTCATAATCTAGATGTGATGCATATTGAGAAGAATGTGTTCGATAATGTGTTTAACACCATGATGAGTGTTGCGGGCAAGGCGAAAGATAATGATAAAGCACGGTTGGACATGAAAGATATTTGTAGGCGTCCTGGATTTGAACTTTATGAATCTCCTAATGGTAAGATGGTTAAACCGCATGCAAAGTACACATTGTCCAAAAAATAGGTTAAAAATGTGTGCACATGGATAAAGTCTCTGAAACTACCAGATGGATATGCGTCAAACATTGCAAGGAGGGTTACAGGTGAAAAATTGCAAGGGATGAAGAGTCATGACTGTCATGTGTTCATGGAGAGACTCATGCCTATAGCATTTCAGGACTTCCTTGATAAACCAATATGGGATGCTTTGACTGATGTTAGTCATTTCTTCAGAGACATATGTTCAAAAACATTAAATGAAAAGGACATGTCTATACTTAAGAAGAACATCATTGAGATCGCGTGTAAGCTTGAAAAAATATTCCCACCTGATTCTTTTGACTCTATAGAGCATTTGCAAATCCATCTACCCTATAAAGCCCATGTTAGTAGCCTAGTTTAATATAAATGGATGTACCCTTTCAAGAGGGTCATAGAAAACCTTAAGAGGAAGGTGAAAAATAGAGCTTATGTCGAGGGGTCAATATGTGAAGCATATAGTTTCGATGAGATATCTACGTTTGTCTCAGACTATTTTCCTAACGAAGTCTTAACAAAGGTCAATCGAGTCCCGAGACATGATGATGGGTGCACTGTTGAACTAAATGGCTGACTTTCTATAATTGGTTTACCAGGTCACGCTTATGGAAAAGGGAAGCGCATATTCCTCTTTAAGCAAAAATTACATGCTGCACATACTTATATTCTTCTCAATTGCGAGGAAATTAATGAATTTGTGAGGTAAACATGTAAAATTCATATTTATTGGACCTATCTCTTAACCTGCAATCTCATCTTAATATATGTTAATGTTTATAAAATTATATAAATCATACGATGACGAGTTAAAAGCAAATCAGCCCGACATCACTAATAAAGATATTCAAGTTAGTCGTGATCAAAGATTTGCACTTTGGCTAAAGGACAAAGTAAGTTAAATGAATTAAGCACAACATATATCGTGTTCAAGTATGAATTCATTTAAAATAGATTTTTTATAGGCTCTTAATGGGGGAACGATTCCTCCAAATATACAAGTCCTAGCTATGGGCCCAGACAGGGACCAAGTCAGCCGCAATAGTTACAAAATAAATGGCTGTCAATTTCATACAACGACATATGCTCGCGGTAAAAGAACAACTAACACTGGAGTGTGTGTTCAAGAAGATTGTGACAATGAGCTTGGTCGTGCCTTTTATGGGGAGTTGGAGGAAATCATCGAGTTATCGTATAAGGGTACTTATGGGGGTTATATTAACTTGTTCAAGTGTCGTTGGTTTGATTCAGAAAAAGGAATACATGTCAATAGACATGGAATCATTGATATTGATCTTCATACGTCCATGGACGTTAACGCATCATTTGTGTTACCAACTCAAACAGTACAAGTATACTACACTCCTAGTCCTGTTAAGAAAAGGGATAGACCACCTGCAAATTGGCAAGTTATAATTCATACTCCCGCTCGCAGTCGTGTCCAAGTAGTAGACGGTGAGTTTTACTAAGAAGAGATGTTTCATAGACCTCCTATAATAAATGTGGAGGACAACAATGAATTACTACATTTAGAGGGTGGAGATGAACTTAATGAATTGAATCCCGAGTCAGTACTTGTGCTAGATGACATTGATACTGAAGAGGAAGAGTTATTGACTCACACTGACACTGAATCTGAAGAAGATGATGCTTATGAATCTCTAATACATATACAAAATGATTCTGACTCAGACAACGATTTTCATTAACATGTATGTTTAGTTTTACTTGTATTACATATCCTTCTTATTTGGTGATTATAATAATTATAAAATAACTATAAAATAAAATTACCTATCACTTATCAGTCAATTATTTAAAATCAAATTACCTGTTATTATTATCATTTTATTTGTATATTTAATGTCATATAACTCGTAATAACATCCACCAATTTTTAGGCATACAGATGTCTTATGAAGTAGCGCAGAGAAAGCACGGCTTGAGTCGGGAGCCTAATCATGTCCCGAAGGCCCCGGCTAATATTTTGATACAGATTAAACCTCCTCCGGACAGCACGTACGTTATTTACCTATTATCTATAAGTATTTTATATTACCATTGTTTCGAAGAGAAACACTAATGTAAATTGCTTTAAATATTAAATTAAAATTACTTATTTTTAATGTAAATTGTTATATATTTTAGTGACTTTTCAGATAACAAGATTGTCAAGTGCATTTCACAGCTTTATTTGCAGAACTGGCCTACGCCAGTGATTACGTGGGCAAGCACACCTCTCGCCCATAAGGATGCAGTTTGGTCTGAATTTCAAGTATATTTTTTTTATTTCTGACATATAATATAATTAATGAACTAATATTGTTTATATAGTAGTGTTGGATTATGTTAATATCACCGTTTTAATATTATTATTGTTGTTTTACTTGTAGAAGAGGTATAGGTGGGACGACGTGCATGCATTAGTTATTTAGACACTGTTTTGGCAGAAAATGCGCCATCAGAACTAAAGACAATTTGAATAAAGAAAGACAAAAAGCCCTACATAATGTAGAGATGGATCATCCAGGATAGGGTGAGCAGTTCGTGCATGAGCATAGACCCTGGTGGTGCACGCAACCCATATGGGCTGAGATGTGTGACCAGTGGAGAGCTGAGAGCTGGGTCAAGAGACTCAAGACTGCTGCCTCGAACAGAGCCTCAGGTGTACCTGAAGGCGACAAGGCAAAAGGCACATACAGGGGCGGCAATATCTCATAGTTACAACATATTGCTGCCAGGGTACGAATGAATAACAAATTTGTTGGTTTAATTATTTTTTATGTTAACAGTCATGGTTTGTAGAATATCACATGTTTACATATTAATATGAGAGCATGTTTTGTAGAAGGCTCAGTCTTAGGGCCAGCCTATCCATTGGCTGGATGTGTATCTGGCCACCCGCGATAGTTTGCCTAAGGCTGTCCAGATAGCAGTAATAATTTTTTATTACTTTGATATGTTTATAAATTTTTACGTCATTCTTTATTTATCATTTTATATTTATTTATAACTATTTAATTGTTAATCTACTAATAAGACACCTATAAGAGTTTAATGAATGACCGTTATCCTGAAGGCACCCTGTGTCCGCCGATTGATCAGAAATTGTGGGAAAGGGTGTCGGTTGTGAAGAAGAACTATGTCAAAGGTCAAGGACAACGATGACGCCCGACCTTCAGTGGCACAGGCAGCTCTGCTACCTAGTCTACACAGTCATCGGGTCACCCAGCTTATCATACTCTTGCTGGCTGTGTGAGAGCGATCTGTCGAGATCGTGATCTTCTTCGCATACTGGGCGGGCATCTGCAGTCTCTGAGCCCTGATGAGTTAACAGAGGCAATGGTAGCAGCAGCACGACACGAAGGTGGCGACGAGGTAATCTTAGTACATATGCTCAAGTCAAAATAGTCTTAATTATGTTTAAATAATTTCTATTGTTTAGCTTTCCCTCGCTTTGCTTTGTATAATACCAGTATCAACATATATATTCTATATGTAACATGTTTTATTCGTTTGTTAATTACAGGGTCGTACTAATTTGGGCGATGATATATGAAGAGCTAGGCTTTGTTTTCTACATATTTAAAGCCTTGTACTTTTATATTCATTCTTTAGACAACTGTATATTAGTTAAACATGACATTTGTATATATTTATTTAGTTCATATTGGTTTTTTAATGTTTATATAGTTTATATTGTGTTAGTTTATGTGTTTGCATATGGATGGATTCTTATATATACTGTTGTGCATGTGTTTGGATATAAAGCATGGATGGATGTTTATATGGATATATATATTAACTGCTGTGTGTTGGGTTATAAAGCAGGTACAATTTTTTTGGAAAATTCACAAAACAGCAAAAAAAAAAAAATTTGGAAATACGAATCAGCGACCGCTGATGGGTATCTGCGACCGTTATCGGTCGCAGATAGACTTTTTTCTTATAGTGAACTTACTTCTTTGTGATTCATTAATATTAGTGACATGTTGTTACTAAGTCTAAGTGACTTAAAGAGTTTTTTGTGGACTGGTCTTAGTGACTCTTCTGTCTTAGTGACATCTGTCAGGTCTGATTGACTGAAAGAATCTAAGTGATTCGTTACTTGTAATAGTTCTTAGTGAATTGATCTAAGTAATCATCTCTATCCTTAATGGATTTTCTACTCGAAGAGTAGAAGAGTGGATTAGGAGATCTTTGTGCTCCAAACCACCTAAAAATTTTCTGTCGCATTTACATTTCAGCATCTATCTTTTATATCTATTTGTGACTTAATTTTATAAGTGAACTAAATTCAAAGCTGAGATTTCCTTAAATCTTTAAAGGGATTTTTCAAACTAATATTTCACAGTGCATAATTAAATTAACTTGCTTAATTTATAATCTAGTAATACTTCCTTAAAAAAAAGTTTTTAAAGGATCTATTCAATCTCCCTTCTAGATCTCTTAGTACCTTTGAAAAATAACACTTTGAGTCCTAAACGAGTCGATTATATTCTTACTTAGTTTTACTCATATTTTTGTGTGCGTATTTGGATCATATTATTAACGAAAATCCGAGTATCGCTCGTATTTTTTCGATTCCAACCCGAGTCGAGCTTGGACCATTTGGTTCGATTTACATCCTTAATTAGTTTAATATATTATACGAGCCGAGTTTGAATTATATTATGTTGGACTCAAGCTCGACTCGCTTAAGTTTAGCTCAAGATCACTTAAGCTCGACTCATTTAAGGTTGGATCGAGGTCACTTAAGCTCGACTCGTTTAATATTTAATTAATAAAAATAAATATTTTTGTATATTATATTTACAAAAATATAAAAATAATTAATTCAATAATTATTTAAATTTGATTTAACTCAACTATAGCTCGTCTTGACTTGAGCTCAATTAGGCTCGACTTAAGCTTAAACTCAACTTAAATTTATAAACTAGTCGCATTCAAATAACATATTGATCCTTAATTAAAAACTCGGGTCAAGTTCGCTTAACTTTAGTCGAACTTAAGTTCAGGAAATCAAAGCTCGACTAGACTCGATTCGTTTACGACCCTAACAAAACTTGACGAAAAAACTAACAAATGCATGAGAAAATGAAAAATGTGGCTTGTCACAACCCACAACCAAACTTGATAATAGATCAGGGCCAAAACGAAATAATATTTGGTAATAAAATATCTATAATTTTATTAATACAAATGATAAAAAGACAATATCATTAATAAAAAAGTGCATTTATAACTAAATTTGAGTATGATAAGCCACAAGTTATCTCTCTTTGTATTTTATTCTTATTGTTATGCTAGGTCATAAATATTGGGGATTTGCTAAGATTTATGTTGAGGGCGGTTTTGCCCATAAGGGGCAAAAAACCTTCTTGAATCAAAATTTATTTACTAAAATCTTCCCCTATAGCATTATATTGGTGAGTTTGAAGACAAAAGATAAGAAAACAAATTAAAATGTATAAGCAAAAAGAGGATGAAAAAAAAGAAAATTTACTTTCTACTTTCTTTTCTTGTATTTGCAATTTTTTTTTAAAAAAAGTTAATTAAAAATTATATTACTATTTTACCCTTATAAATTACATTTACATTTAAAAACTATTGCATGAATAATTTTAGTATTTTAATATAAGATAATTTTAAGAAAGAAATTTTAATTTTATCTCCTAAAAAAAACTCACAAATAAGACATCATCTCTTTACTAAATTTCTCTCAAACTCCTTTCAAAACTCAGCAAACACAGTGTAACAGTATGGTCCTTTCCTCTAGGTTTTGTGTCCTTATCCATTATCAGCTGTTGTGGGCAATCGATTATAGCTCATGCATTTGCTACAAATAGTCGCCTCTAATCTTTATACACTAAACTCCTCAGCCTCCCGCTTGTGGGCAAAGGTAAATTTTCATCTCTCAATTACAACTCTTAATACATTCATATGTTATTTTCTGTAAGTATATACGTAAAACATATGTATATACGTCTATGTATTGAAAGATCTAGGGCTTGATGATATAATAATATATGCAATAGAAAGAACTGTTAATAAATTAATATGCAGAATTGGTGTTAAATCTGTATATTATATCCCCTCCGTTTTTGCACCCAAAAAAGAAATATTCCTTCTGTTTACTTTTAAAAGTCAATATAAGATATTTTCAACTTAAAATTTTGATGTTGTTTAGTTGTACTTTTTAAGTAGTTCATAATTTTCATAGCTGTAATGTAGAAAATTAAATGAATTTTATTAATTTTGATTTTAAAAATATCTCAATTTGACTTAAAGAATAAATAATCCTATATTTTGGTACGGAGGGAGTGTTAAATACATGAGATTTGAACTGCTAAATTATTGCTAATATTTTTAGGAACCACCTACACTATTACTCCCTTCCAATTACTTTTTCATTTTTTTATGCTCTACATTATAGATAGTCATTGATTTTAGACTAAGTGATATGAATCTTCTATGTATTGAGGATTATCATGTCACCAATCCTGCATTTCTGTCTAATGTCGGGGATATGTTTAGAAAAGTAAATTGGTCCCTTCCAATTTACTTTTTCATTTTTTTATGCTCTACATTATAGATAGTCATTGATTTTAGACTAAGTGATATGAATCTTCTATGTATTGAGGATTATCATGTCACCAATCCTGCATTTCTGTCTAATGTCGGGGATATGTTTAGAAAAGTAAATTGGTCCTTGAAAGTCGTAGTTTTAGAAATCTATCTTTTGCAGTGGGATGGAGAGAGTACTTGATAGTGGTTTTATTTAATCAATTGGAAAAATTGAAGAAATATTACAATGTACACGATTCAAGAGTTTATATGTGCTTGTCACATGATAAAAGTGAGATAGACACACTGCGATAGTAAGGATGTTATTATGGCACTAAAGTGTCAATTAAGTGGGAGTGATAGTGGGGGAGCAGATAGTGAGAGTGAGAGTGATGGTACTTCTAAGGTCTCACCAATATTGATGACAAATGAATTTGGAACTGGAGTAATGTCAACCCATGATTCTCATCCTTGAGAACCAGAAGACCACCAACCTGATCTTGTAATAACATTGTCAATGTATGAGGGTCCAAACGACTTTCCAATCTCAAGCACTTTTCCGGGAGTGGACAAAGTGGATATTGGTGTCATCAGGGAGGCCTTATCAACATTTCTATAACTTTCATTCTTAATATGTGCAATTTATTTATGTAGTCAATCTTTGCATCATTGAAACAAATGTAAATAAAAAGAAAATGAACTTAAAAGTCCTTAAAGAAGGAAAAGCCAATATTTTTATGCGTGTCTTGAATCCGACATTACTAATACCCGCATAATATTTTTGGGTGACCTAAAGGAGAAGAAAAGTGAGGCTTAGTGGTTGAAGTGGAGGAGTGATGTCAATAAGGTTTCAGATCTTTCTAATTCAAAAATAAATAAATAAATAAATTTAGCCACCTTTACACCTTGTTTGTAAGTTTAAAAAATAAAGGAAAGGATAGAAACCTAAAGAAAATTACAATTTTCTTTAGAAATCTCATGTTCATAAGTTTTTTTTTTTTTTTTTTTTTAAAGTTAAGAAAGCTCCGGAAAGGTAAAGAAAATTAGATCCAATTTTTCTTAGAAACTTTCCTTGGTAAAACCATAGGAAAGCTAAGGATTGAAAAATGAGCTTAATAAATTTCTTTTGTATTTCTAAATCACCCTTAACATTAACATAAGAAAATGAATTTGGACATCCATATCCTATGCATAATGACACTTTCTCGAAGGGCCGTATATTCTTCATGCTGATCAATGATGATTACAATATTTGGTAACCCTGTCATAGTAAACTTACAAACAGAACTACGGAAAGTAAATTTTCTGTCCTTTCCTATCCTATCATTTCCATACTTAAAAATCCTTAGCATTCCTTACCCCAAAAACTTACAAACAAGGTGTTAGTGAGGCAAACAGTTGGGTCTATTGGGGGTTTTGGGGTGTGATCTCTTCACAATTTGTATTTTCCACTGAATATCCTCTGCCTCCCGCCCGTGGTTTTTTTCCGATTGGGTTTCCACGTAAATCTTGTGTTCTTGTCATTTATTTTTCTTCATTGATTTCTGTCCATAGTTTGTTGTGACAAATATATAGTCATAAATCATATAATTATTCTTAGAGTTGATAAACAAAATTTTAGAAGAAGTTCTTAATAGGTTGATATTGATCGCCAAGCACCTTTCTGTGGAAACCCACTGCCTGCTAGGGGGATTGAAGTACCTGTATGATCTCTGCCAGGGCAATTTATCTCCACAATCAGGTTTAGTGGCACAATCACCTAGTGGCAGGCTTGCAGATCTAGAAACCTTCAGCTTCTGCTCCGTAGAAGATCAAAAAACCTCGTGCAAGTGCCTCCTGATGCTCTTAATTAATTTCTGGTCTAGTGGGCTCAACATGTTGTATTCACAGAGAGATTGTTGTCAACTTGGTGATAGATAAGGTCTATTCAAAGAATCCTGTGGATTCTAGTGTCATTATTGTGTGATGACTAGCTGATTGAATAGAACAAGCCCTAATTATCTGGATTTTTTATTCCAACAATATGTAAGGTCTCTATTACAATAAATAAATAAATAAAAATTTGAAAAATTAAAGATCCATATAGATCCCAAAGATGCATTGTTAAGCTAGGCGTTGATAATATGTACGTGTACGTAGGCAGCCTTTAGGACTAATGAATTTGATACAAACTAAGCGATCGAAGATTAAACTCCATAACAAATATATGACAAAATAATTCATAGAAGATTACAAAATGAAGAAATCTCTGGTGATTTTGTTACACAAAATCATAGATATTAAGTACAACAAAACCAAGTAACCTTTCAGTAGCATATATGTCATCCTCTTTCCTCTAAATTGCATCTAGAATTCAAATATAAGAAAAATACTGAAGCTAAAGCAACCTATCATAAATGGCCTAGCTAATCATAATCAACAACACTAAATCTGAACTCTGAACTGCTCTGCCAACAATACCTGGTTTAAGAGACCCAAAATTCAGAAAACAAGCCTCTTGATCACATGGAATCAAGTTCGTTGCACCTAGTCTTTTTGCTTGATGTCATATCATTGTTGTCTATCATTTTAGGGTTCTAGGTTCAAGTCAAATTCTGGTACATTGTTCCCAGCCTCTCTTGCCTCCATAGCTGCAGATGGAAAATATCTTGTCAAACACATAGATAGAGTCACTATGTGTGTCTGTGTGTTTGTTTGTAAATAATAGAGGTGCAAAGTCGTGCACATGCGCCATAAATAGAAAAATTGTTGCTTTTTGTATAGTAAAAAGTTGCATTTCGTTGGCATTGTGGTTGCCAATTTTTACATACAAATGGAACTTTTTTCTTATAAAAATGCAATTATTTCATATAGCTAATATGCACGTGCACGGCTGTGTACCTCTTTCTATGTGTGTGTGTGTGTGTGTATATTATATATATATATATATAGAGGGAGAGAGAGAGAGAGAGAGAACCTCGACTGCTATCAGGTGGCAGCAAGGTCTTTTGAAGTCTCACCGAATCATGAAACATTAAGGTGTTGTGGGACATAATTTCTTTCTTTACCGTAGCCTTGAGGCGACAAAAATTATAACCCTGATTCCAGTTTTTCTCTTTCTGACGCACAGATGGAATGATCAGATATTCAACTTTGAGGAAGCTAAGAGCCTGAAAAATCACTCATCATCAGAACTTGTTCCGCTAGAATTAGATAAAGAGGTCTAGCAGATGAGGAACACAAGGCAATGATAATAGGTGATTATTTTAGGGGGAAAAAGAATGATTATAGTAGTTACATTACCAAGAAAATGAAATAATTCCACCTTTTTATATGCACTTCGAGTTCAATGCTGATGCTCATAATTCCCTTGAATAAAAATAATCTCTTGCTTTTATCTTGTCAATTCAATATTTTGCAAAATTTTGGACCAAGTTGAAAAGTCTGTGTATGTTTCTCTTTTTAGGACATTGGAAGACGAGTATATATGTTTTATAGTTTCATAATTTCATACTTCCCATCTCTTTCCACAAATTCAGGTGTGAGTTACATTCAGTTAAAACTCCTTTCAAGGATTCAAGCAGAACTTACCGACTCAATCGCACACATCAATTTTCGGCACATTCCCTTGCCCCTATGGATTTCCCTTGTCGCGATAAATGGCATCTCCGCCAGCTTCGTTCCATGAATTCTTAAGGGCATTCAGAGAACAGCATAAGATAAATATGCAGGTACACTTGCTACAACAAACACAATATTTTTATGTACATATATATGTGAAACTAGATTAATATACCTTAGGGATGCCGCAGAGATAATTTCTCCATCCTTTTCCAATACTGTGGTGTAAAAGCCTCTAAAATTGATCCGAGTATAGTTTGACCTGCAAATTTCATGGTTTTTTTTTATTTTAAAATTACCATGCTAGAAGAAAGATTATTTCAGTGGATTTATTTCAATTATAGTAGAATAGATATAGCACTCACCCGCAATTATATACTATGTTCTGTATTATATCAATCTTAGTGTGTCGATCAGTGATGGGCTCGAAGCAGTCCTTCATAACACTCCATGCTATTGCTAGCTTTGAGTGACATTCAGTTCTTTTATAGAAATCATGTACTCCATCATCAGAGTACTCTTCATCCATTCGCTTTAGTAAAGTCCAAGTGTATCTGTCATCTAGCTTATTATTCACCCCAACCATCATCTTTAGTTTCTCACAAACCTTAACAAACAACAATCAGTTTAGTCATTTCAAAAAAAGTCCCCTTCTTAAAAGTTAAAAGAATGTCTTGTGCTTTGGGTACGACTTCTTTTATTTTCTTCTGAGCACAAATGGCACTTAAACTACAACTCTTTATAATGCATCATTGTGTTTGTAGGACTAGAATGCAGGACTAAAAGAGTATGACTCTGAATTGGGAGAGAACTTAAAAAGTTAGAACTTAGAAGAAATACCTCTTTGCAGCTTTGCTCACAAAATGGGGCACAAGGAGGACTATTAACATCAATGAGTATAGGTTCTCTCTCATGATTGCATTCCCAATGATCTACATAACAAAAACATTTAACACTTTTATTTGAGACTTTGCATTCTTTTCTATAAAATTATGCATTCCTGCTTCAATTCCAAACCAAGTACTCAAGAATTAGAAAATCATCTACATACAGTTCTTCTCGCATTGAGAACACGTGAGCAAATAATCGTTCTCACGAGCAGGATCCCCACACAATTTGCAAACGCAATAAGGGCAAAGCCAAGAATTTTCAGGGATCTCCTGCAAAAACCAAAATTTAAGAATTTACAAAATATTTATGGTAATAGTCTAATCGAATTGAACCAAATTAAGTAACTGCTTAAAAAATAAGCAAATAAATAGACTGACCTCCATATCCATACAGCGGTGATGGTAAGTTGAATTGCATTTGTCACAGCACATCAATTCTCCCCCGTCTGCACAGATCATACACGCGTCATCATATATGTCACTCGAACCACCTTCACCCTCAATTGTGTTGAATTTGTGGCGTGCCAATTCTCTAGGTTGATTCCAGGCTTCATTCATGCAGGAGAGGAGCGAACTTCGTGTCTCCATGATGAAAATGTTCTCAAAAGGCTTTCCAATTTCCCAACCGGCATGAGCCTGGAAATGCTCTGCTGTCAAAACCTGGATGCAACAAAGGCATAATATGCCAGCCCTGGTAATTTTCCCTTCCTTTAAGGGTATTTTGGCATTGTTGTCCAAATAACAAACAAGTGCATTTTCTTGAACTTTTTTGCAGTCTATTAACCATGACAATATTGTTCTTTCATTTTCCCTCTTCTTTGAAGGACGACCGCGTCTTCCCTTAGATACCGGAGTCCTCACTGGTGGTTCATTTGCAACAAAATTACTAGAATTTTCTGAAGTGTTGGAACTATTGCTCAAGTTCTTGGATATTCCAGCCATTTCCGAATAATAAAAGGATGAAGCAGCCCCAAAAATGCCCCTGAAAAGCTTGAAAAAGGAACAAGCAAGAAATTTTTCGATAATGTAAGTAGACATTAAGATCACAGCTGTTTTCAGACTTGGAAATTATCATAAGAAGGCAATCATAAGTTATAGAAGCATATATAAAACATAAACATTTTGATATGTTTCTATTCTAGTTATGATTTGGTTTATCCTTTTAACTCATTGGTCTTTATGTAGCTCATGAGAGAAATAGAATGGTAACTGAAGCAAAAGAGGAAGAAAACAACTTGCTTTCTATTTGTATTGATTAACCCTCATTACTACTAACCAGCCAAGAATTTGACTATTTGCAGATCACCGGTAACAAAGTCTATTTTATTTTATTTTATTTTATTTTTTCTTATAAGTGATATCTTTTTATCTGCAACCCATCCTATTTTGTCATGGATTATATATTAAGGAATTTTGTTGAAGTTCTGATCTTTAAATGTACTTATCACTAGGCTCAATATACCTTGCGTGGGTATCTATCTTTTATATGTTAGTAGCCTCATTGTTAAAGATTCAGCATTAGTTTGTTTGGAAACTTAACCTTGAGATTGAAGATGGCCAATTTTTAACGTTCTTTGTCACCATAAGGTGAAAAGAATTATACTCACTATATCCTTTTGATATTAACACCTATTATTACTAAGAACAAACCAAATCCCTCATAGAAAAGAGCCTACCACCAAATACTCCTTCGAAAAAGTGAAAATTGATGTTTATGGCATAAGTTTGTTGTTTGAGTAAGGTGTACGATGATACTAGTCCTACAACTTAAAGTCTAGGGTTAGGCTAGGGCTGTAAATTAATTGGGCTGTTTGATAGTCTAATCTAGCTTGGCTTGTTTAAACTCGGTTGGACTTTATTCAAATTTGCCTAAAAGTTTTTTTTTTAAAAAGACATTTTGTTCTTTTAAATATACAAGTTGAGCTCAAGCTGGACTAACAAATGAATTTAAGTCCATACCATCAACTTTATATTCAATTATATATTGGTAATGTTACGGTTACCAAAAAAATAAATACAAAGTAATGTGTTAAATTATAACTAGTTACTAGGCTTAGTGATTATAACCAATTACAACAATACACATCATTTTGTATCTCATTATTATAAGCATTAATCTTTAATGGCCAAAGTATTATTGATTATATTTAATAAGATTCAACTCGACTCATCTTGTTTGGAGGGAGTTTAAGACTTGGTGGCTTTCAGCTTGACTCATCTTGTTCTGCACTCTTTTGTATACCAACAAATAGTGTGTGGTACATAAGTCTAGTATCATTTTAAAACATAAACAACCTTTTTGTGCTCAAAATATATTGGGTGCACACACACTCAATTCTACTTATAAAAAAATTAGAATAATGATAAATGCACATCTTAAATACACACTTATATATCCAAGAGACCATGGGCTGACCTTGAAGTTCATGTAGTCGGGCCTCATCATTCTTAATCTCCTTAGCTTTACCTTTAAAGCAATGCGTAGCCCACTCCAAAAATGCCCAATATTGAAAACCAGACCACTAGCCGAAGTACTTACATGTCCTCTAATAGTCTTTGCGTACCCAAATCTTCTTTATGATCTTGCATCTCCCTTCATTACTCCACCTTGGATCAAATATGAAAATATGCTTAGAACCCAAACGCTTAGAGCCATATGTTGAGTCCTTAGAACACCTCCAATCTAGGAATATAGGATTATGATCTGAGGCCGTAGTAAATAAATTATACAAGGCAGCCCCCTCAAAAAATTTGATGCCAAGTTAGGGAAGCCGCTACCCTATCCAACCTTAATCAAGTCCAATATGCACCCAAGTGACCATTACACCAAGTAAACCTATTACCTTTCCAGCCTAAATCAGCTAAATCACAGTCCAGTAATGCCCGTCAGAATGCATTAATTTGGTTGCCCGGCGGAAATTTACCACCTTCTTTTTCTTTTTGTTAACGCCAAGATTTTCTCACGCACTTCAATCACTAAAAATGCGCTAATCCTGCATAATAACGAGACCACACTCAGAGTTCCGGGCGATTTTACCGCCGGGGGATAACTCAGACGTGAGAATTAGTACAGGTTGTCTCAAGGCTTTTATAACAATGGAGGTTTGCAGTTTAGTGTTAAGTTTTGCATTACCTTCGAAATGGAGAGGGAAGCCTTGTATATATACCTCTACATACCATCATCACGCCTGGTCCCACTTGACAGGATAAAACATATGTCTCCATCAACCAAATCATAATAAATACTTTAGTCAAAATATAAGTCAACCCGGTTAGGAAATAACTTCCTTAACTGGATCACCCCTCTAAACCCCGAATCCACGCGCCAGGTCGGGTCTACCATGTCGGGTCGGGTATCCCGAACCCAGGACCCAACATTGCCCCCTGCTCTTTAATTATAAAAAGGAATTATAATAAAAGAGCATAAAGAATAAGTTTAACCTTAATCAAGGAACCAAACATCCCCTTGACAATATAACCGCCTCAAACCATTATAGCCATTATTATCCCCAGTCGCCACGTGCCAATAACGGCCCCACCACATTCATTAAGATAGAGCCGTTTGTGGGAAAATGTGCCGGATCTCAAGGGTCACCCCCAATAAAGACAAACCAATTCCAAATTCAACCGCCACTTTTACCCCTAAATTTTAAATTCTCCAATCTCTTCTCTGCAACCTCCACTGCTATTTCCATCTTTCTCCGACCAATCGATCCCTATACCTTGACTTTCTACTCATCAATGGCAACCAACGATGCTTCAAGCTCCTCCAACCCATCCAAAACCAGCGCCTCTGCAGCTGCCGCCAACGAAATCCCCCCTCCTATTACCGCGATAACAACGGAAGCCACCACAGTCACCACCACTGCCATCCCAATAGTTCCTACCTCCGCCGCACCAAGAGTTTCTACCTCCGTCGCCGGAACCAGTTCCACCTCTCTGGGACTCAGTACTTCCTCCCAAGATCCCATCACCAGCTCAGACTTCCCTAGCAACCCCTTTTCTACTCCATCACCCCGAACCGAAGCCGAGCTCCAAAACATGAAGATGCTTGAGGAATATTCCTCAGACAAAACCTTCACTCATATAAATATCAAATCTTCCATCCAAACCAAAGACCTCGCGGCCATCCGGGAACTGTACCAGATCCCCATATCCTACCAGATACGCACAGCCGACCTCAACGAGAGAATGTACCAACGCCCTAAAGGCTGGACTGCCGTATCCGTCCAAGCCCTAAAATATGGGCTCAGATTCCCCCTCAACCCTTTCATGCTCACTTTTCTTAGCGTGGTCGGGGTCGGGCTCGCCCAACTAGTCCTAAATTCCTTCATCCACTTGGTCTGTTTCATCGCCTACTGCCATGATTGCCAGGTCGAGCCGACCTTAGACTTCTTCTTTGCCCTATTCACTGTCATCCGATATCGCGAGGCAGGGTTTCGGCAGATCAGCAAGCTGCCTGTCAAAGGGGCTCAAAAACGATCTTTGATGAAGACCCCGACTAGCAACAAAGGATGGCACTCCCAATGGTTCTACATCAAGGGGCCTGATACCAGCCTGATATCAGATTGGATCGGCCTCACCAAAAACACTAACAACATTGAAGCGTTTCCAGCCGATCGCCTGGACGAATTTAAATAGTTCGTCAGCAAGATGCCCGATGAGGAGTGGGACTTCGAACTCCTCGGCAACCATGCCTGGTTGTATGATCATGGATGTAAGAATTAATTTTTGAACCCCAATTCTATATCTTTACTGCTTATAATTCCTTTTAACTCGAACTGACCTCTAACACTTATCTTCTTTCAGTAACTCTCATCAAGCTAGCTGTTCCAATCGAAGCCGGCCGAACCGTTCCCTGGATCACCGAGCCAAATCCTGTCGATCCCGAAGAAATTCCGGATGATGAGCTTTCAAACCAGGTGCCGATAGCTGCCCGCCCGATCACGGCCATTCCAATGGCTCAAGTCTTCAAGAAGAACACCTTGGAGATGAGCAGGTCGGAAAAGATGGTCTTGATGAAGAAAAAACAGCTTAAGAAGAAGGTGCCGCCCAAACCAGTGAAGACTCCCGCGATGATTCCCGACCCAATTCCTTTGGGAATTATCGACGAATAAGAGACCGATGACGAAGTACTGGAGCCTTTGGCGAAGAGACCTCGCAAAGAGGCTTCGTCTAGCTCGGTACCTCCGCCCGCATCCACACATCAGATCAAATCCCATCCAGGCGGAGCCCGCTCATCCGATCACCCGACTTCGGCTCTTTCTTCCAGCAACCAGCCCAAACCACGAACCCTCTGGCCCCAAAACTCCTCTGATCCTTTTCCCTATGATCTTCTTGAACGCTTCGTCATGCCAGCCGATGACGATCGGTTCAAGAATCATACCCCGGACCAATTATTAGAAGACTTTATCAAACTACAATTTCAGGTAATTCTGTTTTCATCATTATTACACAAAGTTACTTTACTACCTGATATCTCCACTAATACATAACTTTTACAGTCCAGCGCGGTGTTTGCCTGATCTCTCCCATCCTTGCTCAAATTAACGAAAAAGAACAAGGAGATCGAGGCAGCAAATGAAGTCTTGAAGGGAGACATTCAGACTTTGAAGTCTGATCTGGAGAAGGAGAGGGATCTTCATGCCGATACCCAGGACAAACTCACCAAATCCAGCCGGGAGACCTATCAGCTTCGGAATCGGGAGGCTGGTGAGGGATTGTTCCATTCAGCTGACATTTAGGACACTTCTTAACATATTCTTTAGCTTCTTGGAAGATGGTTGGCCAGTAGTAGCCCCGTCTTAGAATTTTATATGCTAATGCCTTATCCCCATATGGTCTCCACATATACCCTCATGAACCTCCCGAAGTGCATAATTCGCTTCGGAAGGGGTTAAACATTTCTGCAACGACGAAGAGAACGCCCTTCGGTATAAGTCTCCATCGATTAAGATGAAGCACGAACTTCGATGTTTGATTTTCTTGGCTTCTAACCGATCCGAAGGAAGGACGCCATCCGCCAGATAAGAAATATATGGCGTGAGCCAACAGTCCATCCTTTATATCGGGAACACATCTGACCTTCGAATACTTGAGTCCTCCAAAGCTTCCAGGTATACCGACCCGCTAAAAGAGGTAGCCTCTGTCGTTGCCAATTTTGCTAAGGCATCGGCTATGGTGTTATTCTCCTGACAAATTCCTTGCACACTAAACGATTCGAAATAATGTAGTCGGTCTTTAACTGCGGCTAAGTACTTCGTCATCCTATCCCCACGAGCTTCATACTCTCCCACTATCTGCTTGACCACTAATTGGGAGTCGTTGAAGATGACCAAGTGTTTTACCTCCAGACTTCTTGCTAACCGCAATCCAGCCAAAATGGCTTCATATTCTGCCTCATTATTGGTCACTTTAAACCCAAAGCGAATGGCTTGTTGGACCTTAAATCCCTCCGGGCTAATCAAGATAACTTTCGCTCCACTGATATCCGAAGTCGAAGAGCCATCCACATACAGCGTCCACGAAGTACGACCTGTCTGAGCATCCGATACCGAACTCACAATCAGGTCACTATTATCCGCATCGGGTTCGGTAAACGAACATTCCACAATGAAGTCGGCCAACGCCTGACCCTTTATAGCAGTCCGAGGATGGTACTCTATGATGAACTGAGTTAACTCCATCGCCCAAGCAGAGAGGCGTCCCGACAAATCTGGCTTATTCATGACCTTCTTCAGAGGCTGATCAGTATATACTACCACCAATCTTCCTTGGAAATAATGCCTAAGCTTCCTGCTAGCTATCACGAGTACATAGGCGAATTTTTCCAAGTTGGGGTATCTGGTTTCAGCATCCCGAAGCACATGGCTGACATAATAGACGGGGCATTGCCTGCCCCCTATCTCCCGAACTAACACCGCTCCTACTGCCAATGAGCTCGCCGCCAGATACAAATACAGGAGTTCCAAAGGAATAGGTTTTACCAGAAGCGGAGCTGAGGAGAGATACCTTTTGATCCCTTGGAATGCATCTTCACACTCTGAAGTCCATTGGAAGGTCTTTTCATTCTTTGGTCCTTTCAAAGTGTTAAAGAAGGGTAGACAACGCTCCGCCGATTTTGACATGAATCTCCGAAGTGCAGCAATTCTACCGGTCAATCGTTGAACGTCCTTGAAAGATTGGGGAGACTTCATGTCTAAAATGGCTTTAATCTTTTCCAGGTTAGCTTCAATCCCCCTCTTGCTGAGCAAATACCCCAGAAATTTACCCGAACCGAGGCCAAAAGTACACTTGGTCGGGTTCAACCGAAGCTTGTACTTTCTTACTGTCTCAAAGCAGTTTTCTAAGTCATCCAGGTGGTTCCGAACTCCCATGCTTTTGACGATCATGTCGTCCACATATACCTCCATGCTTCGGCCCAATAACTTGGCGAACACATAGTTCATCATCCTCTGATATGTAGCTCCCGCATTCAGCAATCCAAACATCATTTTCTTGTAAGCGTATATCGCTCGATGCGTAATGAACGCCGTCTTCGGCATGTCCTTCTTATCCATAGAGATCTGGTGATATCCAGAAAAGGCGTCCATGAAGCTAAGCATGTCGAACCCAGAAGTTGCATCAATCAACTGGTCAATGTGCGGAAAAGGGTAAAAATCCTTCGGGCAAGCTTTATTCAGATCGGTGTAGTTTATGCAGACCCGCCATTTACCATTCTGCTTCTGCACCAGCACCACATTTACTAACCACTCTGGGTAATCAATTTCGTATATGAAATTCGCCTTTAGCAGTTTGGCAATCTCATCGTCTATGATCTTTTGTCTATCAGGAGCGAAAATCCTCCTCTTCTGACGGATAGGCTTCTTAAACGGATCAATACACAACTTATGAACCGCCACCGATTTATCAACTCCGGACATATCAGAAGGCTCCCATGCAAAAACGTCCGCATATACCCGAAATAGCTCTATTAGATTAGTCCGAAATGACTTTACCAGTCCCGAGCCTGTCTTGACCAACTTATCACTCTTTCCTACAATCAGTTCTACCTCCTCAGTCTCTTCGACAGGTAACGCTAGGGGTTCGGAATTTCCCTCAGTGAATGGCTCAACCTCTATAGTCATTGTTTGCTTCTGCTTGCTGACCCCAACCGCCGAGGATATTAATGAATTCCGGTAGCACCTACGCGCCATGTCCAGATCCCCCTTTACCTCGCCGACTCCCTCCGAAATTGGGAACTTCATTTTGAAGTGACTTATTGAGGTAACCTCCTAAAGTGCAGCCAAAGTGGGTCTACCCAAGATGGCGTTGTAGGCTGAATCTATTTGGACCACAAAAAATCTGATCTTGACTTCTACCTGCCTCGGTGCCGTGCCGAAGATAACTGGTAGCTCAACGGTTCCGGCCACGCGAACAGGATCGTTGCTGAAGCCATACAACGGAGGTTCCTGACCCACTTCCATCTTTGCTCCCCCCAGGTCTAACCTATTGTATGCATGAGTAAACAATATGTCTACCGAAGATCCATTATCGATCATTATTTGCTTCATATCCATGGATTCGACCTGGGCTATGATGGCTAACGCCCCTTCATGTGGATCAATTGGTTCCGAGGGGTAATCTTCCTCGGTAATGATATCACCGTATCGAGAAATTGCCGATCTCTCACCGAGGGTCGTTCCGAAACCGATAACACGGCATCCTCTGTATCATGACCTGAAGTTTTATGATACTCACAATAACGGTTGGGGTTGCCCCGGTGGGATCGAGTTGAGGTCGGACAGGGTTCAAACGAGGGTTGATTTCTAATCTCTTCGAGAATTCTCGCCCGATCCTTAGTGAGAGGAGTATATACTTTATTCACATTCTTCTTCGGGAAAGGCGGCCTACCACCTCCGGAATTAACCCCTCCCTGACCATTTCCCGACCCAGCTCCACCATAGAAGTTGCCTTTCGGCTGGTTGCTGGGCTGAGGAATATAGTTCCTATCTTTTCCTCTTGTATTATCCTCGTACCGATCTAGAGGATTTAAGCTTTTGTAGGCTTCTTCTATGGTGATGAGCCCTTCAGCTCGACCATAGGTTTCGGCCAAATCTATAGGCGGATTAAGAATGAGATCTTTCCACAAATCTTTCGACTTCGTGGCATCCAGACCCGTTGTAAAGAACCCGACTGCTTGTTGTACATTCAAACTAGTCACAGTACCAGCCATGTCGCGGAATCGTTTCACATACTCACCCAAACTCTCTCCCGATCTCTGTTTTACTTGGGTCAGAGCAGTAGTTAGCTTTCCTCTCTTCTTGTTGCTCCCGAATCGCGCATGAAACTTGTCACTCAAGGCTTGCCACGATCCGATAGAGTTCGGAGGGAGGGACGCCATCCATTCACGAGCTGCTAGCTTTAGAGTGGTGACGAACATGTGGCACTTGGCAGCATCCGGATGATCATAATAATTCATTACCTGATTATACCCATGAGTATGATCATAGGGATCGCCAGTACCGTCGTAGGAGTCCAAAGGAGGCATTTTCTTAGTCTTGTCTGCTTTGACCTGCTCGATTTCTCTGGTGAAAGGTGAATTTGTGACATTCGGCAACTCCCTGGCCTGAACAACTGCAGCTAGTTTCTCTTCTAACTCAGCCAATCGTCTAACAAGGGGATCGTTTTCATTCCTCCGGGATGGCGACCTAGGCCTGCCCTCCGGTCCAGATCCCCTCCTTTCAATAATGTCGTCCCGAGAACGGCCCATTCGCCTGTTTCGATCTGGAGTGTGGCTCAGGGGCCTGCTTCTGTCCTGTGAGCGGCTCCTTTGCCTTCTGCGGTCAGCGGAGCGACTCCGGTGCCTGCTTACCTGCCGCAAAGGACTTCGATGCCTGCTGCGGATCGGGGAGCGACTATTTAGTCTACTCTCGTCCAGCGAGCGGCTTCAGCGCCTGCCACGGACCGGGGAGCGGCTCTGTCACCTGCTCCGAACTGGTTCGGAACCATCCGAACGATTAGTCCTGGACTGGTTCCGATCAGTGTGCTGTCGGCCAGGGGGTCGGCTCGAAGAAACCTCCTCCTAACCTTCCAACCTAGCCAAATGCTCAGCTATTTCTCGTTGTTGCTGGCGTAAGGCCTCCATTACTTCCTGGTCCTTTGCCCTACGCTGGGTCAGGATCCATTGTCGTTTATCCCCATGGTCGGTATTACTACCTGAATAGACAAGGGTTCGAGGCGGATTGACAGCCATGTGAATTGACGGTTCTGGCGTCTGCTGGTTAGTATGAAACAGACGACGACGAACCGAGGCAGACTGGACTTGCAAAGGAGCTCTAGGCTGGCCCCTTGGCCCCAACCTCTCCCTAGCCGACGATCTGAGTCGGTCTAGCACCGACCTGCGCGTCGGCGTGTGAGAATCGGCTGACCCTTCTCCTCCGTTATGGGCTGTATTCACCATGTCTACTCCTTTTACAATCTTAACAGTGATTGATAATTAACACTAAAGGCCCTCCTTCTAGTGCCAATGTTAACGCCAAGATTTTCTCACGCACTTCAATAACTAAAAATGCGCTAATCCTGTACAATAACGAGACCACACTCAGAGTTCCGGGCGGTTTTGCCGCCGGGGGATAGCTCAGGCGTGAGAATTAGTACAGGCTGTCTCAAGGCTTTGATAACAATGGAGGTTTGCAGTTTAGTGTTAAGTTTTGCATTACCTTCGAAATGGAGAGGGAAGCCTTGTATATATACCTCCACATACCATCATCACGCCTGGTCCCACTTGACAGGATAAAGCATATGTCTCCATCAACCAAATCATAATAAATGCTTTAGTCAAAATATAAGTCAACCCGGTTAGGAAATAACTTCCTTAACTGGATCACCCCTCTAAACCCCGAATCCACGCGCCGGGTCGAGTCTACCATGTCGGGTCGGGTATCCCGAACCCAGGACCCAACACTTTTAAACAAGATATCTCATTAAAGTCCCCAACACACACCCAAGGAAGCTGAGATTTCGAAGCCAATTTCCGTAACAATTTCCATGAGTCCTCCCTCTTAGATGTAGTTGGGTTCCCATAGAAACCTGTCTAGCGCCAACATTTTGAATCACCATCCTCTTGCACTATTACATCAATGTGGTTATTATAGAAACTACAAAGAGTTACATCTACCGAGTCCTTCCAAGCAAGGCCACCACCAAGACCCCAATATAAGGCAAGGCCACCACCAAGACCCACTCTACTAACAAAAACACCGTTGCAAATGAAAGTAATATGCCCTCAAGCCAATTATATTTGATGTAATAAGCATTTACTTTGTAATCTTATTCAAATATTAATAATAGAATAAAAGGCATATTTTATCCATGTTAATTGGTTGAATTAATAAATGTGATGAACCCATAGTTTTCGAGCAATGCTTTTAGAATCATGATGAGATCATGTTAGTGAGATCTAAATTCAAGAAAGCTCAAAACTAAAATGTTCCTAATCGTTGGATCACTAATATTGGGATTACTGATCCGGATAGATTAGTACATACTATGCTTGATCTTTAGAAGATGATGATTGATCTCATAATCATTTGTGTGGAGACACTAAAGCAAGTATGTAGGTGCTTATTGGAGAATAAGTTCACTGAACGTGATTCGCTTAAAGAACCCTAATGGAGTTTTATTCACCTGTCAATAGGGAAGTCCTAAAGCAAGTACCTTGTGTATGTTAAGTTATACTTTGTCATATTCCTTAATACCTTAGGGTATGCCATAGGGTATGTACGGGTATAATAAAGTATACACGGAGGTAGGTGAATGATCGACAAAGGATCTACCACTTCTAATAAAGGGAGAGAATGTCCTATGCGATTTGATAAATGACAACTCAGAAATCCCTGGCCATGGTTGAATGAAAATTAGAAAGGAGTTTCTAATTTACATTAATCCGAGTTGTGCATTCTTAAATCGAAATGCATATGATTAAATAAAATAAAACTTGTCAGTAATTTCATGTCTTATATTTAATCGGGACATTGTATGGTAGAAGGATTGAATTGTACAGTAACTACTGCTGAATAGGTTCTATGTGATTAAACGTTGATTTCATATTATACGGATAGTCATGATACATTATCGTAAGGTGTCACTCGTGATGTAAAATAAATATTATTTATTTATATATGAACTAAAGGAGTTTAATTCATTATAAATAATATTAGAATTGTTCTAATTTATTTATTCTACTACCAACATAATATTGAACCTAAAGGGTCACACCGCAAAAAGAAATATATTATTTAGAAACAATTGGCTTAATGATAATAAATTAAGTATTTAATTTAGACTAAAAGACAAATTGCACCCCAAACTTTACTCATATGTTGACTTTTGACCCCAAACTGAAAAACGTATCTAAGTGCATCCTAAACTTCATATATACGTAACAAAATGCACCCTCCATATATTTAGCCGGTCAAAAGTGACCGGCTAAGGCACTGGGGTCAAAAGTCAACAAGTTTGGGGTGCAATTTGTCTTTTAGTCTAATAATAATAATAATAATAACAATAATAATAATAATACCGATAATAATAATAACGTTAATAATAATAATAATTATAATACCGATAATAATAATAATAATAATACCGATAATAATAATAATACAGATAATAATAATATTTATAATTTTTATATTTTATAATTTTCTTCTTAATTATATTTGCTAATAATAATATCAAAACTCATTTGATATTAATTATAAAAATTAATTATTGGATACAAATAATGATACAATGCATTATTTGTTATAATAATAATAATAATACCGATAATAATAATAACAATAATAATAATAACAATAATAATAATAATACCGATAATAATAATAATAATAATAGTAATAATAATAATAATAATAATAATAATAATAATAATAATAATAATACTAATAATAATACCGATAATAATAATAATACAGATAATAATAATATTTATAATTTTTATATTTTATAATTTCCTTAATTATATTTGCTAGTAATTACATCAAAACTCATTTGATAATAATTATAAAAATCAATTATTGGATACAAATAACAAATAATGATACAATGCACAGTGACTTGGAGGTTGGGGTAAAAATCAATTGATACAAATAATGCATTGTATCATTATTTGTATCCAATAATTGATTTTTATAATTAATATCAAATGAGTTTTGATATAATTATTAGCAAATATAATTAAGGAAATTATAAAATATAAAAATTATAAATATTATTATTATATGTATTATTATTATTATCGGTATTATAATTATTATTATTAACGTTATTATTATTATCGGTATTATTATTATTATTATTATTATTATTATTATTATTATCGGTATTATTATTATTATTGTTATTATTATTATTATTATTGTTATTATTATTATTATTATAATTATTATTATTATTATTATTATTAGACTAAAAGACAAATTGCACCCCAAACTTGTTGATTTTTGACCCCAGTGCCTTAGCCAGTCACTTTTGACCGGCTAAATGTATGGAGGGTGCATTTTGTTACGCATATATGAAGTTTAGGGTGCACTTAGATACGTTTTTCAGTTTGGGGTCAAAAGTCAACATATGGGTAAAGTTTGGGGTGCAATTTGTCTTTTAGTCTTTAATTTATTAGTAGAATAAATTGAATAGCTTAATATTTATAATGATATATTTGGAGAAATATTGAATTATAAATTAATAAGAGAAATCTTGTTATTATTATTATTATTTAATTCCTAATTAGATTGGGAATTGAATTAGTACATTTATTGCTAAAGAGTTTAGTTGTAATAAATGCTCCTACAAATGCAAATGCAAATGAAATGCAAATGCAAATGAAATTCAATTTCTAGATTAATATGTGTTACTTGCTTAATGTTGATTAAACAAGTAACATATGTTATGTGTGAAATGAAGCCTACATGTGGGTTAGGAGAATATGTATACTTGTAAGTATATAACTAGAATGATTACATGAATACTTGCATTATTGATTGCAAGACATCATGAGATGAACCCTAATAGAGATTAGGAAAAAATAAATAATTATTGTTCTTGGATTTCTTAAGAGTTAGGAAAGAAAGAACTATTTGGATTAGCCATCCTTGATTTCTAGGAAATTATAATTTGTTTCTTCATTAATCATTTCTTGGTGGATCACCTTTAGAGTGCTACATACACTTTGTAGCTTAAGTTTGATCCAAGGATTGAAGATTGGAGGAGCTTGAAGAAATCAAGAGATGAGTAGATCTTGTAGCGGTTCAAGAGTTGAATCATCAAAGGTATTATCTCTTGTTATTCTTCTTCAATTAATAGCTATGCATAAGGTGATTCATGGATAAGTTGCAAAAATTTTAATTTCCATTTTCCGTTGCGTATCTCAATATGATTGTGATTTTGCAAACTTACAACAAAAACCCAAACGCCATTTTAAATTCTTCCTTTTAACACTAGTTACTTTTATCTCCATAAAGAAGGTAATATTGAGATCTTCAACCCTAATTAATTTATTTAGGGCGTTAATTGTTGAGGAGTTCCCAAGCCCCTGACAGTTCCACGAAAGGTCCATTAGGATTCCTTATGGGGTTGCACCTCCGCAACCTCCGTAGGGCAAAAATTTCAACTAGCTTCATCCCTCGGTTGAAGAGGAAGAAACATTGTAGTTATGACGCCCCAAAATTGGGTCCACACAACTCAATTTGAATCGTCAAAAGACAAACAACCAACTTATAATAATACAGTATCAAATACAACAACTCATTCTAAGTCTTCACTACAATTATTGTCACACTATTTTACAACATGGTGAAGACTACTATAGTAATTATCTCGGACTATCACTCCATTTTTCGGCTTGTCCCAGCTACACTTTCATTTTCTGAGAAGAACAATGGAACAAAAAGGAAAATTGTGAGCTCAAATAGCCCAGTAAAAAATATCATGACTAAGATAATGAAAAATAAATTATCTTTAGCCTTCAAAAGTGATAAATTAGAGATTTAAAGATAATATAAATTTTCAACGATAATTGCAGTGGAACAAGCAATCCATTAGAAGAATCAAGTAGACCATAATGTCTACTATCTTTAAAAATTCACCATCAATATTTTATCCTTATAACACCAATCAACAGTTCATGTTCATAATCGTGCAAATCAACAGTTCATCTTTGCACTACGAGCTAAAGATATTCATTTGTAACACCAATGGTTATAATCATGTCAATCAACAGTCCATCTTTGCACTTCGGGTCAAAGAGAACTTTCATCATGTGTCCTTGCCATACAGACCAAAGACACTCAACAATCATATCGTCTTTGCACCCAGGCTAAAAACATTCACCATAACTTGATTCTTTGATGATTAATACAAATAACAGTGATATAAATAATGAACGAAAGTTATGAGAATAATAAGATAAAAGAATAAACATTCGAGATTTGACATTTAATTTGTCCAGAGTCTAATAATGTCCAAATTGTCAACATGATATCCAGAAATTTGATTAGAGTTTAAGAATAGAATAAATAAGGTTCACAATTCAACTATCACGTGTAAAACGCAATAGGAAAATTCAGGTGAAAAGATATTGGATGAAGCAAATTCACCGTTTAAGGATAATACTGTGGAAACAAATGATAATTTCTTACCATAAATTTAGGAGTATAAAAGAAATGATATCTCTTACCTTAGCACGTGATTAAATACTGCTTTAATCAACCTATATGTATATTTATAATATAATTAGTAATTTCCACATATAAGTTTCATGGTGTACACAAACTCGTATATTATGAAATTGTCAAAATTGACTTAATAGTATAAATTTGTGTAGTATACAAAACAGAGTATTTCAAACTAACTTTTGAAAGAAATAATATTTCAAAACAATCTTCTAGAGGAAGCTTTTCAAAATAAATCTTCTAAAGGAAGAGTCTTCTAAAGGAAGAATTGTAAAAACTATGTAATGTGTGTGGGTGCTTATGTAACTATTATAAAAACTCACCTGAACAATTAGTACATCAAAACTTAAGATAACCTTAACACCTCAAAGACACTTACACTAATAATTTAAAGAGTGGAAAGAAGGATTGAGCAAGAGAGTTATGAAAATCCTTCTGCCAAACCCCCTATTTATAGCAAAAACTTAACCCACATTAATATCACCACACAGTACACATTTTAGGACACTTTTAAGCTATACCGTTCATCACCAATTCACACGTTACACATTTTAGATAACTTTTAATCTACACCATTCATCACCTATCCACACATGACACATTTTTAGAATATACGTTACACACTTTAGGACTATTCCTAAACACATTTCACACTTAAAGACACACGTTATACATTTTAGGACACATGTTACACATTTCAAGATTTTTATTCTTTATTACTCACCATTATTATTATAAATCCATATTATTGTATTAATGTATTAATATCACAGATATCATAGACTCGTAAAAATATCATAGACTCGCAATACTGGCAACTAAATTGTTCTCAGAAAAGAGGGGGTCTTCCGTATAAACGGCGAGCAATTAAGTAACCCCTTTCCTAAACAGAACTTCTAGACGTTGCCAATAATGCTAACTAATAATATCATTTCAAATAATATGAGTTATTGTGCCGTGACAATTATTGATTTAATAATATGAAAATACTGTGACAATTATTAAGTCAATAATATGAAATACTACGCAATTATCACTGTAACAATTATTGAATCAATAATATGAAATACTATGCAGTTACTACTGTGACAATTATTGAATCAATAATATGAAATACTGTGTGACTACTAGTGTAGCAATTATTGAATCAATAATATAAAATATTATGCGGTTGTTACTGTAGCAATTATTGAATGAAATACTTAGTGGCTACTATTGTAGTAATTATTGAATTAATAATCAGAAATGTTGTACAATACCATGTGTTGTTGTGGAATACCGTGTACTACTGTGGAATAACGCGTGTTATTGTTCTTTTATTACTAGATATTTCAACAGTTAACGGTAAAAGTTCTGTCGCCAATTTTTAAAAAAGTTATTTCTGTCGCTTTCTATATCTGATAATTATTTCGTTGTGGAGCCCACCAATGATTGGTTATTTCGGCGCCGTCGTACAAATATTCTCCGACAAAAGGAATATTTCCCAACAAAACGAATATTTCCCGACAGACTGTTTACTTTTTATAATTTTCACCTATCACCCATAACTATAATATTTATTAAATCAACACCTTACTATTTATAATAACGTTTAAAAAATTTAAGTCATATTCATAAAAAGTTAGGGTCTTACAGTAGTAGCACGTTTACTTCTTTCTATTCTATGTTTATTGTTCATTCCCTTGTTTACACGGGCTTGGAAACTTAATGGAGGTGCTCCCAATATAATATGTCCTATTAATCCTGGTCCACCCCCTCCCACCCTCCCCCTCAAAATTTAGACTTTGGGTCTAAATGGACATTATTGGGGCCCTCATTCTACATAATTGGATTGGGACGTCAATTAATCCAATATTGTCCATTTGAGTAACAGATAATGGGCTTAATTCATCACACATGCTCTTTAAACAGCAGCCCACATGCCCTCCACCCGACTCACTAAGATTTTTTAGTATGGAACTTCCCTCGTAGGCGCCTCCATTTTTTCCTTTGAATTAGCCCCCAAATTAGGTTCCTTATCAGACTCCAGCAAATTCAGCCCCGCATTTACTTTGATTTGCTTATTCGCCTACAAAAATCTAGGAGAATCACCAACATGCCTTTTTTTAAAAATATTCCCCGGAATTAGCTACCTTCACAAGAGAAAGCACTAAGGCAGAACTATGTCCCCGAAAATCTCCTCTTCCCCCACTACTACTAGAGTTGTCATTAGACTTTCTCTAACTTTTATCCACTGAAGCTTTTAGTGACTTGTTGTAAAGCGGATCCCTAATTATCCTTTCTTATGCAGCTCTCAATTTTTGTTCACGCTCCATCATCCGGTGACCCACCTTACCACACTAATAATAGAATCAAGGAAGCTTTTCATATTGGAACTTGACCCACCTTGTATTGCCATATTCTAAAATCAACTTAATCCCTCTCATAAGAGCTATGTTCAGATCGAAAACAACGTTATTATTTCCCAGAGGTACAAAAGAGATCTAGAAGGGGGGTTGAATAGATCTTTTAAAACTTTTTACTTATTAAGGAATGTATTACCAGATAATTAATTAATCAATGTTAATTAGGCATAACGAAATATTAGATGAAAATCCCCTTAAAGATATGAAGAAATCACAGCTCTGAATTTAGTTCTTAAGGATGCAAATCACAAATAAATATGACAGATAATAAACGAAAAGTAAATGCAGAAAGTAAATGACACAAGATATTTAAGTGGTTTGGAGTGTGAATAACTCATAGTCCATTCTTCTACTCTGCGAGTAGGAAATCCACTAAGGATGTAAATCACTAAGATCTGTTATAACTAAACCACTTAGGTTCCTTCGAGTCACTAAGTCTTGGTATAGTCATTAAGATTGGGACACTCAGCCCAGATCACTAAGATCTTTTTGAGTCACTTAAACTTGGGATATTGTCACTTAGACAATGAATCACAGTTGATTGAATATTGTTGTGAGGTACTGCTAAGATTGCAATAAGCTTGACTTCTTCAATACTTAGCAACTTGAACAAGTAGTTCACTTTCGAATAGTGGAGTTCTTTTTACTTTGGCAGAATTTTAGCTACGTACTTCGTGATTCATACTTGGATTTGAATTCTTTTAGTCTTCCTCTGGAGTTTCCCGCTATAAAATTGTCGTTTGAGCATTTAATGCGTTGATCCTAGAAGATCTTTGATGTTGACTTTTAGGAGAGCTGTGTCAACTTACTTTTTGACTTTGACCTGACACATCAGTCTACAGCTTCACCAACTGCATGGATGTTGTCGCTTTCACCAAACTAGCTATTAGACACAAACATGCTATGATCTTCGATTTTAACCAAAGATGTTTAGTAAGAACATTTGGTCCTCTGATCTGCAACGCTCCTTATTGTCAGTCTTCTGTCAGTCCTGACTTGCTCTATGAATTTGGTCGATCGTAGAGTTTGATGAGGAACATAGATTTTATGCTTGATCTTACTCAACGTTCTGAGCTCTACGTTCTGCTCTACGAATGATTACTCTACAAGTAGAGAGATACTGTACGATGTGCTCTCTACGATCTTTCTTTACTGAACGATCTTTGAGTCACTCTGCGATTCATACTTCACTATACGATTTTTGAGTGAACTCTACGTTTTGAATGTAGGCTCTGCGATCTTGATTTTACTCTACAAGCTTCTGGTAAACTCTACGATTTAGACTTAACTCTGTAATTTTCTGTTCACTCTTCGATCTTGATTTTCACTATACGATCTTGAGTGAACTCTATGAGTTGATTTCAGACTATGCGATGAAACACTCGATGCTCTACGAAAGTATAGCTTACTCTGCGATTACTATTAACACTTCGAACTAGCAGAGTAATTTTACGATCGTTTAACAATATTATACGATCTTTTTGATCCTATCATTTATACACTAATTCAGCTTATAAGATCAACCTAACAAGTTTGATCTTTCTATTTTAAGTCCTTGTACATCAAATCATTATTAAGGATTCTACAAAAGCCACTGGTACAAATATACATTAACCAAATCATCATCAAATTTATCATGCTAACTCTAACAATCTCCCCCTATTTGATGATGACAAAACACTAAACATTCATCAATTCTACAATGCAATTGCTTTGAAATTAAACATGACTTAAAATATAATGAGAAACTATATTGGTAGATCAAAATAATGAATTTATTGATGTATTTTAAAAAATTATACAGAGTTAAAAAAAATTACAACATTAAATTTTTTTTATATAACTGTATACCTCTATACTTATCTATATCCTTCCCCTTTTAGGCTTGGGGGATTCTTCTTCTCTTATTTCACTCGCTTTGTGTATCTCTCCTTAGCTTCAACATCTTTTCTCCTTATCTCCTCTATAGAGTCCCTTGGGCCAAGATAGGGCGAATTAACTCTGTTTTCCCCTACAATGTGTACACCATGAAGATTTCTGTTAATGTAGTTTGGGTCACCCGGTGGAAGTCGCAAGCCAGTTGAAGATACTGCACTCAACGACTTAGGCCTTGTAGAAAAGGAATGACCACGACCAACAGGGACTACTAAAACTGAAGGAGTTTTTGAGATAGGAGGTTTGAATTCATAATTACTGATATCTCATTTCCCTCTCCCCCTGTCTTGGTGTCTCCCCTTTTTGTCATCATTCAAACTGGAGACTTCTTCGGAGAGATGCAGGACAGTGTACAAGTTCTTACATTTGATTGTGAGACAAAGCTATATCCTCTCTATTTTCTTGGAGTCTAGCTTCAGCTTGCTCGCGTTGATGAACAAGTGCCATGGCATTGTCTTTACATTCCAGAGCATTTTCAGATTAGTTCATCTGCTACGTTACCATATTCTTGAAGTCGCTGAGGGAGGAACTGAGCTCTAAAACTTTGTCAGATAGGAGCTTAATAGAGTTTTCATTTTGCTTCTGAAGAACCAGAACAACCTCTTTATGATCAGCAAGCCTTTTTAGAAATATTTGATCCTTTTACTGGAGGCTTTCAAATATGTTCTTGAACATCCCCTTCATATTTTTGTTAAAATCTCTGCCCATCTCTCCAAGAAGTTTGCTTACAACTTCAGTTATTTTGTTTATTTTCTGATGAATGTCAATTAAATTTTCTTCAAGATTTTGATTTATTTCTTCAGCAATGAGAGCCATTAGATTAGCCAGTTGATTTTTAGAAGGGATAATTGAGACACGCTCTAAAATTTATTCTAGAAGAGCTTTTGAGCCAACCTTATCACTCCGAGAGATATTGGATATGGCAAAAGTGAGGTCAAAGTATTCATTATTAGAGGAGGAAGGTATATCTATATGAGAAATTGGATTTATTTTTAGTTTTATTGTTTGTATAGGAGAGACAGGTATATCTAAGTCTATGTTATGTACAGGTGGTTGTAGAGGTGATGTATATATAGAGGAAATTTGGATAGGAAAGTTAGTATTATCGATATCAATCGTAGGGTGTTGACACTCTACGATCAGGGAGTGGGGTGAATTTTCATAGTCTGTAGAATGTTGGGACTCTACGACCGGAGTATTAGTTTTATTGACATCATCCATATAGTGTTAGGACTCTATGACCAGAGAATGAATAAAAGAATCAGAAGGTATAGAAGGTTACTTAGAGATCGTAGAGGGAAACTCTACGATCTCGTCATCGTAAGAAAAGAATGAAAGAATGGAATTGGAAGAAACAAACAAATATTTAGAAGCAGAAGTTACCCTGTCATATCTACATGAAGAATAGAAGGAGGGTTCATTACAGATCAGCTTCGCTGCATAGGAAATAACCCTTGGGAAGTTTTGAGCTACCAACTTGATATTTGGAAATTTTAAATAACTCCAACTTATGAAGCTCTGGTCTCTTAATGTCATAGCTCTTAGCATTAGGGGCATGAAATAGAACAATTGCTCACTATCAAGATCAAAGATAGTGGTGCTTTTGTCCATTTCTATGTCGAAGAAGTTGTTGAAGAGATCATCTACGCTCATTGACACCAGTCGCATACGCCCAACCCCGGACCCTATGAATCTGTCAGGAAGGTAAACACTAGGATTTTCTACTACTTTAAGAACAATGCACCTCATTATTGCATCTGTAGTCGAGGGCACTTAAGGGGGTTCTTGATAATATACTGGTTGTTCCCCCTCAGTATCTAGATCCTCGGCCTTTATGATCGTTGGGCCGACCTATCTATTGATGTCTTAAATGACATTGTCAACGATCCTTGTGATCTTGAGAGAGTCATCAGTATAGCTCGACGATCGTTGGGATGGTTCTTCCCTTCTTTTTTTCTTGTTTTTCTTCTTGTCTGCACTCTTCTTCTTTTTCTTTTTCATCATCTTTTTTAGTTTTTTCTTCATCTTTGGCTTAGGATTTGGAACCTTCACATCCGTTTCTTCTTCACTTTCTTGTGGCTCTAACAGATTAACCATCACAACCATCTCTTCTTTATTTACATTCGGCTCAGGCATAAAAGCCGTCTTAGCCATCAATTCATCTTGAATTAACTCAGGCACTATGGTCGTGCCAACCATCATTTCCCCAGCCTTTGATTAAGGTTTTACGATCAGAGAGAGGGGTTTCTTAACGATCAACTCTCTAACTTGTTATTCAGTGGAAAGCTGAAGAGGCTTTACAGAGGACTTCTCTAGACGTTTGTCTCATAAGCCCTTCTTCTTTGCCAGCTGGGAGAGTGGTGTATGAATTTTTATCTCCCTCACCTTAGAATCAGAAGTAGTGTTCTGAGGTTCCCTAGGAGTTTCTTTTCTTTCTTCCCCTTTCTTCTTCTTCTGCAGTGGTTACTCTGTTGTAGATGCCAAAGGCTCAAAACCTTGAGGGGTAGCAGATGCCTCAGAGGCTTCTTCTTCAATGGCTGCTACCTTCCTCTTGGCCTTGGACTTAACCGGCTTCTGAACTTCACTGATTGTACGTTCACTTCCTTCAGACAGCCTCGAGCGATGAATCTCCATTGGGTTCTTCTTTCAGTTGTCAAATAGCTTGGGGGTGATCTTCTTATTGACATTTAGGGCTTCACCCTCTGTATCCCCAATAAGCTTCTTTATTCTTCTCTTCAGGACGATGTTGATGATTCGTTCATAAAACATCTTTGGCACAGGCTTGCCAGCAACCTTCTTTTTCTCAGTATTGGAAGCCCATTTCGCTATCTAGTCCATGAGGATGGAACTAAAATTTTTATCTGCATCTTCATAATGATGGCAAACATGATTTTCAACTGCAGCTCACTGACGGAGTCATGAGTAGAATACTTGCACAAGATACACTTGCCATTTATGTCAGCAAAGAAGTCGTACTCTTGTGAAAACTCCTTCTTAATCCCCTTAAGCTGTGGGTTCTTCTTGTAGCCCATCATCTTCATACCCTCCTTCACATCAACATCTTCAAAAGAGGTGATGCCTTGATTCACGAACCCTGTATGATGGTTCAACTCTGTCACTTCAATCCTCAGAGTGAAACCCTTCACCTTTGAAGTAATTACACCGTCAGCACAGACAACATTGAGGTAAAACTCCTCTACCAGCTTGGTGTAGATCTTTATGTTAGTATCCAAAATCCCTCGAAAACCAACCTTTTGAACCAGCACCATAACTTTTCTAAACTTTTCCTCTGCACCTTCAAACTTATCGAAACAGAGTTGGTTGCCGATGACAACTTGATAACTGGCCATCTTCTTTGATGAGATTTGACTAAAAGTGAAACAGAAGTGTGTGAGTTTTCTAAAACTTTGAGAAACTAGGGCTCGATTGTTTGAGAGTTTGAAAATTTGAAAGCATGGATATCAGATTACAAAAGAATAGTAAAGGTTAGATGAAAATTTTAAAATTACTTTATATCATTTCCTTCTTAATTTGGCTGAGTGGGACACTAGTTGAGCGCTGATTGGATACACGTCACTTCGATTTTATTATTCACGGTTGTACCGTAATAATTTCTCTTTTTCACTCTCTTTTCTTAGACGTGAAGGTCACGCGCGCTGCCATTAACTGCCTTATCTTCTCGGACTAAAGTGATACTGTAGAGTAAACTTATGAAAGACTTTTTAACTTTATGTTTTCCTTCTGCTCAACGATCCACTCTACGAATCGCTTTCACTCTACGAACAATTTTCCATTCTACGAACAGTTTTTCATCTACAATCCTTGGGTAGCTCTACGAACATGTCACTCTTAGACTGTTCTACGGTCCTTTCCTGCATTGTTAGTAACTCCTAAAATATAGTACTAAGGATGCAAATTTAGCATTCCTAACTCACTATTAACTTATTAAACCTAGATTCGTCTAAAGGTTTAGTGAACACATATGCAAGCTGATTTTCAGTTGATATAAAATGTAAAGATATATTTCTATTTTACACATGATCTCTAATAAAATGGTATCTGATGTTTATATGTTTAGCTCTATAATGCATGACAGGATTATGGGTTATAGAAATAGCACTTGTGTTATCACAAAATATAGGAATAGACTTAAAATCAAACTCATAGTCAGCCAACTGATTCTTCATCCACAACATTTGAGCACAGCAGCTACCAATAACAATGTACTCAGCTTCTGTAGTTAAAGTTGACACTGAGTTCTGCTTCTTGCTGAACCATGAGACAAGTTTATTGCCTAGCAGTTGACATGTACCACTAGTGCTTTTCCTGTCAATTTTGTATCCTACAAAATCTGAATCTAAATATCTTATTAGATCAAAGGGAGACTCCTTGGGATACCACAGTCCCAAATATGAAGTACCCTTGAGATATCTAAAAATCTTTTTTTTATAACAACTAAATGGGATTCCTTAGGATTAGCCTAAAATCTAGCACAAATACAGGTAGAGAACATGATATCTGACCTACTAGCAATCAAATATAGGAGAGATCCTATCATACCTTTGTATTGAGTTATATCAATACTTTTACCATTTTCATCCTTGTCAAGTTTGGTTGCAGAAACTATAGGAGTCTTCATGGGAGTGACTGATTCTATGTCATACTTCTTGAGTAGATCTTTGATGTACTTGGCTTGGTTGATAAAGATTCCCTCATTGGTCTACTTCACTTAAAGTCCAAGGAAGAAGTTCAGTTCACCCATCATGCTCATCCCAAATTTACTCTGCATCAACTTGACAAATCTCTCACATAATTTTTCGTCAATAGAACCAAATATAATATCATCTACATAGATTTGAATTAAAAGAATTCTATCATTGTGCTTCCTAAGAAACAGTGTAGTGTCTACCCTACTTCTGGTGAATTCATTTTCAATAAGAAAAGTAGTGAGTGTTTCATACTATATCCTAGGTGTTTGCTTTAAACCATAAAGTGATTTATCTAACTTATAAACATAATTTAAATGAGTTGGATTAAAAAAACCTAGAGGTCGTTCAACATAAACCTCTTCTTGAAGTTTTTCGTCCAAAAATGCACTCTTGACATCCATTTGGAAGACTTTGAAGTTTATATGGGCTGCATAGGCTAGGAACATTCTGATGGCTTCCAATCTAGCAACATGAGCAAAGGTCTCATCGTAGTCGATGACTTCTTCCTGCGAATATCCCTTGGCCACCAATCTAGAATCCAGCTTGAATCTTCCATGGCTTTTTCGATCTTCTTAGGCTCTATCTGAGAGAGAAATCATATGAAAAAGTATTCGTTCTGAGTAGCTGACCTAATCCTGACACTAGCATTTGGATTGCTAATGATCAGGTCTTGAGTGTGATCTCTTATCCATTTGTTTTCAGGTGAAACATCAGTCCTTATGCCTTCTTGTTTGAGTTCTTCAAGATTTGGTTCTGGATCAATAGCTTCATTGATTCATAGAGTTTCCATCTCTAGAACTAAAGACTCTACGATCTCCTTATCTGACAGTACGATCGCCGGGTCTGGTTCTATGTCTTCAGCTTTTGCAATCGTAGATTTCTCCTGCTCTACGATCGATGGGTCCAGTTCTACGATCGCATTGAATTGTACAACTCTTCTTGGTTCTCATAAGTCAGTTTCATCGAAGGTGATATGAACAGAAACTTCAACGATTACTGAATTCTTATTGAACACTCTGTAGGCTTTGCTTTCCATAGAGTATCCAAGAAAAATCCCTTCATCTGACTTGGATTAGAACTTGGTCAAATACCTTTTGCCATTGTTGAGGATGTAGCACGCACAACCAAACATATCGAAGTAACTGATGTTTGACTTTCTTTTTTTCCATAACTCGTAGGACATTTTCATGTACGTGGAGTGAATTAAGAATCTATTCTGAGTGTAACAAGTAGTATTGAAAACTTTTGCCCAAAAGTATTCAAGAAGACAAGCTGCTGCTAGAAGTGTCCTTCCTGCCTTTATCAAGGTTTTGTTCTTCCTTTCAGCTACTCCATTTTGTTGTGGAGTTCTTAGAGCTGAGAAATTATGATGAATGTCATTATCTATACAGAACTGATCTACCTCAGAATAATCGAACTCTCTTCCATGATCACTTCTTATTGCCTTGATTTTCTCGCCCTTCTCATTCATAACCAGCTTGAAGAATTTGATCAGTTGTGTGCTGGTCTTGTCCTTAGAGCTTAGAAAGAATACCCATGTGAATTTGGTGTAGTCATCTACTATCACCAGTGAGTACTTTTTTTCTCCCAAACTAGAAATTAGAATAGGCCTAAAAAGATCCATATGCAGCAGTTGCAGGGGTCTCTTATTTGAATTTACTGTCTTGCTTTTGAATGAGTTTTTAGTCTGTTTCCCAAGCTGACATGCCTGCATGGTCTTTCTTTGACGAAACTAAGCTTGGGTAGGCCTTTTACTAGATCCTTAAAGATAAGCTTTGACATACTTTTGAAATTTAGGTGGGACAATCTCGGATGCCACAACTAGCTCACATCTTTTGAGGCTTTGGCGAAAAAGCAAGATGTTGCTGATGAACTGAGTTTAGAGAGATTGACCATGTATACGTTGCCTTTTCTCGATCCAATCAGATTCAAAGATTAATTTCCAAGTCTTGAACTTGACACTGGTTGTTGAGGAAGATGACTGGATGACCTTTATTGCACAGTTGAGTTATGCTCAGCAGGTTGTGCTTCAACCCATCAACATAGGCAACTTTGCTGAATGAGACAATGTCATTCCCAATCGAACCATATCTTCTAGTTTTTCTAGAGCTGTTATCTCTAAAGACAACTACTAGACCATCGTTCGCTTTGAAATTTGATATGAGAGCCTTGTTTCCAATCATATGCCTAAAGTTTCCACTATCAAGATACCAGATAGATTCAGTGGAGCTCAGTACCTGCATACAAAAACATTCTTTATTTTAGTACCTAAATTTACTTGGGTCCTGCCTTGTTAGTACCCTAAGGGACCCATATATGCTTGACTTTGGGTCGATAATATGCAGAATAATAATCATTATGATAACACAATGCAGCTATATGCCCATACTTATGACATTTATAACATTTAATATGTTGCATGTGTGAGTGTGTGTGTGGACTCACTTGGGACACATGTGGGGGATATGTATATCCAACCTTTCTTCTTGGCTGAAACTCCCTCTGCTTCCATACTGCTCTACGGTTTTGAGGTTTCGTAGAGTATAAGTCAACTCTACGTTTAGGACCCGGTTGATTCGTAGAGTGAGTTTCACCTGACTCTACGATCCTTCGAGGAACAGTCGTAGACTACGGTCTGCTCTGCGACTTGACAAAACTCAAACCAGTATGTGACCTGTTGTTCTTTGGAACAATGATTTGGTCCGTAGAGATTGGATAGCTTGGAATAATAGGCTTAGCAACCTCTGTGAATTTCACAAACACAATGCTTCTATGGGGAGTAGAAGCACTGTTGTTAGTCTTCAACGAATTTTCCACACTTGGAAATGAAGATGAATCGCCAAACCCTAAGCCTGATCGATCAGAGACAGCTCTCTGGCTAGTGATCAGGGAGTCCATCGATGAGGTAGATCGATTCCACATCGAGATTATTTTTTCTAGCTCCTCTATCTTAGAGATTAGAGTAGACTCTCTCTGTGCATTAGCTTCAGTTATCTGCCTCAAATTAGCATTCTTAGCCTTAAGTTTGGATAGAGAGGCAGTGCTTCATAGAGCTGTTTCCAACTCTATTTGTACTTTCTCTTTCTCCTTTTGAAAAAGAGAATGGTCCTTTGATAGAACCACCCTAAACCACTTCATATATTGATGCAAGTCTAATGTTATGTCATGTAATGCAGTTCTAAGATCATCAATATTTACATCAAGGGAGTTAAAGTGAAATACCTCACTGATGTCAATTTCTTGACGATCAGTGGTTTTGCTAGTATCTTCTTCTATGGCTATTGAATGGAGATTGGCCACCTGGGGTCCTTCATCATTACTAGACTCTGTGCTAGTATCATTTTCAGAATCGCTTTATAACCCTTTAATTATAAGCCCTTTTTTTCCTTCTTGTGGTGCTTTTTTTAGCTCTTGTACTCCTTCTTTGGATAGGACTTCTTCTTATCTCTCTTTAACTCCTCTCGCAGGGGCTTAGTGCATTCTGCGATGTAATAGTCAGGCTTCTTGCAGTTGTAGCGTAAATATTTATCTTGGTCTCTGCTACTGTTGCCTTTGTTGTTAAAGTTCTTCCTTGGTTTTCTGTTGCTGCTCTTTCGCATAAACTTCCTCAGCCTTTTGGCAAGTAGCGGTACGTCTTCATCATCGTCTTCTTCAGCACTATTATCATCGGATATTGCTTCTACTAGAGCTTTGGAAGCAGCTTCAGACGCCTTTAGAGCAACTCCTTTATCTTTTCTCTTACTCTCTGAGATGGTCTCTGCCCTTTGATTTAGCTCAAGCTCATAGGTAAGAAGATTACTGTAGAGCTTTTGTACAGTCATCTCATGCAAGTTTTTCGACTCACAAATGGCAGTGGTCTTAGCATCCCACTTGCTTGGTAAAGCCTTCACGAACTTTATGTTAAGGTCTTTATTTAGATAGAACTTTCCATAGGCTCTCAGGGAGTTGAGCAGTACATTGAATCTTTCATAGATTGCTATGATGTTCTCCAGCACATGAGAGAACATCTCATACTGCTGCACAAGGAGAGACTACTTGTTCTCCCTGACTTCTTCAATGCCCTCATGCATCACCAACAGGGCCTCCCAGACTTCTTTGGTCATTGTACAGTTGACAACATTCTCAAAAACTCATCTTCCAGAGCCATAAACAAGATGTTATTGGCCCTTTGTCTAGCTGCACCAGTTTCTTTTCATTTTCAGTCCACTCAGCTCTCTGCTTGATTGCTACTTTATTTGGATCATCTGTTGTTGGTGCAAGCTTGGTTGGAATGTATGGATCATTGATAACAGCATCAAACAATTCATCATTTATTATGTCCATATATGCCTGCATACGAACATTCCAGTTAGCAAATTTTTCTCTATTTATGAGGAGTAGCTTATTTCTACCACCAAGATCAGAACTAGTTTTATTTAATGTCATAGATCAACTCAAAATGTTTAAGCTTTACATTCATGAGAACCTCCTCTGATACCACTTGTTGTTTCCCAGAGGCATAAAAAGATCTAGAAGGAGGGTTAAATAGACCTTTTAAAACTTTTTACTTATTAAGGAATGTATTATCAGATAATTAATTGATCAATGTTAATTAAGCACAGCGGAATATTAGATGAAAATCCCCTTAAAGATATGAAGAAATCACAGCTCTGAATTTAGTTCTTGAGGATGTAAGTCATAAAATAAATATGGCAAATAATAGACAGAAAGTAAATGACACAAGATATTTTAAGTGGTTTGGAGTATGAATAACTCCTAGTCCACTCTTCTACTCTGCGAGTAGGAAATCCACTAAGGATGTAGATCACTAAGATCAGTTATAACTGAACCACTTAGGTTCCTTTGAGTCATTAAGTCTCGGTATAGTCACTAAGACTGGGACACTTAGTCCAGATTACTAAGATCTCTTCATGTCAATTAGACTTGGGATATTCTCACTTAGACAGTGCATAGTTGATTAAATGTTATTGTGAGGTGTTGCTAAGATTGTAATAAGCTTGACTTCTTCAGTACTTAGTAGCTTGAACAAGTAGTTCACTTTCATAGAGTGCAGTTCTTTTTACCTTGGCAAAATTTTAGCTATGTACTTCGTGATTCTTACTTGGATTTGAATCCTCATACTCTTTTATAGTCTGCCTCCAGAGTTTCCCGTTGTAAAATTATCGTTTGAGCATTTAATACGTTGATCCTAAAAGATCTTTGATGTTAACTTTTAGGAGAACTATTTCAGCTTGCTTTTTGGTTTTGACCTGTCACATTAGTTTGCAGCTTCACCAATCACATGGGTGTTATCACTTTCACCAAACTAGCTGTTAGACACAAACATGCTCTGATCTTCGATTTCAACTAAGAATGTCTGGTAAGAACATTGGGTCCTCTGATCTGCAACGCTCCTTATTGTCAGTCTTCTATCAATCCTGACTTGCTCTATGAATTTGGTTGATCATAGAGTTTGATGAGGAATGTAGAGTTTATGCTTGGTCTTACTCAACGTTTTGAGCTCTACGTTCTGCTCTACGAATGATTACTCTACGAGTAGAGAGACACTTTACGATGTGCTCTCTACAATATTTCTTTACTGAACAATATTTGAGTCACTCTACGATTCATACTTCACTATACGATTTTTGAGTGAACTCTACGTTCTGAATGCAGGCTTTGCGATCTTAATTTTACTCTACGAGCTTCTAGCTAACTCTGCGATTTAGACTTAACTCTGCGATTTTTTATTCATTCTGCGATCTGATCTTCACTATACGATCTTGAGTGAACTCTATGAGCTTATTTCAGACTCTGCGATCAAACACTCGACGTTCTACAAAAGTATAGCTTACTCTGCAATTACTATTAACACTTCGAACTGGCAGAGTAACTTTACGATCGTTTAACAATACTATACGATCTTTTTGATTCTATCATTTATACATCAATTCAGCTTATAAGATCAACCTAACAAGTTTGATCTTTTTATTCTAAGTCCTTGTACATCAGATCATCATTAAGGATTTTACAAAACTACTGGTACAAATATACATTAATCACATCATCATCAAATTTATTATATTGACTCTAACAAACTTTAATACGCATCTTGCTCCCCCAGGACATCGAGTCCACGCCCTTATCCCATTCCATAAACGATCCGAGAGCCTCCCCAATCTGTCGAGCACATTCAAGGGTCATACACTTAAGTGGTAAATCAAGGACATTAACTCAAAAATTGACTTTATCAAACTTGTAATCCGCAAGGCTATAATCACCATTAAAAATCTCCAAAACCATAATCACCATTAAAAATCTCCAAAACCATAATATTCTTATCAGAATGCCAAGGCAAGGCCGGCCTTGAGGGGGTGCAGAAGGGACGACCGCACAGGGCCCCCAAATTAAATTTTTTTTTGTGTATAGGTCAAATTAGTGTTGCACAAGTGGCTTACATCTTGAGTCTATAGGTCAAATTATGAAGCCCAATTCAACTTGAGTCTTAAAGACTCACTTGCTAGTCATTTTATCAAGAAAACTTCCTTAGACTTTTATCTTTTAACCAATGTAGGACTTAGACATTTAGAAAATATAATGGGACTTGAGGATTATTGTTATAGTGTGAAGTATAATGTCCCACATCTTCTACTATGCTTCTCTTCTCCTACCTTTGTTTTATAAATAGAGGAGAGTAAGATTAATTTTGTAGGTAAAGCATGGAAGAGTCTCACATCGTCTACTATGCTTCTTACCTCCTACCTTTGTTTTATAAATAGAGGAGAGTAAGATTAATTTGTAAGTAAAGCATAGAAGAGTCCCATATCTTCTACTATGCTTCTTATCTCCTACTTTTGTTTTATAAATAGAGGAGAATAAGATTAATTTTGTAAATAAAGTATGGAAGAGTCTCACATCGTCTACTATGCTTCTTATACTCTTATCTCCTACCTTTGTTTTATAAATAGAGGAGAGTAAGATTAATTTGTAAGTAAAGCATCGAAGAGTCTCACATCTTCTACTATGTTTCTTATCTCCTACTTTTGTTTTATAAATAGAGGAGAGTAAGATTAATTTTGTAAGTAAAACATGGAAGAGTCTCACATCGCCTACTATGCTTCTTATAATCTTATCTCCTACCTTTGTTTTATAAATAGAGGAGAGTAAGATTAATTTGTAAGTAAAGCATGGAAGAGTCCTACATCGTCTACCTTTGTTTTATAAATAGAAGAGAGTAAGATTAATTTTGTAAGTAAAGCATGGAAGAGTCTCACATCGTCTACCTTTGTTTTATAAATAGAGGAGAGTAAGATTAATTTTGTAAGTAAAGCATGAAAGAGTCTCGCATCGTCTACCATGCTTCTTATCTCCTACCTTTGTTTTATAAATAGATGAGTAAAATTAATTGTGCTTGATATATTGGTGCTAATAAAAAAATTAATATTTTATACGCGAAAGGACCCCTATTTTTTTTCGCACAGGGCCTCCAAATCCTTAAGACCGACCCTCTGCCAAGGGCTTCCTTTCTTCTCACGTAAAAGGTAAATACGCTTCTCAAACTTGAAGAAGAAAATGTTGGACCCAATGGACTTGCATTCAATCTCTCTACTTAAACTCCAGGCTTTCTTCATGGTATCAACAACCACTTCTCTATTAAACAACTTGCTAGAAATAATTTTACCAATAAAAGGCCTTTATGTCCCTCCGCAACAGCTTGCTTGGTGTTATTGGAAGAAATTAATCTTAATGCCTCCCACTTCACGATCTGTCGGTTTAAGTTTATGCTCCATCTCACGAACAAAATCATCCATAGAGCATATCCCTCCCTTCACTCGTCAAGCCAAGAAGAAAATAATCTTAAAAAAAATAATAAAATAATAAAATAATAAAAAAAAAAATCTCATCTAGAAAACTAGAGAAAAAAACACCCTTCTACTTCATCAATGGTAGGTAAAGAAATACTCAACACGTCAAGAGTAAACTTATACACTCTAAGTAAATAAGAAAAATAATACTATACATTTCACATAGAGAAAAACATAAGAGCTTGAGACCTAAAGGTCATAAAATCTTAATCTTAACTATTAGGCTAAGACCTAATTATATGTAGCACTCACTTATACATTAAGGCCTACATACACCCATATATTCTTTCAAATTCAAAAACTATTATTCCCTCCGTCCCAAATTAATTGCATTTCTAGGACTTTTTAAAGTCAAATTGGCTATTTTTAAAATTAATCTTTTTACTATTTTTGCTAACATACAGGTGAAGATATTATAACCAAAAGAAAGTATATATAATTTATTACTAATTTCAATTTTTATAATTTTAGAAATATATTTATATATGCTTAATTATTAATTTTAAAAATAGTCAATTTGACTTAAAAAAGTCCTAAAAAAATAATTAATTTGGGACGGAGGGAGTATAATTTAGAGCTAGTAATTGTATTTTCCTAAATAACGTATGTAAATAGTATATAATACACCTCTACATACTTTCAAATTCCAAAACTATTGTAATTTAGAGTTAGTAATTGTATTTTCCTAAATAACATATGTAACAGGTGTGTATTATTGAATTTTCTTACACGAGCGAATCAAGTCGAGAGCACGGTAAAAAAAATAATCCCATACTCAATCTAGAACCCATAAGATATTATAACTTTTTCCATACTTAATCATACGATTCATACCCACTATAATTACCTCCAAACCCGTCTCATTAGAGTTACGAGAGTTGGGACCTTATTGGGTTACAAAATTATCAGACTTAAAGAATACCAAAATTTTGATTTCTAAAACAAATGAAAATTAAGTAAATGCAACTAAATTAAACAAGATTGGGAATTAGCGTAAAAAATATTAGTGAAACTCTACGAAAAGCCTCCAAAAAAGATAATCGTGATTACAAAGAAATATTTTGAAATGTACAATTTAAATCTCTATAAGTTATATACTTGATTCAAACAAGCAAAGATTTATATTGTAATTAAATAAAATTGATTTAAATTACATAACTCTATGAAAAGCCTCCAAAAAAAGATAAACGCGATTACAAAGAAATATTTTGAAATGTACAATCTAAATCTCTATAAGTTATATACTTGATTCAAACAAGCGAAGATTTATATTGTAATTAAATAAAATCGATTTATATTGTATTTATAAAAAATTAACCGATCGACAACTGTAATTAGTACTTTGTAAGTATAACTAAAAGATTTATGAAGCGTATACATCTACAACTAAAAATTATAAAATGAATTGTTTGAAATGGGAATAAGGAAATAGTTTAAAATCTTGAATGTTTACAGTATGTGATGCAACTCTAATACTGGGTTTGTAAATTTTTATTTGGGGAATGGAAGAATAAAGAGTATGGCAAAGGATAAATAAGAATTTTTTTTAATTCTAAAATATTTGACTTAGCACGATTATATTTTCGTAAAAAGGTAATCTAATTGATGAAATTCAAATCAAATCAAGGCGAAGTAATCTCTTGTAATTTGATATTTTATATAAGAAAATTCAAGAGTACACACAATGCTACGGGCACGTAAAATAAATTCATTTAAATATTAATTTTTCTTAAAAGAAACTACTAATTTTCTGAGTTTTGGACGGAAAAGAAAAGAAAAAAATAGAAAACTTAAATTAGAACATAAAAGAAAAAAGAATAGAAAACTTGAAATTTTCATTTGTGTTGTTTCTGAGTTTTTAATAGAAAAGAATAGAAAATTTAAAAATTTTCTTTTCTTGCGTTTTTGAGTTCTAATGAAACGAGAAAAAAAATACTCACTTTTACAAATTTACCCTTCTATTAATTATAATCATTGAACCATGAATAAAAATATGCAAGATAAATTTAATCAAAGAAAAAATTCCATAATCAAATACAAATATCAAAATAAATGTTAAACAAAAACTACTTCTACAAAATTATTGTCATACCATACCCAAAAGTCATCAAACATAAGCTGTATTATTAATATTAATGGAGATTATTCATCAAATTCTTCGGGACATAATCTGTATTATTAATTCAGCTTAGGTTTAGTAGATTATCCATTTTTCTGTTTTCCATTTGAATTTTTCCCTGAATATTTAATACTATTCTTGGCTGACCTTCTTAGTCATGATCTTTCTATTGTAGCATTCATAGTGACATAGTTCTCCGTTTCTCAATTTAGAACAACTAGGCCAGAATTCAATAGAGATATTGATGTTCTTCTTATAATGCAGAGATAAGGTCTTTTGTTCTTCAACCCTTCCATCAAATCATGTTTTTCGTCAGAGGTCTTTTTACACTTTAACACGCCAGTGTTTTCTAAATAAACATGAGGCAAATCTTACTGCACTTCATTGCTTTAACGTATATTTGCCAGTTTGTAGAGCTATGATTAGTTTCTTTTCACTCTGTCTCTTCTCTTGATGAGGACATGCTTAGCTTGGACAAGGGTGGAGCCTATGTAGCAGATCTGGTGCGAGTTCCAGTTGGACCAGTGATGAGAGCACGAGCAAAACGCTTCAGGGAAGGGCTTAATGAGTTTATTCAAGAAGCTTGGAATGATAAGGATGCGAGTTCAAAGGCGTTGGAGTTGGAACCTAAGTTCGTGAATATGCTACAAGTGAAGGATCCAAGTCATGAAGCAAAAGAAGCAAAAATTCAAAATTTAGGTTCGAGCGCCTAGGCGCTCCATTCCTTTGCATTTCAAGCGCCTAGGCGCTTGCCAAATGTGGGAGATACTGCAACTCAGCGCCTAGGCGCTCCAGACAAAACAAATCCAAGCGCCTAGGCGCTTGGTCCAGGACACGGAATCCAATGACACGTTTTGATCAGATTTCTTTCCTTAGTTTTAGGGTTTTCAGTATATTTTCATAATTTTATTGTAATTAGGATATTTTAAGATAGGATTTTGATTTCAAATCAATTGTTATTTCCTTTATAGACTCTAGGGTTTCATAGTTAGTATAAATAAGTTTTATGCTTGTAATTCAAGATAGATATAATATTACTCAGAGTTTATTCATACTTGAGAGCTATTCTCTACTTTTGGTTCTTTGAAGAATTTCTAAGCTAATTTCTTAGTTTTTCTTTTGAGATTCATATTTAACTTATCATACAACAATCCATAGTTGTGTGTGGCGTTATTCTACCGCATCATACAATCATACGGGGATTATCGTTTTCCATCTAAACGAGGGTCTAACTGTTGTTGGTGTTCCATCCTACATGAATTCAATTGCTTGATCGAATATATCAAGATTCTCGTCTCCAAATTAGACGTTGGGTTAAGATTTCGAAAGAGTCCATCAATTTGCTTACTAGAAACGATCTGGGCGACGACCACCTCACGCTAGCATGCCGTGGAGTCTATCATTTGGTATCAGAGCTACGTTTTCTAGCTAAGTATCTATCTTTATTGTTTCGTTGAATTTGTGAGTAAAAAAAGAAAAAAGAGTATAGAAAATTCTATTATTATCTCAGTTATTTCTATTTGTTTGTAGAATTCGTTTTCAATTCCGTAATCAAGATTTTTGTTACTTCTAGTCATACCGATTATATTGTTCGTGATAAGTTATTTTGAATTGATTAGTAGAACCGAGAATTTTTGCTAGGTAAATTCGAAAAAAACCTATTAGAGAGAATAATTAGAGGTAAAAGGCTTAGTGGTGAGATCAATTGAGGGAAAAAGCCTATTGAGTGATATACGAGTGAAACATTAATCAAGCGAAACACGTAAGAGAGTGGTGAGGAAAATATTTTGCTACTAACCTCTGTTTGCAGGAATTATGTCTAACTCAAAGGATAAGGGAACTGTTGTAGAACCTACATTGTCAGCTGATATGAAGTTGATGATTGAAGCCATGAATAAGGAATGGGGTAGAAGGTTGGATATGGCAATGGAACAGGTGCATGAGCGCTTGGACCAATTAAGCGTTACTCGGACCAATTAAGCGTTACTCGGGGAGAATTTTCTCAAAACCGCCAGGGAACTCAACAAAAAGGGGTAGCTCAGCAAAGAGGAGCTAGGGTGGAAGAAACTGATTTCAATGACGGAGGATTTAGTGAAGAGGATGATCGAGAGTCCGACTTCTTACATCGGAGACAACGAGGAGCTAGGGATAGAGGATGTCGAGATAGAGAGGACAACAACTTGGATATCATAAAAATAAAAATTCTAACTTTCTAAGGAAGAAGTGATCCGGAGGCCTATCTAGAGTGGGAAAAGAAGATGAATTGGATATTTGAATGTCACAACTACTCGGGGCTAAAGAAAGTGAAACTTGCCGCCACAGAATTTTCAGCTTATGTTGTTATTTGGTGGGATCAGTTGATGATCAGCCGGAGGAAATGTGGAGAACGTCCAATTGAAACTTGGGAAGATATGAAGACCGTGATGAAAAAGAGGTTCGTTCCAGATTACTATCACCGAGAGCTAGTTCGGAGTTTGCAAAGCTTGAAGCAAGGTAGTAGGAGCGTAGAAGATTATTACAAAGAAATTGAGATGTTGATGGCTAAGGAAAACATCAATGAGGATGGCGAATCAACAATGGCCAGGTTTTTGGCGGGATTAAATTGGGAGATTGCAGACTTAGTGGAACGACAACATTACTTGGTATTGGAGGATATGGTTCACATGGCTATCAAGATTGAGAAACAGCTTAAGAGGAGAGGTAGCCTACGTTCGATACCTAATTCAGGATCATCATGGAAGTCTAATGTTGGGAAGCGAGAGGAGAAGCCAGTCGTAAGCAAACCCAAGTTTGAGCCAAAAATGGAGACGATTAATAAGGGAGTGCAAGGTAAAACTGACCCTTCTTCTTTTAGTCGTAATCGAGATATTAAATGTTTTAAATGTCAAGGTAGGGGACATATTGCAAATCAATGTCCGAATCAAAGAACGATGTTACTACTTGACAATGGGGAAGTGGAGACCGAAAGGGAAGATAGTGATACTCACTCTATGCCACCGCTAGAAGAAGCGGAAGATAGGGAAGTTGCGGTGTTTGGGGAAGTTTTGGTGACTAGAAGAGTGCTTTGTGCACAAGTGAAGGAAGAAAGCAACGAGCAGCGGGAGAATTTGTTTCACACTAGGTGCCTGGTGAATGGGAAGATTTGCTGCGTCGTGATCGACGAAGGTAGTTACACGAATGTGGCAAGTAAGGTTATGGTGGAGAAATTAGGGCTTTCTACAACCAAACATCCTCAACCATATCGATTGCAGTGGCTCAATAATAGTAATGAGATTAAAGTGACTAAACAGGTCCTGGTGTCATTAACTATTGGGAAATATGTGGATGAGATTTTGTGCGACGTGGTTCCAATGCAGGCGGGTCATATATTGTTTGGTTGACCGTGGCAATTTGATAGACGTGTGAAGCATGATGGCTTTACAAATGAATATTCTTTTGTTCACAATAAAAGGAAAGTTACTTTGTGTCCTATGTCACCACAACAGGTGCATGAGGATCAACTTCATCTGCAAAGAGATCATGAAAAAAGAAAAGAGAGTGAAGAAAAGAAAAATAATGAGGAAAAAAATATGAGAGAAAAAGAAAGATGAGGAGCGAAAAACAAATATTTACGCAAAAAAGAGCGATGTGAGACGAGCTTTAGATGTTAAACAGCCGATGATTATACTTCGGTATAAGGAGGTGCTTTTGAACACTAACGCTAACGATTCTTCTTTGCCTGGTGTTGTTTCATCTCTTTTGCAGGATTATAAGGATGTGTTTCCCGATGAGCTTCCACAGGGATTACCACCTATTCGGGGAATTGAGCATCAAATTGACTTCATACCCGGTGCGACTATCCCAAACCGTCCAGCTTATTGGAGCAATCCCGAGGAGACGAAGGAGTTGCAAAGGTAAGTGGGCGAACTTATGGAGAAGGGGTTCGTAAGAGAGAGTATGAGTCCATGTGCAGTTCCAGTGATCTTAGTGCCTAAAAAAAGGATAGGAAGTGGCGCATGTGCATTGACTATCAAGCGGTACATAATATTATGGTAAAGTATCGACATCCCATTCCACGTTTAGATGATATGCTAGATGAGTTACATGGATCTGTTGTCTTTTCGAAAATTGATTTAAAGAGTGGATATCATCAAATTCGCATGCATGAGGGTGATGAATGGAAAACAGCTTTCAAAACAAAATATAGATTGTATGAGTGGTTAGTGCTACCTTTTGGTTTAACTAATGCTCCTAGTACTTTCATGAGATTGATGAATCATGTTTTGCGTTCATTCATTGGTAAATTCGTTGTTGTGTATTTTGATGATATTTTGATATATAGCAAAAACTTGGGAGAGCATGCATTGCATTTAAAATCTGTTTTATATGTTCTTAGAAAGGAAAAGTTATTTGCTAACTTAGATAAGTGCACGTTTTGTACGGATATAATTGTTTTTCTTGGATTTGTTGTGAGTTCACAGGGAGTTCAAGTGAATGAGGAGAAAATACGTGCAATCCGAGAATGGCCGAGTCCAACAAATGTGAGTCAAGTTCGTAGTTTCCATGGACTGGAAAGTTTCTACCGACGTTTTGTGAAGAATTTCAGCGACATCACAGCGCCATTGACGGAAGTAATCAAAAAGAGTGTGGGTTTTAAGTGGGGTGAAGAACAGGAAAAGGCATTTAAATTGAGATAAATTGACTAACGCTCATTTGCTTGTTTTACCTAACTTTACTAAGACTTTTGAGATTGAGTGTGATGCTTCAGGTTTAGGGATTGGAGTTGTGTTGATGCAGGAAGGGAAACCAGTGGCGTACTTTAGCGAAAAGTTAAGTGGGGCAGCTCTAAACTATCCTACTTATGACAAGGAGATGTATGCATTGGTTCGAGCGTTGGAGACGTGGCAACACTACCTTTGGCCTAAAGAGTTCGTGATTCACACCGATCATGAATCATTGAAGTACTTGAAGGGCAGCATAAGTTGAACAAGCGACATGCACGGTGGATGGAATTTATCGAGACATTTTCGTATGTCATCCGATACAAATAGGGTAAGGAAAATGTTGATGCTGATGCTCTTTCGAGAAGGTACGTGTTATTAAATACTCTTGATACAAAATTGCTGGGTTTTGAACTGATCAAAGAATTATATGATAGTGACCTTGATTTTTGTGAAGAGTTTAAATCATGTGAGAAGAATATTGTAGGTAAATACTTTAAAATTGATGGTTTTCTGTTTCGGGAAAATAAGTTATGTATACCTGCATGTTCTTTACGTGAGTTGTTGATTAGGGAGTCACATGGGGGAGGTCTGATGGGTCATTTTGGTGTTGAAAAGACTTTATCTGTTTTAAAAGAGCATTTTTATTGGCCTCATATGAAACGAGATGTAAAAAGAATTTGTGATAAATGCATTACGTGTAAACAAGCTAAGTCTCGTGTTCAACCTCATGGATTGTATACGTCATTGCCTATATCTAGTGAACCTTGGATTGACTTATCTATGGAATTTGTGTTGGGTTTACCTAGGTCTAAGTGTGGTCATGATTTTATATTTGTGGCCGTGGATAGATTTTCTAAGATGACACATTTTATTCCATGCCACAAAACTGATGATGCATCACATATTGCTGATTTGTTCTTTAGAGAAATTGTGCGTTTGCATGGCATGCCTAGAACAATTGTGTCAGATAGAGATTCTAAATTTTTGAGTTATTTTTGGAAGACATTGTGGTATAAGTTAGGGACTAAACTGTTATTTTCAACTACTTGTCATCCACAAACTGACGGTCAAACTGAAGTTGTAAATAGGACTTTATCTGCATTGTTAAGGGCAATCATTAAGAAGAATATTAAGCATTGGGAGGAATGTTTACCACATGTTGAGTTTTCTTATAATCGATCTGTTCATTCTGCTACTAATTTTTCACCATTTGAGATTGTATATGGTTTTAATCCTTTAACACCGTTGGATTTATTACCATTACCTGTTTCTGAGTATACTAACATGAATGGAAAGCAAAAGGCTGATTTTGTTAAGCAGATACATGAGAAAACACGACTCAACATTGAGAAGAGGACGGAGCAATACGCAAAACAGGCCAATAAGGGTCGACGTCAAGTTGTTTTTGAACCGGGAGATTGGGTGTGGTTGCACCTACGAAAAGAAAGATTTCCGGCTCAACGACGATCAAAATTGCTTCCAAGAGGAGATGGACCATTTCAAGTTCTCGAGCGCATTAATGACAATGCCAATAAACTGGATTTACCGGGTGAGTATAATGTTAGTGCATCATTTAATGTTTCTGACCTTAGTCCGTTTGATGTAGATGATGATTTGAGGACAAATCATTTTCAAGAGGAGAGGAATGATGAGGACATGCTTAGCTTGGACAAGGGTGGAGCCTATGTAGCAGATCCGGTGCGAGTTCCAGTTGGACCAGTGACGAGAGCACGAGCAAAACGCTTCAGGGAAGGGCTTAATGGGTTTATTCAAGAAGCTTGGAATGATAAGGATGCGAGTTCAAAGGCGTTGGAGTTGGAACCTAAGTTCGTGAATGTGATACAAGTGAGGGATCCAAGTCATGAAGCAAAAGAAGCAAAAATTCAAAATTTAGGTTCGAGCGTCTAGGCGCTCCATTCCTTTGCATTTCAAGCGCCTAGGCGCTTGCCAAATGTGGGAGATACTGCAACTCGGCGCCTAGGCGCTCCAGACAAAATAAATCCAAGCGCCTAGGCGCTTGGTCCAGGACACGGAATCCAATGACGCGTTTTGATCAGATTTCTTTCCTTAGTTTTAGGGTTTTCAGTATATTTTCATAATTCTATTGTAATTAGGATATTTTAAGATAAGATTTTGATTCCAAATCAATTGTTATTTCCTTCATGGATTCTAGGGTTTCATAGTTAGTATAAATAAGTTTTATGCTTGTAATTCAAGACAGATATAATATTACTCAGAGTTTATTCATACTTGAGAGCTATTTTCTACTTTTGGTTCTTTGAAGAATTTCTAAGCTAATTTCTTAGTTTTTCTTTTGAGATTCATATTTAACTTATCATACAACAATCTATAGTTGTGTGTGGCGTTATTCTACCGCATCATACAATCATACGGGGATTATTGTTTTCCATCTAAACGAGTGTCTAAGTGTTGTTGGTGTTCCATCCTACGTGAATTCAATTGCTTGATCAAATATATCAAGATTCTCGTCTCCAAATTAGATGTTGGGTTAAGAGTTTGAAAGAGTCCATCAATTTGCTTAGTAGAAACGATCCGGATAACGACCACCTCACGCAAGTGTGTCGTAGAGTCTATCATCTCTGATAGATGGTATCAAGTTGACAGTGAACAGAATATAAGTTGTTAATGTTTTTCATTAAGTCTTTGACCTGCTGTTGTTAATGCTTTTCATTAAGTCTTTGACCTGCTGCTGTTTATGACAAGTGTATATATGTAACGCGCTCCCTTCAGCTTTCTTTTCTTGTCTTTCATGCAGAAACCATTGGGGTTATTGTCTCTGTTAGACGAGGAGTCCACCTTCCAAAATGGAACAGACGTGACATTTGCCAATAAGCTTAAGCAGCACCTGAATCCTAATTCTTGTTTCAGATGAGAACGAGAAAAAAGTTTTACTGTATGCCATTATGCAGGGGAAGTAAGTACTCTTGTCACTGATATCCTTGTTTCTTCTTTTTGTCTTTTTTTTCCCTCCATCTCTTTTTGATACCTCACAGTAGCTTGCCAAATAGATATATAGAACTCTTTCTAAATGGTGTTGCACCAAGATAGTGCCTGCATCATTTATCTGATTAGGGTTGATTCATTCGTCTAATGTATTATTCAACCAGGAGGTGTATCATTGTGTTGTGGTGGGGAATCCAGGGTGCCAATTGGGTCACATGCTCATTGTTAGATCTTCTTAGTTGTCACAAGTCAAATACCTTGGACTTCTTTGATTGGGATTAATTGAAAGAAAAAGTCAGTTCATTATTTGTTTGTGCTCATTATTTGTTTATGCTTTTCCCTGATACTTCTATATCTCTGCTTGATCTTTTCAGGTTATGTATGATACAACAGGGTTTTTGGAGAAGAATCGAGATCTAATGCACTTGGATTCAATACAACTTCTGTCCTCTTGCAAGTGCCATTTACCTCAGGCATTTGCATCCATTTTGCTCTCTCAATCTGAGAAGCCTGTGGTTGGTCCTTTACATAAACCAGGTAGAGCAGATTTCCAAAAGCTGAGCGTCATGACGAAATTTAAGGTTCATAAATTCTTCATGATGATCTTCATATTTCTGACACTCAATACTCTCGTAAAGAAAATTATCATGATGTCTAAATATTGGGTGTTCCGATTTTCAATATAATTAATTTAGCTTAGGTTTAGTAGATAAAAACAAATTGGGGACATGAGTTGTAATTTAAAATTTATTATATTGAAAGTTGAGGATAATATGGGAATTATAAAAATATTACTTATTTCAATTTTTTTTCCGTCCAAATCAGGTCAATTTTAGACGAAAAACTTTGATAGGAAAGTTGGCCAAGTTTTCTATCCATTTTTTTTCTTTTCCATTTATTAAAAAACTCATAAACATAGGAATTGGAAAGAAAACTTAAATTTTCTGTTCATTTCTTTTCTTTTCTATCCATTTTAAAACTCAGAAATGGAGCGTAAATTCAAATATTACCACTTTAGTTATAATTAAGTGTGTACATCAAGAATAAGTTAATATTCTCTTAATGGATAATTAATATATCTTAATAATCTCATATTACATGATACCCAAATTTAAGAAGATATTTTTACTTCCTCAACAGTACGTAAAATTAATATATATATATATATATGGTAATTAATAGTTACATAAGAAATAAATAGGAAAACTTAACTCTCTAGTAATCAATATTATTATACTTAATAATCATTTATAAAGATAATTTTTCCAAGACTCAACTTCGTTCGTCTGATATAATTAAGGGTAAACTATAAAATTGTCCCTCAGATTTCTACCTTTCCAATTGTATTCCCATATTTCAAAGTTAGCAATCATGTACTCGTAAGTTCTAAAATTTACAATTCCACAACTTTGTGAATTGTCAATGCTTTTTTTCCCTTAATCGTACTTTGACTATATATCTAATCCTTAACCCACCTTTAAGTCGTGTAATATCATTTTTTAAATTGTGATAGTGAAAACAAATAGAAATTGTCCTTATTTATTCCAATTTCACTTATACCCCATTTGTTCAACAATAATTGTCTTAACTACATATTCACGTAAATAAAGAAAAATAAACATAGTAGAGATAGTATAATAAGTTCTCATTTTATTCACAATGGACTCCACATAAGTACACAAAAGATTATTTCTTCTTTTTTCAAATAGCATACCTTACTTTATTACTTTTGGAGGGTAAAATAGACTTTATATAGCATTTTGATTTATATTTTTAGGAGATATTCTGTTATAATTTGATTTTAAGAATACATTTCATCTTATGGCCTAAAGAGAACTTGAGGAAGGGGCTAAGGGAGTTATGAAAAAGTCAGGGAAACTTACCTTTTTCATGTAACACCTTGGCTAATTGTGTCTAATTTTTGCTAAAGGGTAGAACGGAAAAAGTACAATCTGTAAATCCAGCGTGGGGTGTGGAAGATTTTGATCCTTTTGTTCCGGGAGGAATAGCCTCTCGTCATATTGCAGCAGGGACATTGATGATGGGGTAGAATCAATCTTTAACCTTGCACAGTAAAAAAAGAGATCTGTACAACTAGGTTATCACTTTTGATCTTAGAATTTTGAATTTGAATGTGTACTTTAGCTATGTTTGTGTGACAAAAAAAATTGTACTTCAATCATCTTTTATGGGAAAAAGGTGATATATAATTTATGAACTAAGTGTATTCTAGTTTATTTTATTATAATGATTGAAATGAGTATTATACGGTTTATAGGTAGCTTAAAGATTAAATATAGGACCGAGTACGACGACTCGAGCAAAAAAAAATGCATCAACTATTCAAAAAGAATTGCAAATTTTGAAACTTAAGAGGTACATAATTGCATATGTTGAAACATTGTGAACAAATTTGAAAAAATGTGAAACTTTAAGAAATTTTTTGCACTTTGTCCTATGACTAATATATTCTAATGTTTCATAACTAATAATATTTTAACAAATTAATAAATAGCATTATTTATAAGAATACAATATAAATATAAGTTATGTATAATTAGATATATATTTCTACCCATATACCTAAACACAAAAGATTTTTATATGAACTTGGTCATACAGGAACGCTGTTAAGTATATCCAATATCTTTTTATTTATTACCTATTTGCCTTCATCAATGTTGCACAATCTCATAGAAGCTGCGGCATGAAAGAATTTCGTATTTTGATCACCTGTTTGCAGCCTGTTAACCCGAGATATGTGAGCCCAATAAACCTCCTCATCAAAACTTAACTCACTAAGCTCTAAAAGAAGCCCAATCATCCATGAACTGAACTTGAAGTTCCTGTAGTCGGGCCTCTTTATGCTTAATTTACCTAGCTTTACCTTTAAAGCAATGAGTAGCCAACTCCAAAATTTTTGTGTGTGTAAGCCCAATATTGGAAACCAAACCACTGGCCGAAGTACCAACATGTCCTCTACTAGTCTTTACGTACCCAAATCTTCTTGCATCTATATTCATTACTCCACCTCGAATCAAATATGAAAATATACTTAGAACCAAAACGATGCTACGTTTGGATCGGAGGAATGAATGTGAAAATGAAATGACTCATTCCTATAGAATGAAAAAAATTGTGTTTGGTTGCTCTATTGGAATTGAATGAACCATTCTCATTTTTCCCAAATTTATGAATTTTATTCTTTGAAAGAAGGTATGGAATGACTCATTCCAGCCGAAATAGAATGAATCATTCCACTCTCCATTCCATTCCTTCTTCTATTCCATTTCTTCACTCATTTCATTCTTTCAATCCAAACGTAGCAACCATGTGTTGAGTCCTTAGTCGAACCCCTCCAATATAGGAATATAGGATTATGATCAGAGGCCGTAGTAAATAAATTATACAAGGAAGCCCTCAAAAAAATTTGATGCCAAGTTGGGGAAGCCATTACCCTATCCAACCTCAATCGAATCCACGAAGCACCCGAGTGACCATTACACCAAGTAAACCTATTACCTCTCCAGCCCAAATTAGCTAAATCACAGTCCAATAATGCCCGTTGGAACGCCTCAATTTGGTTGCCCGGCCAAAATTTACCACCTTTTTCTTTTAAACAAGATATCTCATTAAAGTCCCCGCCACACACCCAAGGAAGCTGAGATTTCGAAGCCAATTTTCGTAGCAAATTCCATGAGTCCTCCCTCTTAGCAGAGTCGGCCCTGGGCCAGGGTGAGCTGGGCGACCGCCCAGGGCCCAAAACTGAAAGGGGCCCAAAAATTAATTATAAGATTATGTATATATGTATAATTTAGTCTTTCTTATATTCAAGCACCAGTGGTTTAGTGGTGGGACAATACCATGTCAAGGTAGGGACCCGAGTTCGATTCTTTGTTGATGCATTTTGCTTTCCATTTCTTTTTTAAGATTCTCCAGATATAAATACTAACAAATAAATTTTACATTCATATATGTAAGAATTTGTAAATATATAATTAAGAAAAAAATTTGAACGAAATTGTTTTTGTAAAAGGAGGATGTAATGTTATAATTAATAATGTTAAAATGATAATTATATTGGTAAAATAAATATAAATTTAGCGATAATTTTATATTTATTTTAATAACATGTCAATATAATTGTTGCTATGACATTTTTAATAATTTTTTTAATTTATTTTTTTTATCAAAAATACTTTTACAATTGTTGATATGAAACACTATTTTAATTATATTGTGAAAAAACTTTTGTCAAACCTTTATATTAAAACAAGTGTTTCATCTCAACACACTACGAACCCGCGTCAAACTAAAAAAAAATACAAAAATACAAAAAGTATTAAAAAAAAATTATGGGGGCCGCTGCCCCCGAACCTCCGCCAAATTTTTTGACTTCGCTAGTGGGCACACTCTGAGATATTTCGCCGTATTTTTTTATGAAAAAAAAAAACAAGTAGATTTTATAATGTCCTTAAGAGTTTCTATGTAAAATGACTTAGTTATGGATCAAATTTATTAAGTTAATCCAAATCGTGGAGTATAGCAATATAATCCTTGTAATAGATAAGTTATCCAAGGCAAACTGGTATTTCGTACGTAGAGCACAAGCCAAAATTACTGTAAGATCGTAGAGTAAACATAAACTTTTCAGAGATCGTAAAGTGAAGTATCAGATCGTAGAGCCAGATCGCAGAGCCACTACAAATCGTAAAGCAAATATCGCTGAGTGAAGTTGCTTAACAATCAGAGAACTAACTCTACAATTCAAGGCTAGTTCGACCAACATATATCGTAGAGTGCAGTTTTCTGACATGTCAGTGGTAGGTGTATGACAAGAGTCATAAACCTTAACACATATTTCTCAATGTTGATCTTCAAGTGTGTTAGCGATAAGGACTAAGGAGATATCGCGACTTTTTCAACAACTATTTGTGCAAGGACACATGTCTGCTGCTACTCCAAAGGAAAGTGACAACAAGTAGTTCAACAGACAACTATTCAGAGTAGGAAGTGCAATTTGACAAGTGTCACGAGCAGATTGGAGCAACGATAACAATCTAACAGGCAAATCCCAATGAGATGCTATTAAAGGATTGCTACTTCAAATACTAAAGTTGACGATTTTATCAAGAATCAAGCGCTGAAATTCTAAGTGTTCAAACGCTCCACTTTACGATTCACTAAAAGAACATCAGCTGCTAAGTCATTCGAAGAGGAACTTAAAGTAATTTAGCAGCACCTGAAACAAACTACATTCTCTATGATTGTAACAAGATCTTAGTGATCTTTTGTATCAAGTCTTAGTGACTTACAAGATTCTTAGTGAATCATCTTGTTGTACTAGTTCTAAGTGAATCTAGGTTTTTGTAACCTCTATCCTTAGTGGATCATCTCTACTCACAGAGTACAAGAGAGGAGTAGGAGACTTTTGTGCTCCGAACCTCTTAAAATTATTGTGTTTCTTACCTTTCTGCACTTTACTTTCCTGCATTCTACTACTTGTGACTCTATGTTTTATTTTTGTGACTAGTTTCTACACTTATACTAAATTTAGAACTATAGATTTCATTTAATCTTTGAAGGGTTTTTCAATACATATTCTGATGTGCAAAGTTAAAATTAACCTGTTTAATTACTTGATAATCATTCTATTCAACTTCTCCTTCTAGATTTCTTAGTGCCTTTGAAAATAACATAGTATAAGGTAAGACCATCGCCAAGACTCACTCTACTAACAAAAACACCGTTGTGAAAACCCTAACGCCATTTTAACACTATTTACTTTTGTCTCCATAAGGAAGACAATCTTAGGATCTTCAATAGTAATTAATTTCTTTAGGACGTTAACTGTCGAGGGATTCTCAAGTCCCTGACAGTTTCACGAAAGGGCCATTAGAATTCCCTACGGTGTTGCACCTGCGCAAGCAACCTCCGTAGGGCAAAAATTTCAACTAGCCTCACCCCTCAGTTGAAGAGGCGAAAACATTACAGTAGCACGTTTACTTCTTTTCATTCTATCTTTACTGTTCATTCCCTTGCTTACACCGGCTTGGAAACTTAATGGAGGTGCTCCCAATATAAAATGTCCTATTAATCCTGGTCCACCTCCCCATTTTAGACTCGGTCTAAATGGGCATTACTGCACACTTTGGACCGGGATATCAATTAATTCAATATTGTCCATTTGAGTAACAGATAATGGGCCTAATTCATCATACATGCTCTTTCTCACAGGAACCCACATGCTTTCCACCCGACTCATTAAGATTTTTTAGTATGGAACTTCCCTCATAGGCGCCTCCATTTTCTCCCTTTAAATTAGCCCCCAAATCAAGTTCTTTGTCAAACTAGCAAATTCAACCCCAAATTTACTCTGACTTGCTTATTTGCCTCCAAAAATTTAGGAAAATCACCAACGTGCCTTTTGTGAAAAGATTCCCTTGAATAAGCTACCTTCACCGGAGAACGTACAAAGGCTGAACTATGTCCCCGAAATTCTGCTCTTCCCCACTGCTACTAGAGCTCTCATTAGACATTCTCCAGCTTCTAAGCACCGAAGCTTTTAGAGACTTATCATAAGCCAGATCCCCAACTGTCCCCTCTCCTGCATCTCTCAATTTCTGTTCACGTACCACACCAATAGTAGAATCGAGGAAGCTTTTCATATTGGAACTTAACCCACCTTGTATTGCCATCTTCCAAAATCAACTTAATCCCTCTCATAAGAGCCATGCATGTTCATATCTAAAGCAACTTTAATACGCATATTGCTCCCCTTGGACATCGAGCCCATGCCCTTATCCCATTCCATAAACGATCCCAAAGCCTCTCCAATCTATCGAGCACATTCAAGGGTCATACACTTGAACGGTTAATCAAGGACATTAACCCAAAAATTGGCTTTATTAAACTTATATCCGTATGGCTATAATCACCACTAAAAGTCTCCAAAACCATAATATTCTTATCAAAATGCCAAGGGCCTCCGTTCTTCTCACGTAGCAGGTCAATACGATTCTCAAACTTGAAGAAGAAAATGTTGGACCCAATGGCCTTACATTCAGTTTCTCCACTTAAACGCCAAGCTTTCTTCATGCATGGTATTAACAACCACTTCTCTATCAAACAACTTGCTAGAAATAATTTTACCAACAAGGCATTTGTCCCTCCGCAACAGCTGGCTTGGTGTCATTGGAGGAAATTTTAATACCTCCCACTTCACGATCTGTTAGTTTAAGCTTATGCTCCATCTTACAAACAAAATCATCCATAGAGCACATCCCTCCCTTCACTTACACATTAAGTCCTACCATACACCTATATATACTTTCAAATTCAAGAACTATTGTAAGTCAGAGCTAGTAATTGTATTTACCTAAATAACGTATGTAAATAGCGTATAATACACCTCTACGTACTTTCAAATTCCAAAAATATTGTTGTATTTTCCTAAATAACATATGTAACAGGTGTATATTGTTGAATTTTCTTACAAAAGCGAATCAAGTCGAGAGCAGGGTAAAACAATTAATCCCATACTCAATCTTGAACCCATAAGATATTGTAATTTTTCCCATACTTGATCATACCCATTATAATTACCCCCAGACCCGTCTCATTAAAGTTACGGGGTTGGGACCTTGTTGGGTCAGACAAAATTATCAACTTAAAGAATACCAAAATTTTCATTTCTAAAACAAATGGAAATTAAGTAAATGCAACTAAATTAAACAAGATTGGGAATTAGCGTAAAAAATATTAACGAAACTCTACGAAAAGCCTCCAAAAAAAGATAATCGCGATTACAAAGAAATATTTTGAAATGTACAATTAAAATCTCTATAAGTTGTATACTTGATTCAAACAAGCGAAGATTTATATTGTAATTAAATAAAATTGATTTATATTGTAATGTATAAAATTAACCAATCGACAACTGTAATTAGTACTTTCTAAGTATAACTAAAAGATTTATGAAGCATATTCATCTACAACTAAAAATTATAAAATGAATTGTTTGAAATATGAATAAGGAAATAGTTTAAAATCTTGAATGCTTACTTTATGTGATGCAGCTCTAAAGAACGTATTGAATAGATTATCTTTGAAATCTCAACTTTTTATAATTAATCTCTTTAGATAAAATGAGGTTATCATTAAAATTGACTGATTATGGTCAGATCACCTCTAAAAGAATTGAAAATTTCTCTCTTTTTTGTATAAATTGCTTTTTAGTGATAAGAGTTTACTTCTTAATACAGAATGCAATGAGCTATAAAGGAAGGAATAAAGAGTAAAGCATAGGGTAAATAATTTTTTTTGTTAACGCCAAATTCTGACCGCTTGCCAAATCACCAAATAACGGGTCGAAAAGACGTTTAACGATTGAGGATATGCAATTATTTTAGTGTGTGTCTGGAATAAACTAATGACACGTGGAAATAAAATAATAACACAAGAATTTTAAGTGGAAAGCCAATTGAGAAAACCACGGGGAGAAATCTCAGAAATTCACTATGAAAATAATATGGGGAATACAAGTTTTCAACTGAGAAATAAACTAATTGTTTATTTTCTCTCTATTTGCTCACTTTTGATATTGTTCTTACCGAATACTTTTAACTCTTTGCTACTTGTTACTTTCTTTCTGAACTCTCGGATTGGAGTATTGGTGCTAACTCCTCCCCCCCCCCCTCTTTGATGTTGGGATTTTATATATATATATATATATATATATATATATATATATATAAAAGAGAGGAAGATGAAGAGACTTTTGGTAGGTGAAATGGTTTGGCAGTGAAAGGTTTAATCCTTTTTAATTTTCTGTGGGCTCCGCCATTTGTTTTGGTTGCAACCTTCTGCATTCCCAACCTTCTGCATTCCTTGTCATTTCATTTTCTAACTTTCCACATTTCAAAGTACCATTTTCCAAATAATCAAAGTAATAGTAGAATTGTGGGTCTCATTAGGGTCCCACTGAATATTATATCACAACATTGCCCCCACTCTCTTATTATAAGCAACTTAAAATAAGAGTGTACAAAATGTGACATTGTTATAAGTGTTTGTTTTGCTCGCATAGTTTCCTCTGTTATATGAATTGTTTTGTTAAATTCCGTCTCTTTTCCTTGATAGGCATGATCCTCCCGACATTCTCGATCACCGACCTTATAACTTCAGATAAATATTAGTGGGTAGTCCATCCTCCCGACGTCTCTAACCACCAGCCTTACTTCTTCCTGTTATGTCCGTTACTGCCTTATCACACCGAAAGAATGAAAATAACCAACCTTATAACCACCGAAGATAGGTAAATAACCAACATTATCACCGCCGAAATGTAGATAGTCCGTCCCGAAGAACATTTAGTTTGTTTTGAAGAACGTTGTCCGTTCGGGAGAACGTTTGTCCGTCCCGAAGAACGTTTTTCGTTCGGGAGAACGTTTGTCCGTCCCGAAGAACGTTGTCCGTTCGGGAGAACGTTTGTCTATCCCGAAGAACGTTATCCGTTCGGGCAGACCTTATCCAGGTCAATGTAATGAATGCACACCTCAACTTCCCATTTTGGACATTTTTCTCAATCAGGTTCTTTAGTTGCCAACATTCCTCTGTAGAGTGTCCGACATTCTGATGGTAATTACAATATTGGGTTTGATCTCCTCTCCCCGGATGACTACTGGCTGGGCACGGTTCAAAGTATGGTTTTTCTCGAATTTTCTCCAAAATTCTGCCCTGATCGGTATTAAGAGGAGTGTAAATTTTATTGACGTTTCGGTTCAAGAACGGAGGTCGACAAGTTCCCGAACTTCCGTTGTTGAACTCTCTCTTTGGTTGTGTCTCGGACCTGGGATTATAACTCTTATCCCGATCCCTTGGCCTCTTCGGTGTGTGCGTCTGTGGTTTCAGACTCCCCATAGCCTCATCAATGGCAATGAATTTCTCCGCTCTGTCATATGCCTCAAATAAATCATTAGGAGAATTAAACATGATATCCTTCATCAATTTCTTTGACTTCTCGATGTCTAGCCCCGTAGTGAAGAATCTGAGGACCTGTAGGGCGTTAAGATCGGTCACAATGATAACCGCCTCCCTGAACCTCTTCACATACTGACTCAGACTCTCGTTCTGCTGTTGCTTAATCTGCATGAGGGACACTGTCAACTTTCCCCTCCTCTTGTTGCTACCGAAGCGGTCATGGAATTTATCGCATAACTCTTTCCACGATCTGATGGAGTTTGGCAGCAGCGACGTCATCCACAGTCGGGCACCCTTTTACAAAGTTGTAACGAACATCTGACACTTGGCGGCATTAGAGTGATAACACATGAGACGGTTATATGCATGCGTATGATCGTAAGGATCCCCAGTTACATCATAACTCTCTAACTGTGGCATCTTTTTAGACATGTCGGCCCGAACCCGATCAATTAATCTCGGGGGTGAAAGGCGACGTCGGGTTGACAGGTAACTTCTTCGCCTGATCAATAGCTGCTAACTTCTGCTCCAACTCTGCTACTCTCTCGGAGAGGGGGTCAGATTTCTCCTTTCGGGGGGATGATTTATGCATATCCCTTACATATTCCATAGAAGCTACTCGTTGTCTGCGTCCTGACTTCCCTCGATCTTTAGTGCTGCCTTCCTTGGAGCGTGATCTACGATTGCTTCTATCTTGTCGAGAGTCTTCTAAACGATATCTCTTGTATTGACTCTACAACGTGGTCTCCCAATTGTGGTGCCGACTCGAGGAAACCTCTTCTTCGCCCACCAATTCAGCTAACTGAGCGTCTAACTCCTTTTGTTGGAATCATTGGGCCTCCATGGCATCCTTACTCTGCTGCATCTTGCGGGTCAAAATCAACTGACTCTTGTCCTGACCATCGTCTTTTCGATCATGCTCATGACGTGTGCGCGTTCGGGACTGACTGGTGCGGCTATGAAAATTGGGAGTTCTTTGACTCGTGAAAAATAACTGTCGCCGGGCCGGAGCTGACTGAGCTTTTGTCGGGACCACAACAGAAGTGTTGGCCCCGAGCCTATCTTTGACTAACTTACTAATCTGTGTTGTCGGGTTGACCAAGGATTTTTCTTGCTCGAGAATAATCTTTCCTTTATCCGCCATCAGTTCGGAAAGGAATGATGGTGATTGTGAAAAATATCACTAAAACAATGCCCTCCTTCTAGCGCCAATGTTAACGCAAAAATTTGACCGCTGGCCAAATCACCAAATAACAAACCGAAAAGACGTTTAACGATGCAGGATATGCAATTGTTTTAGTGTGTGTGTCTGAAATAAAATAATGACACATGAAAATAAAATAATAACATAGGAATTTTTAAGTGGAAAGCTAATTGGGAAAAAATCACGGGGAGAGATCTCAGAAATCCACTATGAAAATAAGATGGGGAATACAAGTTCTCAACTGAGAAATAAACTAATTGTTTATTTTCTCTCTATTTGCTCACTTTTGATATTGCTCTTACTGAATACTTCTAACTCTTTGTTACTTGCTGCTTTCTTTCTGAACTCTCAGATTGGAGTGTATATATTGGTGTTAACTCCTCTTGCTCCCTCTCTTTGCTACTGGGACGGTATATATATATATATATATATATATATATATATAAGAGAACGATGAATAGACTTTTAGTAGGTGAAATGTTTTGGCACTGAAAGGTTTAATCCTTTTTAATTTCCTGTGGGCTCCGCCATTTGTTTTTGTTGCAACTTTCTGAATTCTCAACTTTTCGCATTCCTTGTCGTTTCATTTTTCAACTTTCCACATTCCAAATTACTTTTTTCAAATAATCAAAGTAATAGTAGAATTGCGGGTCTCATTAGGGTTCCACTGAATATTATATCCCAACATTTTTTAATTCTATATTTGAATTAGCAAGGGTGATTTGGATAATCATATTTTTCGTAATAAGGTAATCTAATTGATGAATTCAAATTAAACCAAGACGAAGTAATCGCTTGTAATTTGATATTTTATTTAAGAAGGTAATCTAATTGATGAATTCAAATTAAACCAAGACGAAGTAATCGCTTGTAATTTGATATTTTATTTAAGAAAATCCAAGAGTACACATAATGTTACGGGCACATAAAATAAATATATTTAAGTATTAATTTTTCTTAAAAGAAATTACTAATTTTATGAGCACTAAATTCAAATATTATCACTTTTGATATAAATAAGTGCAAAAATTCTACGTGAACATGAAAATTGGATATGAAAATTAGACACGAGTGTATTTAAATTTCACTTATTTGTATTTTGACCCCCAATAATGAGTAAAAATATAAATAGGTGAAATTCAAATATACTCGTGTCTAATTTTCATATTCAATTTTCATGTCCTCTTAGAAGAACTCAAATAAGTGTGCACGTCAAGAATAAGTTAATATTCTCTCGGTGGATAATTAATATTATATCTTAATGTTCTCATATTATATGATACCCAAATTTAAGAAGATATTTTTCCTCGACAATATGTGACAATTTCGTGAATTTTCTAATATCAACACTAGTGTGTGTGTGTGTGTGTATATATATATATATATAAATTTTCACATGCCTCTACTCTTAGTAAAGGTATGGAGAAATGTCCTAAATAACATCATTTTAGTTAAATTTAAATAGCTTCAATATATTTATCCGTATAAATAATTTCTTAAGTAATAAAATTTAACATTGTCAATTATATTTAATGTATATATTTTTATAAATAATTTCTTAAGTAATAAAATTAAAAATTGTCAATTATTCAATGTATTTACTTGTATAAATAATTTCTTAAGTAATAAAATTTAATATTGTCAATTATATTCAATGTATTTATCTGTATACATAATTTCTTAAGTAATAAAATTTAACATTATCAATTATTGTGACAATTTGATTATTTAAAATTTAAACTCCATATTGTAATACAATTTGATTTAATTAATATAAATTATATTACAAATAAACACATTAAGATATGTAAAAAAAAAAAATTTGTTTGCCGCTACTCTTACTAGTGGCAGTGGTTAAATTTCATTTTGCCAGTAGTAGAGGTTTTATCGCCATTAATCTCGCCCGTTAGATCTCGTATTTGACGGTGAGATATGTGTTTGTTTGAATAATGTCAATAGCAACCATTTGTTATGTATCACTTCACTACCCCCTCTCTCTCTCTAGAGAGAGAGAGAGTGTATGTGAGAGTAAAAAGCATCCTAGGTCACTTCTAATATAACATCATCTGATCATCGACTTAATAATCTAACCGTACGGATGTAAAAAACATGCAAAAATATGAGATTATGTAAAACTTTGTTTAATTTGAGGTTATGCAACAATAATTTTATAACAATAGAAACTACTAAAATATGAGTTGTCGAAATATATATTATATACATATTATTTACACCTCAAAGTGCAGGACCATCTAATCAACTCTGAAGGAAGAGAAGTCGAAGCAGTGATGGTTGGTTAGCAGCTATGTCAAATATGTCGAATAAGTTAGGAAGTTTGTATGAAAGTTCAAACGAAAACAAAGCAAAGCTTGCATCTTGCTTTCAATTTGAGGCTGCTAAAGCTGAAAGAGAATGAAAATATTTAATGAGATACAAAAGATTCTAGATATAGATGATATGTATTGTCTTAGAACTGGGGAGATTTTAATTGATGACTCACAGAAGATTGATTTCTCTTTCAACCTTCCTGCATTTTTTGAGAAGCGATACGTTTAGAATTTACTTGAAAAAAATAAGTAGTTACGTAGCTTTTTTTTATCACGGATATTTATTAAATAAGCATAAACAATTTTTGTTTGTTGTGCTTTTTAATTATTCTAGATGATAGATGTATTTATTATTTGAATGGTGTGAAAAGTAGAGAAACTCATATTTTTTTCTTTTTTAATAATCAATTAACTTAGTTTAAAAACTTTGTTATGAGAGACATTTTATGTTTGTCTTTATACATTTTTATATCGATATTGAGCATATTATGCACACATGTTATACATTTATTAAAACAAGGGAAGCTGCATTATTAATTTGGTTGAATTATTTGATTTTATTTTACTATTGGCTCTTTAATCCTTTTTAAAGACTGTTTCAAAAAAAAATATTCATTAATAATTTATGTATTATTTTTTTGTTAAGAAATAATTTGACTCATAGTTAGACATTGAAGACTCCATTTCTAGCATTTGACTACGCAAAACATGAGAATGAGAATACTCAATTACTTCGATTCCAATCCAATAACCAGACGTTTCCAAACAAGGAAATAGAAATATTTGATTCCCACAATTCCCATACATCTTATTACTATGTATGTGATTCTCATTCTCATCACCAAATTCCCATGTGACAAATGTGGCCTTAGTGGTAAACTTTTTAAGAAGATATATAATAGGTGGGGCATTTTTAATCACATGTATTGACATGTTTTGTAATTATAATTCAGCATAAAATTATCGCAGTACATAACGTGATGACTCGTATTTTAACTTAGTCGTTAAGATAACTTTTCGATAGTATTAATGTACGAGTGAGTACACTTTAAACGAAGGTAAAATGGTCAAGTAACCTCAAAATTAAGCTCAGTTCGACTACAACTCGATTCTATCGTCTCTCTTAGATCCTCGCTCCACACACACACACATGTTAGAATTATGTTATGTATTGTGATAAATTTGTGTTGTATTACAGTTGCGAAACAAACCATTTAAATAGAACTATAAAAATGATATATTTATTACATATCTCTCCGAAAGGATTATCATCAATACTTGTACACATAACTAATAATAAAAAATCAACACAAATATTTGTAATATGTATCATATTTCTATATGTTATGAGAGTACATATCTACATATATGTTACAACTTTTAGAATTAATAATTTTATTATCTCCAAAGTATTATTAATTTTACATTATAAACACAACAAAATTAATATAAAAGTGAAATAATATTTTAAATAAAAACTTAAAAATTTCTTTTATTTTTCCTTATAAATTCAGTAATAACATGAAAGAAAAAACTTATATAAGCTTTCGATTCTTTTCCTCTTTATTCAAATTTAAATTTTCCATTATTTTCTTTTTTCCATTAAAAACTCATAAACATTGAAGGTCTAGTTGTTTTCATTTCCATAAGCTGACTAAATGATATTGGCGCTAAATTAGACCCGGGAAATTTGAAATCGAAATAAATTGTGCTCATATACTGCCATGCCATGCCGAACCCAAATGAAATGTTGCTAGAGAGAGAGGAAGAAAGAGAGAGAGAGAGAACAGATGACCAAGAACTCAAACCTAGAAATCCATCCTTCTAACTCCGAATCTCAGGTAAATTAATCTATGGTTTTTATTTTAAATTCCTAAAGTTTTCTCTCTCCTCACCCAATTCAATTCTTGAGTTGCAGGTTTTGGATTCCTTTGATTCTCTATTAATTCCTACGGGTATGTATTCTTTTTCCCCTAAATTTCATTTCAAGAATTATGTTTTCTTGAATTTATTTTTGGTTTCTAAAATCTCTGTAACCAATTAAGCGTTTGTGAAAACCTAATTTTTATTTGAAAAAATTCCAACTTTTTTTTTAATTTTATTTTAATTTTTGGTATTTATTGGTTAATCAGAACCTCCTGATCTGAAAAACTGGTTTTCAAGCTACAAGTATGAATCTCCCGAGCTAAATACTGGAGATGGTTTAGAAGGTTGTGGTAGTTTAAGAGGAAATGATTCCGATGAAGATGGGTCTTATGTTGAAGATAGCTTTAAAGATAAAGAAGAGAATTTGAGGGAATTTGGAAAAATTGGAAAAGAGGATGAAATTACTGCTGATGAGAAGGTAGATTCAGAAGGGTTTATTCTATCTGAGAACCCTATTGAAGATAATGATGCAAATCAGGTAAGTACAATTAATCTTCAGTTAACACTTTAAAAGGGGCATTTGAGCTCTTTATATTGCGACTTACCTGAAGTTCTATTGCTGTTTATTTTCTTTGGGTTTGTAATTATTTCTGATTTATTTAAGCCTTTGTATTTGTGAGTCAATTTGATGATATTGGTAAACCAGGTAACTCAAGTATATAAATTTAGTTTTGCATAATTTAAGCTCGGTTGTGTTAAATGCATATATCTGTTGAAAATATTTTAGGAAACAAAACAGCAATAAGTACCTTTTGACGACACCGAGTCAAACAATTAACAGCCTATTCGATAGGAGGTCACAAATGGACCCTTTCAAAATGGGGCTTTTTTTTTGGCCGTTTTAACTACTTATATGACTATAAAAAGTCATGGTCAGCCTAAGATCATATCCATCAGTAAGAAAGTGGTGTATATGTTTAATATGAGCTCATACTTTTGTGTTGTAGCTATTTATGAAGTTGACTTCTTAGGCATCCTCAAGTGTGGCTTTACTAAGCATCTTCTAATTGAGTAGTTTTACATCACCCCCTTATGCATATAGGAATCAATGTTTAGGAAATCTACATCATTATCCACTACATGAAATAGTACTTTAACTGTTTTATGCGATAACCTTCAAAAGTATTTATCACATGTTCTTTTCATCATTTGAACAAACTAATACTGCATGTCACTAGTCTGTACCATTTTAAATAACAAATGTTGTTTTTGGCATGGAGTTTAACATGTGATGAGACATATCAATTACATGTTGTTCCTTGACACCTTCACTTCTCAGGATTTTCCTCTCTAAACTCGTAGATTTTCCTAACCACTGCATATTAATCTTCTGTTTGCTTGATGTATAAGTTTAGGAGATGGAATGAAAACTAAGTAGTATCTTATTCTAAGTTGGGATCGAAGTATATAAATGCGCACTTTGTGTTTGTTTTTGCATAACTGCTTAAGTAAAGATTCAAAAATGTTTAGTTCATTATCACTTAAAAACTTACCTTGACATTCTTGTCTCCTAATATATTTTAATGCTTGTGTTGTAGGTTGCAAATTCATCAGACACCCTCTCTTTTTCTTCTGGTATGCAGCACACTTCAAGTTCTTTTATGTTTCAGAAAAATATTCATTGTGGTCCTGAGAATCATTATTTGAAAAGAAAGAATTAAACATTCTGTTTGAAGGTTCTCAGTGTTTTTTATGCTGTATGTTTCATGGGATGTTCTGAACGCGTGAAGTAGCCATATTGATATTTGAGTCTTGAAACTTGTTAAGAGTATGATATATGTAGATTCCATGTCTAGTTAAATGATTCAGCAATCATGACAAAACATGCAGGCTTATCATATAAGCGTGCATAGAACTCATTTGCTTGTTCCTGTTGCTGTGCGATTACTTTAAAATGATTTAGATGCCTGTTTTGAGTGCTCTATGTTACATGAAACACCATTTTATTTTGGACATGATTGAAGAATGTTAAAAGCATGAATATTTTGCTGTGTCCTCAACTCTTTATACCCTTATATTTGGAGATTAAATGAATCCATTGCTTAGGCATATGCACACAGCCGCCTTCATAGCCAACTCCATGTAAGACATTGACTTCATGATCTACTAATGAATTTCAAAATCAAGCGTTAGTCAATCGTATATATCTAAAGAGTTAACTTTGTTACTTTATTTTTTTTTGTTTGTTTTTGGATCAGAACCTCCTGACATTAAGAATTGGTTCTCAAGCTATGTATATGAGTCTCCAGCATTGGATACAAGTGATGAATTTAGACTTTCTAATTATGAAGAAAGCAATACTGCCAGAGTAGGGTGTAATATTGGAACGAGCACCAAAGCAAAAGAAGAGGACGTCGGGGAATACAGAAAAACTGGTAAAAGTGATGATTTGGTAAGCGGGAAGATTGCTTCGGCTGGGTTTGTTAGATTTAACAGTTTTGTTGAAGATAACAGCCATGATAATCAGTATCAGGTACCCCTTGATCTTTCCTCTTTATGGAATTTCTGTTAAAAATAATCACGTTATGACTCATTACCAGGGAATATTCTAGGTTCCAAGTATGAGTCATAATCACAAAATGACTACTAACAATACATCTTGCCTTAGGATTTTACTTTCAATTGGGAGAACTTGCAACATTCTGTCTAAACCAATGAGAAAGATACTTAAGTTTTTGAAGAAAGTTTCAAAAAAAGCACTACTTTCTCCCAAATTTAATGTCCAATTTTATTTTTTTTTAAAATTTTACGCATATTAAGGCTCATTAATGGCACACTTGAACATGCCCTTTTCAATTTTTTCCAATCAGAATTTCTAGGCTTTAAAATTTTAAATTAACAAAAAAATCATTTGAAAAAAGATTATCCATTTGTTTATCGGCAAACCTTAAAATGCATAAAATTATCAAATGGGACTCTCATTTTGGGATGGATGGAGTAGTCAAGTTTGCTAATAGGAAAAGAAGAAAACCAACATGAGAAAATTATCAGGAACTCCATAGCTTCCCTAAGTTAATGCCGGTTATTGAAGCTACTGCAAGGGAAATAACTTGCAAATCATTGTGGAAATTCATGGATGTCTAGCACTAGAAGTTGAATCTATCATACAGATTACAGACAATGAGAAGTATTCTGCATGTAGCTCTCTGGCTGCTGAAATCCTAGTATCATTGCTGCTTTTGGATTGCTGGGAGCTCCTAGTATAGTGATTCTTTTGTTAAATCATCTCGACATTTAGTTTCCAAGCCAGTAAGAAATCTTTCTAGGTTTTGAGGTACCAAGGCAACAACAATTTTGTTTGATCGAGCGATGAATTCTAAAGCCATATCGAACAAATGCAGCCATAACTTTTTTTTACTTTCCGTTGTCTGTATTTAACTTCCTTGTTTTTATATGTGCCTCCTGAGGTTTATAACTGTTATACATCACGAACAGTTGCAGGAAGTTGACCAATGATGATTTTATCAGCATGGTTGAGGGACTAATTCCAAAACCACATCAAACAAATGCAGCCATAACTTTTTTTTTCTTTCCCCCGCCTTAATTGAACTTTCTTTTTTATGTGCTTCCTGAGATTTATAGCTGTTATATATCAAAGACATTTACAGGAAGTTCACCAATGATATGATTTAATCACTATGTGAACCTACTTCACTAATGAAATTTGTAGATTGCATTAATATATTCTTCCTTGCTTATAAGCTAATGTTTTATAATGTAAACTTTCAGCGCAACCATGATGTCAATGGGAAAAGGAACTCATCTGCCCTTACTGACCTACCCCTAAAAGGGATTTCGGAACAGATTTTGGAAAGTAAAAGGGCAAATAATTCTGAAGAAATTTCAACTAAAGATGTTGAAATTTCAAGCTTATGTAACAAAGATTATGCTAAAATACTGAAGAGTAAGTTTCCTCTTGAAGGCTCTAATAGACCATTGGGAGTCCTTAGAAGTTCAGACAACAACGAGAACTCTCCAAGAAAGTTAATTCACACGAGGGATTTCAAGGAAAAAAGTTCTGAAGGCAAAGCTCAAGCAGAAAATGATGGTATTATATCACCTAGAAGCAATTTAGATTTCATTACAAGAAATAGAAGTTCATCAAACAGAACTGATACAATGAGCAATGTCAAAAAAGTTGATGGAATCGGCATTGCAGAGAATGGATTTGTTTCAGCAAGAAAGAATAAAAGTCCAAGAGAAAATGATGAGAATTCCTTCACTAAGCCACTCGGGGTTCATTCCAAGTCCTTAAGAAATGGAGTGAAAGTTTCATCAGCTGGTAAAAATGTTGGTAATCTACGAAGAAAGGCGTTAACTGAGACAACCAATACTCAGCCATCTGATGTGTTGGGAATTACTGGAAAATGGCGGTGTCCACAGAAAAGGAAGCCAAATCTGGGTCCTCCTATGAAGCAGCTTCGACTTGAGCGTTGGGTTCATCGTGTATGAAGAACATGTCATTTAATGGAAAAGATTTTGGATATTTTGAAGGCTCAAAACTGTCTTATTGAATTTGAGTTGAGAAAGACAGTTGGATATTAACTAACGGTATGTTCATCTCAGTAAATGAGCAAGGAAATGGGACTTTCAATTTGTAATACTGAGCTTTGTGAAAATAGAATTAGTTTCACTATGAAATCTTGAATAAGAGAGTCCAATGTATTGCAATAAAATGGACTAGGATCCAATCCATCCATTACATCTTTCACCAAAAATTTTTGATTACATACAAATATAGTGACCCAACAAATCTTTGCAAATAATTGTGTCGCTAGAGCCCAGAACTATTGGTATTAGCAATATTTATGTAGTTAAATGCGTAATGAAAAATTATATACAAGTACACATTTAGTGATATAAATATTATATTTAATGATAAAATAAATTTGTTGGAAAGAATTGTGACATAATAAAATTTGTTATAAATAATTATGTTGCTAAAAGTGTTGTTAAATATAATATTTGTGTTGTTAGTATTAGAGAAATTGAAGAATAAGTGTAATGGATTAAGATATTCTTCATTATACATATTATTTATTTTCCTCTAATAGTGATATAAAAATTGCTCTTAATGACACTTTTAGTGACATAATTGTTTGTGACAAATTTTATTGTGTTGTTAATTATTTGTGATGAATTTTATTTTATCGCTAAATGAAATATTTAAGTCTGTAGGACGTGTATTTGGAGAAATTAGAGGATATTACGGAGGAAATTCTACTCCAAGTGTAATGAAGGGGGTGGTAAAAAAATTCCTTATTATGAGGTTAAAAAAAGAAAAAAAATCAACAAAGTAATAATTTAGAGGGCAAATTTTGTTTTTTTCCAACTTAAAAGAAAAAAGAAGAAGAAAAAGTTCTCATTTTTTGTTTTGCAAGGACCGAGAATATTTTTTGATTTCTTATTTCTGAGTCGTCCTAAAAAAATTCTTGCTCGATAGTGAATACACCCTGAAAAATAAACCACTCCCTGATCTCACTCTGAAACAATCTCTCAATTTTCTTGTATATTCCTATTTCAGTTCTTCCTAAAATGGTCGCTTTTCCGACCATTGCCAAATCACTTGGTCGCCACTTCCTCAAGAATTCGAACAAACCCTACCTTTGCTCGTCTTCCCAACAACTCCTCTTTCACCTCAACTCGATTCCCGAGAATCCTAATTCCCATCAATGGCAGTTTCAGAGCACCAGGAGTCTCCTCTTGCAATCCGCCTTCGAGTCAGAGTCCGTGAAATTGAATAGTCTCTCCGATTTAGATTCCGGTACTGCAATTATAGTAGACACTACTCAAATTACTACTGTTATCGGCTTCGTTTAGCTTGGTTATTTTTTGAATTTTTATTCGTTTTTGTTTCGTTTTGAAATATATTCTTAGTTTTGTGCTTGTCACTAAATGAAGTGGGATTGCATGAATTTGGTTACAACTGTAGATGATTGCTCATTTTGGAACTCTTTTGTATTTAAGGGAGTCAAATAAACATAAATGTTGGCGAAAATGTGTTTTGTGCTGACTGATTTTGAAATGAAGTGAAAAAGGAACAGATTGGCAGATGGATACCTTCAGGAAATTAACGTTCATTTCCATTATGCTTTCTGGTAAAGTTCTGTATTTTTTTAAAACAGTAAAATAGGCAGAAATGTCACTGAAGATCTGCTTGGTTCTGCAAAATAATCACAAGAAGCTGTAAAACCTTGGAAAAACATATTATTCTCAGAAGTTTTAAGGAAACTGATATAAAGGAAAGAAATGGTTCTTTGAAGTCTTTCTTTAAAAAATTAAGTGCAAAATTCTGCACTGAGAAGGGTTGCAGAGAGTAATAAAACTTAAATTTTCATATAATATTGTTTTGCTTACGGTTAAAGTTGGCTCATATTTTTGTTCTCAAAGATTTGTATATCTTGTTTTACTTATGTGGAAGAAGGGAATATATGTGTATAGTACATATATATATATATATATATATATAGAGTCCGGATCTTAAGCATACTCTCTTAAATGACATACCAAGCATACCCCATTTAACGACAGACCGAGTAACGGTTTGGTCCGTCGCCATAGGTCCGGTCCGTCGTTAAAGCCTTTAGCGACGGGTCCTAAGCTAAAAGTTGTCCGTCGCTAAAAGCTTTAGCGACGAACCAAACCTATGGCGACGGACCAACTCGTCGCCCGGTCCGTCGCTAAAGGAGATATGCTTGGTATGTCATTTAAGGGGGTATGCTTAAGATCCGTTCTATATATATATATATGTATGTATTATCCATGTGATGAAAGGCAAAAATGGGCAGTCCTCTTGGCTTCTTTGTCGGCAGGAACAAAAGAAGGGAAAAAGACTGTCCTTTGTTTTTGGCAAGAAAACTGATGACTCACCCTTTTGGTTTTATTTTTGGTCTTCTTTAAATTAAGGAGGCTTGTCTCCTCCTTTGGTTTTATAAAAGGAGCTTGACTTCCCATTTGAGTACAAGCATCAGCCGAGAGCTAGCAACAAGTGAGGAGAGAGAAGAGCTCTGTTGAGCTAGAGAGAAAAAAGAGGAAGAGAGAGAAAATTTTCAGTGAGTTTATTTTCTCAGATAAAAAGGCTTTGTATTCTTCAATATTTTTCATATTGGATTTTTGACATCTCTCCCCGTGGTTTATCCCAGTTGGGTTTTCCACGTTAAATTCTTGTGTCATTTAATTTTTGTATCTCATACAGTAGTGTGCGTGTGTTATCTCAGTGTGTTTGTGTGTTCGATTTCGCAATAATTGGTATTAGAGCTTGGTTCAATCCGTTGACGAGAAATCTCGCAGGTGACAAATACGAAAGGACAAGCACACGTAGGAGGTACAATATTGAGCCATTTGACGGGAAGTTAACTTCAGTATTTGATAGAGTACTGTCAAAGATGTATTGGTTCAACAGGGACATGCCTTGAAGGGAAGGACATGAAACCAACGACTATGACAGATGAGAAATGGACCGATCTTGAAGCAAAGGCCGCAACAACAATCAGATTGAGTTTAGCGCCACATATCAAATATTAGGTTTTGACAGAAACCTCTTCGAAGGACTTATGGGAGAAACTTGAGAAAGTTTACAAGCCGAAGTCTCTGTCAAATCGGTTATATTTGAAGAAAGAATTGTACCGGCTTCGGATGGAAGAAGATTTAAATTTGACCTTTAATAGATTGGTGACTTAGCTTACCAGCATAGATGTTGCAAAATCAAGCACACAAACACACATTGAGATAACGCACATACTACTGTATGAGATACAAAAAATAAATGACGCAATAATTTTACGTGAAAAACCCAACTGGGAAAAACCACGGGGAGAGATCAGAAGTTTACTATGAAAAATATTGAAAAATACAAGCTTTTTTATCTAAGAAAATAGACTCACTGATTATTTTCTCTCTTTCTCTTTTCTCTCTCTAGCTCAATAAAGTTTTTCTCTCTCCTCACTTGTTGCTAGCTCTCGACTGATGCTTGTATTCAAATGAGAAGTCAGGCTCCTTTTATAAAACCAAAGGAGGAGACAAGCCTCCATAGTTTAAGGAAGACCAAAAATAAAACCAAAAGCGTGACTCATCAGTTTTCTTGCCAAAAACAAAGGACATATAGTCCTTTTTCTCTTCTTTTATTCCCGCCGACAAAGAAACTAAGAGGGCTGCCCATTTTTGCTTCTCATCACATGGATAATATATAAATATATATATGTACTATACATATATATTGTTCCCTTCTTCCATATAAGCAAAACAAGATATGCAAATCTTTGAGAACAAAAATATGAGACAACTTTAACAATCTCCACCTTGACTTATATTTTTCAAACATTGTATACTGTGAATTTCTTTATCACTATAGATATATCCCTCTCCCCGGATACTCTACTACAAATTCAATAATCGACGAAGTGAATTAAGTCTAAGCAGTGCTTGAACTTCTTTGCAGAAACCGACTCTGTGAGCATATCCGCAACATTTTCCTTTGTGTGAACTTTGCGAACTGCAATATCACCACTGTTCAGCCACTCACGAATCTTATGATATCAAACATCAATATGTTTGGTCCTGGCGTGGAACACCTTGTTTTTTGCTAACTGAATAGCACTGACTATCACACTCTATCTAGATACTGCCTTGCTTGAACCTTAGTTCTTCAATTAGTCCCTTTGACACAACCTTCTTGCTTGCCTTTGTTAATACCATATACTCGACCTCTGTTGTTGATAATGTTACCGTAGACTGCAACATTGACTTCTAACATATACATCCTCTACAAAAGGTGTATACAAACCATGTTGTAGATCTCCTTGAGTCTAGGTTTCCAGTATAATCCGAATCAACAACCTCACTCCTTTCGGTATCACGATCAAATATAAGATCGTAATTGGCTGTACCTGCTAGATAATGGAAAATCCATTTGACTGCATTCCAATGCTCTTTCTCTGGATTTGCCATATATCTGCTAATCCACTGATTGCATGTGAGATATTTGGCCTTGTACATACCATGACATACATAAGACATCCTACTGCATTTGCATACGGTACTTTGGACATATACTCTACCTCATCCTTTGTCTGTGGATCCAACTGTGAAGATAACCTGAAATGTGCTGCCAACAGAGTGCTAACTGGTTGAACATTGTGCATGTTAAACCTCTTTAGGACCTTCTACACGTATCCTTTCTGAGTTAACCACCTGACTGACGATTTTTGTGAATTTCCATACCTAGAATCTTCTTGGCTGACATAAGATCCTTCATGTCAAATTCACTGTTCAACAAATTCTTCAACTGAAAATTGTCTGACTTTCTCTTTGTTGCTATCAACATGTTATCGACATATTCAGCAATACTAGAGAACCCTCATCAAGCGATCTGAAATACACACATGGATGATGGATCATACTCAGAACGAGAGTAACCATGAGCCACCATGAAACTGTCAAACCGCATGCATCACTGTCTCGAGAACTGCTTCAAACCATAGAGAGACTTTTTCAATCTGGAAACTAAGCCCTCTTTCCCTGGTTCAATAAACCCCTCCGGTTGTTTCATGTAGATCTTTTCTTCTAAATCACCATGGAGAAAAGCTGTCTTCACATCAAGCTACTCTAACTCCATATCCTGTGATGCTATGGCAGACAAGATCAACCGAATCACATGTATTTCACAACTGGTGAGAAGATCTCATTATTGTCAATTCCCTCTCTAAGAGAATCCCTTTGCCACCAACCTGGCCTTGAACCTTTCACCTTCTTTTTCTGATTGAGCTTTCTTTTTCCTAAACACCCACTTGCATCCTATAGCTTTTGATCCCTTTGGAAGTTGAACTAACTCTTAAGTTTGGTTCTTCTGTAGAGGCTCCATCTCTTCTGCCATTGCTATCACCCATTTATCATTATCCTCAAATTGAATAGCCTTTTGATAGCTAGTTGGATCTCCACTGCCAAAAATCAAGACAAAGGCAACCATGTCAAACCATATCTCTGTACTAGTTTGCTGACTCGTCTTCCCCGATCTCTGACAAGATTATAGGACATATCCTGGTGATATAAAGAATGATCATCTTCAATCACTTAAGATTCTTTTGTCTTTTCAGGATGCTCCACCTCAACTGGGTGTTTCTGCAACTCACCTGCTACAGATTCTTCTTTCTCAGACTTGTTCAACATACATTTCTCATTAAACACCACATCTCTGCTGACAACCTTCTTCTTGGATATTGGATCCCATAATCTGTATCCCTTGACTCCATCTTTATATCCAAGGAAAATACACTCCTTGACCTTGGATAAAGTTTGGACTGTCGCACCTCAACTGACAGATGCACATAAGCTGGGCAACCAAAGATTTTCATCACAGAAAAATCAACTGGTTTTCCAGACCATACTTCCTCAGGAATTTTATAATCAATTCTAGCTGAAGGAGATCGATTTATCAGATAACAAGTCGTGTTGACTATCTCGGCCCATAAACTCGTGGGCAAGCTTGCATTCAACCTCATACATCTGGCACGTTCCAACAGATTTTTGTTCATCCTCTCTGCAACCCCATTTTGTTCTGGAGTTCTTTTAACTAAGAAATGCGTGGTGATACCTTCATCCTGGTAGAACTGTAGGAATGACCTATCGCCATTATCTGATCTTAAATACTTCAGTTTCTTTTCGGTTTGATTTTTCACTTTAGCTTTCCATTGCTTAAAGATTCTGACAATCTTGGACTTCTGATTTATAAAATACACCAATACCTTTTTGGAGTAGTCATTTATGAAGCTGACAAAATAATGGGCTCCACCCATTGAGGTATGCCTAATCGGGCACCAAACATCTGAATGTAAATAATCAAGTTCTTATTGGTGTGTGCTTTTGCCTTAAAGCTGACTCTTCTTTGTTTTTCGTACACGCAAATCTTACAAAATTCCATACTACACGTTTTGACACCTTTCAACAACTGATTTTTGTGAAGTTCTTTCATTCCACCTTCACTCAAGTGAGTCGCATGTGCCATAATTCTGTGCAATCACTGTTCAAATTATCTTGCACAAAAATTTCTGCTCCACCAACAATTGTGTCCCCTATCAATCTGTAGAGAGTGCCCTTTTTTTGCTCCTTCATAATTACCATCGACCCCTTGATAATTTTCATGACTCCATCTTTGACTGAGATATTACAACCCATAGAGTCAAGTACTCCAACAGATAACAAGATCTTTTTCAATTATGGAATATACCTTACATCACCCAATGTCCTGACAACTCTGTCAAACATTTTAACTTTGATGGTGCCTTTTCTGGTAACTTTGCAGACTGCATTGTTACCCAATATCACGGTACCACCATTATAGGATGTAAAAGTATCAAATCAATCCCTGTGAGGGGATATATGAAAAGAATAGCCGGAATCCAAGTACCAATCTATAAGGTTGCTACTGTCTCTAGCAGGTAAGAGATCACCCTATGAAGCTAGCTTTATTTTCTGTCACTGTGTACAGCTTTCCGTTGCTACAGCCATCCGTTTGCTCACAACATTAGCAAAATTTTCAATCTGTTTATCTTTCTTCTTGTTCTCCTTTTGAACAATGGACACTGATTTTTGTAGTGGCCTTTCTTGTGGCAATGATAACACTCAACTTGAGATTTATTCTTCTTGCCTGATCTCGACTGAGATCTTCCTCGTTCCTTGCCTGAATTCTTCTTCCAATTCGGACCCCTGCCACGTCCATCTGAAGTTATAAGAAGACTGTTTTCTTGATCTCTGGAAGTAGTGTCCCTGAAATCCTGGTCCAGGACTGCTGACATCACATCGTCAACTGCGAGTTTTTCCTTCCCTACAAGGAGAGTAGTTTGGAGAGTTGAGTATGAATCTGGTAGAGAGACAAGAAGCAATAAGGCTTTATCTTCTTCATCCAACTTCACATCTATACTAGTCAGCTGGGTCACCAATCTATTAAACTCATTAATATTATTGGTCAAATCTGAACCTTTTTCCATCCGAAGCCGGTATAATTCCTTCTTCAAATATAACTGATTTGACAGAGACTTCGACCTGTAAACTTTCTCAAGTTTCTCCCACAAGTCCTTTGGAGAGGTTTCTGTCAGAACCTGATATTTGATCTGTGGTGCTAAACTCAATCTAATTGTTGCCACGACCTTTGCTTCAAGATCGGTCCATTTTTCATCTGTCATAGTGCTGATTTCATCTCCTACCCTTCAAGTGTCTTTGTCAGCCCCTGTTGAACCAATACATCTTTGAATCAAGCACTGCTTGGATTTAATTCACTTCGTCGATTGTTGAATTCGTAGTGGAGTATCTAGGGAGAGGGATACGTTTACAGTGATAAAGAAATTAACAGTACACAGTGTTTAAAAAATATAAGTCAAAGTGAAGATTGTTAAAGTTGGCTCATATTTTTGTTCTCAAATATTTGCATATCTTGTTTTGCTTATGTGGAAGAAGGGAACAATTATAGTATATATATATATATATATATCCATGTGATGTAAAGCAAAAATGGGCAGCCTTCTTGGTTTCTTTGTCGGTAGGAACAAAAGAAGGGAAAAAAATACTATATATCCTTTGTTTTTGGCAAGAAAACTGATGACTCACCTTTTTAGTTTTATTTTTGGTCTTCCTTAATTTAAGGAGGCTTGTTTCCTCCTTTGGTTTTATAAAAGGAACCTGACTTCTCATTTGAGTACGAGCATCAACCGAGAGCTAGCAACAAGTGATGAGAGAGAAGAGCTCTGTTAAGCTAGAGAGAGAAGAGAGAAAGAGAGAGAAAATAATCAATGAGTTTATTTTCTCATATAAAAAGGCTTGTATTCTTCAATATTTTTCATAGTGGATTTCTAAGATCTCTCCCCGTGATTTTTCCCAGTTGGATTTTTCACATAATATTCTTGTGTCATTTTTTTTGTATCTCATACAGTAGTGTGTGTGTTTGTGTGCTTGATTTCGCAACACTTACAAACATCTAGTAGGCCCTGTCCTGTCCGCTGGATCGTTAGTTAGCTGTGTTTTGTTCATTACTGGTCACTCCACAAAAAGAGTCACATTTGCAAAATTTACAAATTTTAATAATATCTCTGGGCTTTGGCTCAGCAGCACAACCAAGGGTGTAAGCCCCCCGAGAAGCAAGAAGACGACTCGTTTGGTCTCATAAGTCAAACTCCTATTGATTGGGAAAGAATGGACTCTCAATAGGCAAGCACCCAATACCTCGTCGAGTCTGAAACTCCAGCTCAAGTAGTTCAGTCCAAAAAGGAGGTGTCTTTGTTCTTGCTTCTACCCCTAAATTTATATGTTTTTAATTTAGTAGTGATGACATTATAATGATATTGTAATGGTAACTTGAGGGCAATTTGTCAATTTATACTACCATCAAAAGAAATGTGACTTTTTTTTTTAAGAATTTTTTTTGGCAAATGAGACTCTTTTTGTGAAATGGATGAGGGAGTATTTGCGACAAAATATATGGCTTCATGTTTTCTGTTGGATGCTGTAAGAGAACTGCATGGCTATAGAAGGTTCTTGATTGTATTTTGTGCTCGCTGCATACAAATTTATGAGCTCCCTAGTTTGTGACATGTATGGTGCTTCTGTTGAGTCCCATTCTGTCAATCCTAATCCTAGTCAGACTGACTTAATCCAAAACAAATGAGCACTTAACAATCAACTAATGATGTTAGTTGATGATTTTGGGATCAAACAGTAAGCTATATTAGCAACTTTTTGAGGAACAAGTGATGAACAATAGAAGATTACCAAGGAACTGGGAAGGAGATGTTTAAAAGCTTGGAGAGACGGATAGCTTGACAGATAACTATGGACTAAACCACGTGTATAGCAAAATTCTGATGATATCACACTATCCACGCTCCTCTATTATACTAGATTGGGATCCTATTCTAACTTGCATTACCAACTTGATATTTTCTAGAATAAGCCTATCTACCTTGCAATCCATGTGATGCGACTCTATTACACTAGAATCTTCTTAACTAACTAATGAGTCCCTAGATTTTATTTAATCTATTGAAGGCCCTTGGCCTTACACATTCACTTAATGGCCTTTGCGGTTATGTTCTTGATAGTGATAGCTCCCCGTGAACCAGAGGCAATAGTTAAAGCCTTTTTTAATTTATTTTTTTTATATTAAACAATAGGAAAAGTCTTATTTTATTTTATTTTTTGATATGGTAGCCATGTAACAATAGCACGATGGATTAACTTAAGTAATCCTGGATCCCTACTCTGCTCATCTAAAGATATGCCTACGTAAATTTCTTATTGACATGTTTATCTAAATTTGTTAAATCTTCTCTTTCAGTACAGCACCACCTCAAACCTGAAAAGTCCCAGATCAGAAAAATAAAGAACAAAAAGTGGACCTAAAATTTCACTTCTACTCACCATTTGGTTGTTTGTGTTTTATGTCAACTCTAGTGGACATGTAGTCCATCCTGATTCTTCTCTGATTAAAAGCCTCATCTAAAATGATCGTCAATCATAAATCTCAGCTGAAATTTACTTACAGGAATAATGGAGGTTAACTTGGATAGACCTGAAGCAAAAAATGCAATCGGGAAGGATATGCTGAGGGGATTACAGCATAGCTTTGAAGCTGTATATAGGGATTCTTCTGTAAATGTTTTGATGATCTGCAGCTCAGTTCCCCGAGTGTTCTGTGCTGGTGCTGATTTAAAGGTAATATACTACCTTGGAACTTGGGTAACTTGATCATGTACCAGATATATATACTTGCCCTTTCATTTTAACATATTGATGATAAAAAGAAATGGATATTGTAGATTTACTAGTTTTTATTTTTATTTTCAAAACTTGAATGAAAGGTGAAAACAAATAATGGTCCCGATTATTGTTATAATGCACAAAGGAAGTTCTCACTCAATTGTTTGAAAAGAAGGTTAAGTGCAGCACAGAACATATCACAAAATGACACAACAACTTATTCAAACACTCAAGTCTTATTTACACTACTTCCTGAATTTCTCAAAGAAACTTTATCTCACAATTTCTTCTGTTTTTATTTTGTTTTCTAGAATTTCATGCCAAACAAAGTAGATAAATATTAGCACTACCTGCCACACACACTCGCATATGGAAACAAGAGTATTAAAGGATAATATTAGATATAATTGTGTGTTTATTCATGGTGGTGGCTAAAAGTGATATCAGGATGTACAGAACATTGACACAAAGCCTCATCTTAAAATTGGAATTATTTGAAACAGAGCCTCTTGGGTGGGTTAGGAGCAAAAGAAAAAAGTGCCTACTTATCCCTCTGTTCCAAAATATAGGATCAAGTTTGACTTTTCAAAGTCAATCTAAGAGATTTTCAAATTTAAAATTAAAATCCCAGCATACTTTATTGTTTCAAATAGACACTTTATTATTAATATATATGTATGTATTTTTAGGTTGTGCGCCTCACTTTAATGAGGTGCGCGCCTCGCGTTGCTCCTTGAGCCTAAGCTCTGGGAGACCTTTGCACTTTGATGCACGTTTTGCCTTTAATAATTATGTTCTGCTTGAATCACTATCAGTGATAAGAAGCTGACAGTTACTGTCTCAAAAGCTTCCTTTTTGGGGTGATTCTTGCAGGTTTTCAGTTTACTCCTTTTGTAGTTTTAACTCTGTTAAATGTTGTTATATTCTTGTGCTGATTATGTGTCTTCTGTGACCATATTCTATGCAACAGCTGGCTGGCATTCTAAAACAGTGCCTTTGTTGTACTTTTAATTTGTAGGAAAGGAAGATGATGAGCCCATCTGAGGTTCAAGATTTTGTTAATTCTTTGCGCTCAACATTCGCATTCTTAGAGGTTTGTCCTCGTAGTCTATAAATATTTTATCCAAAGGTTATTTATCTGGTGTTATGAACTGAATTTGCAAACAGAAGGACAGTAATTAATTGTAAACTTGATGATAAATGTCCACCTACATCTTAGGTTTCTATCCTTTAGACCATCTTGTTTATGGTTTCTGATTTAGAATATATCCTCCTTCCTTCTTGCTCATATGTTTGTATCTTGTGATTCCGCAAGAACTGCTTTCTTCCTCCTGTTCACTTTATTAAGTTACATTAATTATTATATGTTGGAAATAATAATGGAGAATATTTTTCTTCACTTTATTCCAATATTCCTCCACCTTTTCCCTATATTCTTCCTTATGTTTTATTCCATGTTTCCCACTCCATGTTTTCTTCCTTGTATTAGCTAGCATGTTTCCTTATATTAAGGAACATGTTTTGTCTTAATTATTTCTTCCAATTGTATAAGTAGGTAACCTTGTAAGCTTTCTAAGTAATCAAAATATATGAAATGTAAGTTCAAGTGTCTCTTTCTAACATGGTATCAGAGCCTGATCTTTTCCGGCGACCTTTTCCGGCGACTTTTTTCCGGCAACTTTTTCCGGCAACTTTTTCCGGTGACTTTTTCCGGCAACTTTTTCCGGCGACTTTTTTTGGCAACTTTTTCCAACAGTCACCTGTGCAGTTTTTAAAACTGCATATTTCCGGCGACTTTTCCGGCGACTTTTCCGGTGACTTTTCCGGCAACTTTTCCGGCACCATCTATGCAGTTTTCTGAAACTGCCTATTACAGTTTGTACCCCACAACCTGTTTTTTCTGAAACTTACCTACAGTTCTTTACCAAAAAAAAAAAAAAAATTGGGCGAAAAATTAGAAACTTCAGATTCTACTCCAGTGATGATTTTTCAACAAGAAATCCCTTTTGCAATTGGGGTAAAACTCAAACACACCACAACCATCCCAAGTTTATTACAGTAAAGGATCGTCTCGCGAAGATGACGATTGGTGCTAGTAAGGAGATGGAGGTCTTTACAAGTATTGTTCAAACTGCCGGAATTGCTATTCATAGACGGAGTTACTGGTCACTACCAGAATTGCTATTCATAGACGGAGTACTGTTCACTGCCGGAATTGCTATTCATAGACGGAGTACTGTTAACTGCCGGAATTGCTATTCACAAACGGAGTTTTGTCCAATTGCCGATCGTTTTCCAAGCTTTTATCAGCTTGAGGGGGAGTGTTGGAAATAATAATGGAGAATATTTTTCTTCACTTTATTCCAATATTCCTCCACCTTTTCCCTATATTCTTCCTTATGTTTTATTCCATGTTTCCCACTCCATGTTTTTCTTCCTTGTATTAGCTAGCATGTTTCCTTATATTAAGGAACATGTTTTGTCTTAATTATTTCTTCCAATTGTATAAGTAGGTAACCTTGTAAGCTTTCTAAGTAATCAAAATATATGAAATGTAAGTTCAAGTGTCTCTTTCTAACATTATATATTCAGGGACTTCATATTCCAACTATAGCTGTTATTGAAGGTGCAGCATTGGGTGGGGGACTGGAAATGGCTTTATCTTGCGATCTTCGGATATGTGGTAATGCTGGAATTAATACTTTAAATTCATCTTTACTTGGATATTGTAAGTGTTATATTCTTATAAAGTTGATTTCATTACCACTAATCACTCAGGAGAAGATGCAAAGCTGGCCTTGCCAGAAACTGGACTTGCTATAATACCTGGGTATGTCCAAGTTTTCTCTAAAATATGTGAAAGTTGTTATATATAGGTGTGGGGACCCAAAACTATCTCACACTCGTTTGGATCAGGAACTTGACTTCTTATACCGTGTTTGTGAGTTTGGAGGGTGGGGAGGGAAAGGAAAGTGTAAGTAGGGAAGGGAAGGGGTTATACTTATCCCTTGTCATGTTGGCGAAGGAAAGGAATCTATCCATCTTTCCCTTGTTTGTGAGTTTAGAAGAAGGAAAGGCAAGGAAATGGATTTTTATAGTTAAGTTACAATATTACTATATTGCCCTTAAAATAAAGTAAATATTGATTTATTTTGAAAGGCTGTTTTTGGTATTAAGAAGAGTTAACTTTTCCTATCCCTCCAAATTCTCCCTTTTTTTTTGGGGGGGGGGGGGGGCGAAGTCATATGAACTTTAACTCCTCCCTTTTCTCTTTTAGAAAAACGAACATGGGATTTGGAAGGAAAGTTACGACTTTTCGTTCCTTTCCCCACCCCCCCCCCCCCCCCCAAAAAAAAAATAAAACTTACAAACATGGTGTTAGTGTACTTTCAGTTGGCATATTTTGACTGTTCATAACTTGTTGATACTTTGATTATTCCATAACTAATGGAGAACTCTGCAATACCTTACCAGTTCTATTTGTTGTCAAGGGAATGATAATTGTGAACATAGTTTATGCAAATACCATTCTGCATCATGTTGTCTTCATGGATTAGTGGCCTTTTCCAGGGCAGGAGGGACGCAGCGACTTCCTAGATTAGTCGGAAAATCAGTAGCAAAGGAGCTTATATTTACTGGTCGGAAAGTCTGTGGCAGGGATGCATTAGAAATGGGTTTGTTAGACAGTGCTTTGTTCTTGTCATAATTTATCATCCTTTAGTGGTGATGATCCAATATGGCCTTGTTTTACATGGAATTTATTTATTTATATTTTTATGCAGGCCTCGTTAACTATTGTGTTCCTGCTGGTGAAGCTCATTCAAAGGCTCTTGAAGTTGCCCGAGATATAAATAAGAAGGTACATATCTTCTGAAAGTAAAGTACAGAGAAGTATCCACTATAGAATATGATATAATTAGTACATGCAAAGATCCTGTTGCACAAATACTTGTCCCAAAAAAAAAAGAAGAAGAAGAAGAGAAAAGGATCATGTTACACAAATGGATATTGTGCTGCCTGGATCTAATTATACTTCTGTCTGATGTCCGTGAAAGTTATTCATTGCATAGATTGATGAAAGATGAGGGTGCATTCTCTTGTACCCTACTTTATGATGTGAAGCACTTATCTCTCATGTAAATTTGCTAAATTAGAATCATATTTTGTAGATAATCAACAGTTGGAGTCTCATTCATTTTACAAGGTCTTTTACCGTATTCATACTAACACATTATTCTTCACAGGGTCCATTGGCGATTAAAATGGCAAAGCATGCCATTGACCAGGGACTCGAGGTAGATTTGGCATCAGGTTTGGACGTGGAAGAAGACTGCTACCAAAAGCTCTTGCACACGAAAGATAGATTGGAAGGCTTGGCAGCATTTGCGGAGAAGCGAAACCCTGTATACAATGGTGAATGAAAAGCTAACTTGATGTAAACTTGTTCCTGTGGGTGAATGAAAAGCTAAATTGTATAAACTTGTTCCTGTAGGTGTATGAAAAGCTGTTGAATCATATTGATATAAACTTGTTCCTAGCTCTGTTGGGATTTTTGGCTCAAATCTTTTATTATTTGGGCCTATGTTGAACCAGCATGCTAGACAAAGCTGAATTTGTATACTTACAATTTACTTTCATGACATGTAACTAGACAGAAGTTGTTTAGTTTACCCAGACAACTTTTCAAAATTGTTCTTTTCTATCTAGTTACCTAGCATTACTCGAATTTTAGTAATTATCTAATAAGTTGGGCTGGCTTAGTCTTAAAAAGATAAGTTCAGCTCATCGGGTGTAGATGGGCTGGCCCAACTTGCATTGGGTGAAATATTCAGAAGTTATCTATCCCCATAGTAAGCACTGTATTCAGATCATCAGTCCAAGTTGTTACCTTTAGGCCTGGCCTATTATGGAGTCTTTACCATGGATTATAGTCCAAGGGGATGCCACCAAAAATATATATGCAAGGGATTTGTAGCAAATCCATCTGCACAGCTTCAAATCCATAGTTGCCCCTAAATTAGTTCGCTCAATTAAAAACTATCAGAAGACCAAGTTCTCAGTCAAATTACACTCATATCTCCAAAAATGAGAGTGAAAATCAAAAACTAAATTTTCGAGAAAAAAAAATTACATGACCATGATTGAAGCTACCACTTACTCAAATATAATTGGGTATGTTTTTTATTTAATCTAATTTGAGACTTGGCCTGTAATTTTTATCACTAGACAAAAGAAATAAATAGTGTTCTCCAATGCTTTCCCATGAATAAAATTTGACATGGCATTGATAGGTCAAAAAATAAAGATAAAGCCTTTGTCATTATAAAAGTTATATTCAATATTTTTATATGGTTTTTTTTTACATAAAAGTAAAATGGGTGACGTCTTTATGTCAATATAAAAATATATGTTAAAATATCAAAAATACATATAAAAATATTATTTCTCTTATATCAGCTCAAGAACCGGTAGTATAAACTTCATGCAGAAGAAAAAAAACTGGTTCAACACCGTAAATTCAGACCGGATCGGACCGGCCTAGAAGTACCCACCGTAATCATAAAACCACTTCTCTGTTCCACCATTCAAAGATACGTGTCAAGCAGCAGCATACACAGCTAACAGCTTCATGCAAAACCTGCATGAAGACAAACAGAAACCACGTGACACTCCCTTCTCTCCTCACGTGCCACTCCATGCACCATATCACAATTCTCTCATTTCTTCCCTTTATATACCACACCGAACTCTTCATCCCCCTTCATCAAAACCAACACTTTTTCTTCACATAAATTCTTCTTAATTCTTATTTCCTTACCATCAAAAATGGCTCAACGCCAGCAGCAACAGGTATCTCACCAGCTGGCCAAAACCACCACTGCCGTCACGCTCGGCGGCTCTATGGTGGTCCTCTCCGGCTTGACGTTGGCGGTGACCATCATCGGCCTAGTGCTGGCCACGCCGCTGCTGGTGATATTCAGCCCGGTGCTAGTACCGGCCGCCATCGCCGTCTTTCTCCTGTTGGTGGGGTTTTTCACTGCCGGAGTGTTGGGTTCCACCGGAACTTTTGTGCTGACGTGGATGTACCGGTACGCGACGGGGAAGCATCCGATCGGGGCGGACCAGCTTGATCGGGCACGGGCGAAGATTACGGGTGCGGGCAAGGAAATTAAGGAGAGGGTTGAGCACAAAGTACAACTTGAGGGCTGAGCACAGAGTACAACTTGATTAAGCACGCGATCATGCATGAGTAGTACCTTCACTTCTGTGTCGAATCTCATCTTTAGTTGGTTGAGCAATGAATGTTTAGAATTCAGTGGTTTTATTTTTATTTTATTTTTTATTTTTTTCTCTTTTTTTTCATCAGGGTCGTTGTTGTTCAAATTATGTTGTTGTACTTAAGCTTAAGCTGGGATTGTGTTGATTTTCGTTTTAATTCTGGTTTTTGTGTTGATTTTGTTGAAATTTCATTTATTGATTTAGTTTATTTTCAAATTAATTTTTTTTTTCCTAAGAACTACTCCTTCCGTTCCGTCCCGCTCAATTTTGACTATTTTAAGTTAAATTGACTATTTTTAAAATTAATCTTTTTATTATTTTTGTTAAAATATAGGTGAAAAGATTATAACCAAAAGAAAGTATATATAATTTATTATTAACTCTAATTTTTCACCATGAAATAACTTTTTCACCAGTTCAACTTCAAAGAGTACACCTTGATTATTTCGCTTAAGTTTCAACGAGTACATCTTAGTCATGAAATAACTTTTACATGACAAACTTGTGAGAGTTGCTTAAAATGAAAACTGCTGGAATATATACTTCTTTCCCCTCTCTCTGAAGGGGTTCGAATCAACGTTCTTGAAGGTAGCTACTAATCATCATGAACAGTAAATTGGGGAGACAATTATCTCCTTAGGAGAGTCCTTAACTTGGGTATATTTTTGAATTGATATACAATCTCATTCATAACTATAATATCAATAAACACCTTATTGAAACAATGATGATGATATCTCTTCACTAATCGAAATAAGCCTCCTTAAAAAGAAAACAAAACCACGATCCTTTGTTATGGTGACAAGTCTCTGTCCAATTTACCGCAAATGAACAGGCCTCAATCATGATAAGTGGTCAAGTTCAAGACCAGATCAGATAAAAGAGAGAAAATAACACCAGGACAAAGCTCTGCAAGAGTTAGGGTAACTGCGAAATCTCAAGACTTGAGACTACAAAAGTGTGAAAACATCCTTGTAAAGTTACCAAACAATAAAGGAAGAAGTTGATGTCTAGATTATATATCCAAGTACAACTGTAATGAAAAAACTCTGCTCAATTTGCAAGTTATGCTCCCTCAACCCTCTTTGAAATGGCAATTAAGTTGAAGTTCATCGAGTTTGGATTCTTCTCAATCATGCCTTGTATAACTTTGGCAGCATCCTGCAAACAATGAAGTAATATTATAGAAAGAATTAGCCAAAAAGGTAACCCCGAGCTCAACATATTAAGCCTACATAATTTCACTGCCAGATTAACCAAATCGCAACAAGATAGGGATTTTATGTTGATCATATAAAGCATGCATAGATAGATGTAATTCTATCGCACTTCAAAAATTTCTGCCTATATATATAGTTACAGCTACAATAATTACCTTTAATAAACTGCTAGGAGAAGAAGCACCGTGTGAAATTGGTCCTGACCTCCTTCCATCAAGCTCATAAAGTTGTCCTGCAAATCAAATATTTAAAGATGAGTAAAATTAACTTGCTTATGCACGACCCCTGAATGTCAACGTATCAATGACAATATTGATTTACTGATTTCCATGAGAGAGAGTGGGAGAGAGTTACCATCCACACATGTGAAGCAGATGAAGTGAGTGTCCACATTATCTGAAGCCTGGGGAGAGAAAATCGTGAGGCTCATTATTCCAAGGACAAATCCAAATCAAATGGAAAGATAAACAAGTGCAATCTTGAAGACACAATGTATTCCAACTTAGAAGTGGAAGCGGTAGAGCAGAGGAGGGAGATTCCAGAGGTTACCGTATAAACAACTGTTTACGGAAATTAGTTTTCTTGAGCTAAAGTGTTATTTTGCTAACTGATATTTCATGCTATTGTAAGCAATGAAATATAAGGGCTTATTTTGATTAATCCGAAGAAAGACAAGTTCTTTCCTGAGTTTAATCCTTATTGGTTAAGGATATTTGCTTATTGTTACTTAATGCTGGAAGAGTCCTAGATGTTCTCTAATTTGAAGATTTCCTTTTACATGACACTAGTAGTAGGCTGGTAGGCTGCTGAGTCTGCTACCTCGCTCCATCTCGCGAAGCAACTTTCTAGTACATTCTGCCAATATGATCTTACTGTCTCCATCATCTCTTTTCCTAGCTAAGTTTCCAGTTTTTCGGTCTCTGAAGTCTAAAGTTATACTCAGCCATTGAACCAAGTTCCTCACTATTTCATAAACAAAATTTGGATAAAAGAAGAAATTTCATTAAGAAAGAGAGAAGATACACAGGAGGAAGATAAATCAATGTTACAAAGTGAACTACATTGATGCACCACTCTGACATATGGTTTAATTCCCCATATAGTTAGAATAACAACACCAGGATTAGGGGTTTCAGATCATAGGCATAAATCACCCAGATTGAATATAATCTTGATGCAAAAACAGAAAAATCTCAACAATAATGAGATCAAATTTGGACTCGCAAAGATAACTAAGGTCATTTCCAAGTGTTCAGACCCTCTTCTAAAAACCATAAGGGAAGACAAAACATAAACTGGCATAGTTTAGAATATAATTGGTTGATTTTATACTCTAACTTAAACGGGTACCATTCTGATGGCTCATATCATCGGCTTTTACATTATTGTAAACTAAACAAAATACAAAGAAGTAAAAGTTTTATTATATTAAGAATCTCTAGTTGGCTAGGTAATTTTCACGAGTTAAAGAGCAAATGACACTTGAAACATGAATTTAAGGCTCCAACTATAGATGAAGTCACTATAGATGAAGTCAGACTGAAAGTCAACTAATTATCTTAATTCTTTTCTTTTGGATAGTTAACTCAATTCAGTTATCTATAAACTATTAAATTCAAATATCTTAATTTCCTATCAATACAAACTAAATCCTGCTTGATTGGACAGAACTCGTTTTATTTTATTAAGAAATCACTGGATTTGAACTTAAAACCCAAATTTCCATGTCTGATTAAGTTCGCTTAAAACCTCTTAGGGCTACTATAAAAATTGAGAGGTATGAATGGAAAAATGTGCAAGAAAGAAACGAGTAGTCACTGAAAAATGAGAAAGTAATGAAGTATCTAATAGCATTGATTAGGATGAGAAAAAAGATTAAGATTGTTAGGTCATGCATGACCACTACTAGGCCTGGCAAAATAGAGATTTAGTTGGTTATGGTTTTCACAATATGGGTTATGGGTCCATTAGGAACTAAAACCATATTATCCATTTTGAATATAGGTAATATGGTTTGGGCTCATATGATTATGGGTTTAATTCAGGTCAAAGCATATTTTCATTTTATAACTTAGTATTATTATGGTAATCAGTTGAAAACAGTACATAGATTAACGACAATTGGAGCTAAGATAATTACGGAGGAGTTATTTGAAATATTAGTTAAATTTATAACAGAATCTTATTATCAATTTTTTGACACTAATTTGCTCGGTCCAAATCCAAAATATTCACTAATATTTAGATTTCACCAAAATTTCATTAATTGAATCTATTGAAACTTTTTCCACTACAAGTGGGAGTTTTGGAGATATTTTTAATATGAAAACTTGTTAATTATGCATATTATGAACAATTCACACCAGTTAGCTTTTCAAAGAGAGAGAGAGTGAATTTGGGAATTGGGAGGGAGAAAATTTTCTAGAGAGAGAAAATCAAGTATTTTAGAAAGAGAGTATGAAAAAATTTATAAAAATAGAGTGACGGTGTAAGATTAAATCATTGTTTAATTTTATATTTTAAGACAAAAAGAATATAAAATATAAAATTAATTACGAGTTTTTTGAAGTTAATTTAAAACTTTAAGATAAAAATTAATATAAATTTATTTGATGTTATGTAATATTCATATTAATTTAAAAAAATGAAACAAAATTTTACTTTAGTAGAATGGAAGAATATATTGTATCTCTTTAATTAATACTTTGCAGAGTAAATAAAATACATTATAAATTTTATCGTTTGAGTTTCACTATATAATAAAAGTTGTTCGATTGTAATAAACCATCAAATTTGGAAATATTTATCAAATATATTAAAAGTAAAAAATTATTACTCACTATTTGAAAATATAAGATCAGAAAAAAAAATATAAAAAAATTAACATGTGATAATGTCTTATACTTCTTTCCTTTGAAAATATAATATCTTACTAGTATTGATTTTGGGTATTAAAATAGTTGAAATTGATTTTAAAAAATCAGTGATGATTTTATACTAATTTTCAACCCGAGGAGTATTTCTAGTTGAGCAGACGTGGCATAACTGTGATTGGCAAGGGGACTATTGCATAGAATAAATTTTTTTCTCAATAAATTAAGCAATTATCTTTTAGATATTTGTTTTGGAACAAAATTAAACGAATTTTGCTTTAATAGAGGCAAAAACCAATTGAGCAATCAACTCACTTGCACGCCAACAGAATTAGGAGCATGTTTTTAATTACGCGAGGGAGAACCGGCCGGTTGGGGAAAAAATGGGTCCAAACCAGTTATTTGCTTTAGGCATGTTTTTATTTTAAAAAATATGGATTAAAACTTTAACCAACCCAGATAATTTAGAGTAGTTAACCAACCCAAATGGTTCTAGTTAATTTGAGTTAACCCACCGGTTTGTAATTCAAATTGCCAGGTCTCACCACTACCAACATCCCTTAGAAAGAGTGCTCTAAAAGCTATAGAGAAAACAAGAATAAGATGGAAATTGTCAAATGCTATAATTAAAACATAAGAGGTGGAGGGAAGCACAATGTCCCTATGATTAAAACATATACTCCCTCTATTCCAAATTATAAGATCACTATTGACTTTCTAAAAGTCAATTTAAAATATTTTTAAATTTAAAACTGTCATGATTCATTTAAGTTTTTAAAATAATAAATCTTATAATTAGTAATACTTTTTAGATAGTTTAGAATATTAATTATAGTATTGACATAAACTAATTGAATTCATGTCAATTTTGAGTTTGAAAATGTTTGAAATTGATATTTCAAAAGTCAATATTGATCTTATAATTTGAAACGGAGGAAGTATTAAGAATCCTTTGGATTGCATAAATGAAATATGACCCTTGAATTATGAGATAAGTAAGCAGATTAGAACTTGATTTATTTCACAGTTAAGATAGTTTTCTTTCTGTTAGCAAGCATTTTTCTTTGGACATTAATTGGTAATACATCAAAAAAAAATATGTCTTAACAATATTCAATAAAACAGATGTAGGTCATATTTATATTCTTTAAAAAGGCTTCTGGATATAACTTGCATACTATGTGCAATTGAAAGTTCATTTAAAAGGAGCCCAGCACAATAGAATGGATACAAGTATTAGGAAACATGAGGCATTGCATAGTAGATAAATAATATTTCTTTTTCTTGAAACTACAACTTACAAACGAAAAACTCACCTCAGTCTCACCAGCAGTAGCTGCTACTGAATGAGCAACTTCCATTTCTCTGTCGTTTTCAAGAAATGCAGCACGCTACAAAAGATTATGTGCAAGGCACATGAGCGAAAAACATGATAAGCATACAAATATATGATATTATTATGATGAGGAAAACTATTTAGCAGAAAAATTACCTCCATTGGATCCATGCTAGCAGTGGATTTGAAGAACTTGTCCAGATACGAGTCTTCAACTGAAAATTAGAAACATCAAAAGTGGGGAACCAGATTTTAGTATAGGCAACTTTGAAGAAGGGGCTTAAAGTGACCCCAAAACATTCAAAGATCTGTAAAGCCTTTGATTCGTACATTGACCGAAAAAAGGAGCAGGGTTGCAGCATACTTTGCAATTGGTTACCTCACATAACATGCAAAATTACCAGAAAATAATCCTAGAAATTCTAGGATATATATATATATAAGAGAGAGAACACTTGGCCCTGCAAAATGAGAACTAGCTTTTAGCATTACTTTTTCATATAGTGTCTGATTTTGACTTTATTTCTAAAGCATATATCTTAGATACATTCTAACAGTCCTAGAAGTGTGACTTATAGGTATCTTTCTGAGGAGCCATTACACTAGATATCATAGGAAGTAAAAGTGTCAAGATCACTTATCACTTGAAGAGCTGAAAAGCAGTAAGGATGAATGTTAAAGTTTCCTAAGGAATAAATATTTGACAATGGTGGATGGTACTAGGCACGGGTTAAAGATATACTAAATTACAACAATTGGGTAAAATTTTTAAGAAAGCCAAGAAAGTGGTTCGTCAGCATAAGTGAAAGCAATAACATGTTAGGAGGGTGAAAAAAAGAAAAGGGATCAAGCAAAGAAAAAATGTTAAAGAATGTTAAAAGGTTTTAAGTTCAAAATAGAGAGTAACTCCTATATCCACAATATTTAAGAGGCTTGGTGCTTATGAAAACAAGTATATGTTCTCTACTTCCATTGGATCAAGATTGGAAAGAACAACAGAAAATCTGCAAGCTGACACTCATAAAAACGTACAGAAGCAAAGTATTGAGAGAAGATCTACAGGTAGCTATGATAGAAGAGGTCGAGTAAAAGAATGGTGTGCGTGTATGCATGTGTGCTGTGGCGTTCTATTTTTCCTTCTCATGCCATGTTGTAGTCTTCTAGATCCTCTAACCGGTAGCAAAAAATTTTAGGTGGTTGCAATACTAGTTGTTATAAGACTTAAATGAAACTCATCTTTCCTAGTAAAACAATTTTTCAGTGTTTATCACCAGTTGTTCAGCGAATAGAAATGCATAAAACAAAAATAACACTAGCCATCAAAATACTTGCAAATAATCTAATGCAATAATAAGACTTACGAAGTTGTATCTCTGAAGTGACATTTCCAACAGCATGAAGAAGCCCAACAGTTCCACAGGCATTTCCCACAGTTTGCCTCATAAAGTAAACTCCACTAGTCAGGTCCTGCAGTAATACAGAAAACCCTTAAAACTACAGAAGGAAGAACATTAAGTAACAGATACATTGACAATGACTTGTACAGATACAAAACATATGGATTATCAATTAACTTATGATATAGTTTTTAAGAGAGGTGGTGACTGTGGTCATAAGGGAAGAAGGGAGATAACGTAAATTCATCTTCCGTGGAAGTCAATATACAACTTCGATGACATTCATGACTGTGGAAAAGTCCCAATAAGAGTTTAGAAAAGTGTCAAAATTCAAAATAAATCCCTCCACTTTCTCAAATGTCTCCTGTCGTGTTCCAATATTATAATTTGGTGCAGATAGAGGGCCAACTCCTTGTACAAAGCTTCTAGAACAGAATAATGCCAGTTCCAAAGGTGGCATGATTCAACAAATCCCAAAGAAAAAAATTAAAGGACCAACAGACTCACCTTATTAATGCTGTCCTGCTGTATTCTCTCTTGCTCACTCTGCAAGAGCACAAGATCTTCTTAAATAAGCATGTAGATAATACAAAACAACTGAGCCGAGCAATAGGCAAATGGACAGACAACTAAACCAGGACCAGTAGATGTGCAAACAAAGGAAAAACAAGTCTTTGGCTACGTACCTCAGACGTGAGGGGATAGAGAAACAGCACCGCAAGCACCGGCTTGGGTACCATTTCCAAGAGCTCTTCATCCAAACCATACACATCATAGCACCCTACCTCATCCTCTCGAACACCAAGGCCCCAAAGAAACTGCTCGCAAACAACACCAAATGATTAAATACAAAGAACTCTAAACAATACTTCTCCATAAGCTAAAAAGAAGTCCGACTCCAGTACATACTTCCACAAAATAAAAGGGCATGCCCAGAAATATATACATTTTCCACAAAATCAACTAATATTACAAAATACATATCAAAAAGAACATAAATACAACGAAAAGTTAATCATTGACCCAACTTAACAACTTCCATCACTTAAAACGATCAATTTAAGTACTACCTCCGTTCAAAAATTATATATACATATCCTTTTAATCACAAAGGTTCTATTTTAAGACTATAAAGTGACATGTTATTCATGATTTGCCATTATTTTGTTGCTATCATTTCTACCATCACACCACTACTACTAATTTTTTAGCTGAGCCTAAGGATACATTTGTAAACATAATTATCCTTAAAATGGTTGCTTTATAAATATATCTCGGACTAATTCGCAACATTCAACCATCTTCCATCCTTAATTTTTAGCGAACTCCTCGGGATTCATTCAATCAAAATAAAAAGAAAAAGAAAAAAAAATAAAAGAAAAAAGAATGTTCTTATTAAGACTACGGCCATCCAATTAAAAATCATTATTAGTCCTTTGGCTCAACTTGTGAGCGAATTAAGGCAATTAAGTAGGGCAACTTGTGAGACACATATTTATGGTGATATGAAATGATAGAATATATATATATATATATATATATATATATATATATATATATATTCTATCATTTCATATATATCATTACTGTTAGCAACAAACGGGAGTTAATCTGTAATCGTGAATCAAATATCTACTCAACCGATCATGGAGGGAATTATAGGAAGAGAAAGAGGGATAGATAAGTACCTGGTTCATAACATCAGGGTTGGCTTCAAGAGGAATCCATCTCTTAGCAGAAGGGGCTTCGTCCATTTGATTTTGATTTTGATTTTGATTTACTGCTGCTTCTCTCTCTCTTCTTCTACTTCCTCTGTTCTACACTCCTTTATTACTGAAAAAAAAAATGAAATGGGAATGGAATAATAGAAACCCAAAAGGCCAAAGGTTTTTGGGAATATCTCTTCCTCTACATATACGTTTTGTGGGGGCGTACTAGAATGCCATTTCGCTTTGGAGTCTAGAGTCGGTACTTTCTTTTCTTTTTTACAACTACATTCTAAAACCTAAGATTATTGAGTATTAATTTTTTTTAAATTAATTTGAGATATTTTAAATTTTAAATTTAATATATTTTTTAAAATTTTATTTAATATAATAACAAATATTATAAATTATCTAAAAACCAAATTGTCTAAAAATACTAATAAGTATAAAATTTATTATTCTGTAACTTTAAATGAATTTATATCATTTTTGATTTAAAAAATATATTAAATTGAATTTTAAAAACTTAATACTCTTAATAATCTTATATTGTGAAACGAGTTGAGTATTAAGAATAATACAAAAATATAGTGTAATAAAGAATTAAAATGTACCACTAACTTTTTAGATTTCTTTTTCTTTTCTTTAGTTTTCCTATACAGTGTAATAAAGAATTAAAATGCACTAATAACTTTTTAGATTTATTTTTATTTTTCTTTTCCTTTTCTTTAGTTTTCCTTGAATTTTTCAAGTTCAAACGAATCAAAATAAGATGACCACAAGTTTTCATGGGTTGCTAAATGCAGTTAATTACAATTCTTTTCCTATACAGTGTAATAAAGAATTAAAATGCACTAATAACTTTTTAGATTTATTTTTATTTTTCTTTTCCTTTTCTTTAGTATTCCTTTAATTTTTCAAGTTCAAACGAATCAAAATAAGATGACCACAAGTTTTCATGGGTTGCTAAATGCAGTTAATTACAATTCTTGAACAGTGATCAACCGGTTCTTTTATTTATGACTACAAAAAGAAGTATCGAATTTGTATTTTGTAGATATAATAATGTTTTGGTGTCAAAAAATTGGATACAAAAATAGGACACAAAATAATGTGGATGATCGTTATTGGTTATAAACATTGGATCCACTCGTGTATAGTGAATCATCCATTAATTATAATTTGACATATCATTTTGTATCAACTTTTTACTAGTCATCTTTTGTTATTATAGCATTGTGCTACGTTTGGATTGTAAGAGGGGAGAATAGAATGAAAAAAATTGTGTTTGGTTATTCCATTGAAATGTAATAAACCATTCTTATGTATGTCAGATCGGTGAATTTTATTCCTTGATGGAGGGCATGAAATAATTTATTCTAGTCGGAAATGGAATGAATCATTCCGGTCTTTATTACATTCTCTTTTCTATTCCATTCTTTCACCAATTTTATTCTTTCAATCCAAACGTAGCATTGTAGTTATCATGATTTAGTTCTTTTTCATTCGGCCTGGATTGCCCTAAATGTTGTCCCGTCATAGGCTTGCTAGGCCACTCTGTTAGTACTTAAAGTTATGTGCATCCTAATTGATTTGATGATAAACTGAAAAATAATGTATATTTATAAACCAACACCATGAGATGCATCATCAGTTTTGTGACATGGAATAAAATGTGCCATTTTTAAAAATCTATACACGACCACAAATATGGAATCATGACCATACTTAGATCTAAGTAAACCCAATACAAAGTCCATAGACAAATCAATCCAAGAATCACTCGATATAGGCAATGGTGTGTATAACCCATGTGGTTGAACACGAGATTTAGCTTGACGACAAGTAATGCATCTATCACAAATTCGTTCCACATCTCGCTTCATATAGGGCCAATAAAAATGTTCTTTTAATATAGACAAAGTTTTATCAACACCAAAATGTCCCATCAAACCACCCCCATGTGATTCTCGAACCAACAACTCACGTAAAGAATATGCAGGTATACATAACCTATTCTCACGAAACAAGAAGCCATCCATTTTAAAGTATTTACCTACAACATTCTTTTCACGCGATTTAAACTCTTCACGGAAATCATGGTCATTATCATATAACTCTTTGATTTGTTCAAAACCAAGTAATTTAGTGTCAAGAGTATTTAACAACACATACCTTCTCGAAAGAGCATTTGCAATGACATTCTCCTTACCTTGCTTATATCAAATAACATATGGAAATGTCTCGATGAACTCCATCCATCGTGCATGTCTCTTGTTCAACTTCTGCTGGCCTTTCAAATATTTCAATGATTCATGATCCGTATGAATCACGAACTCTTTAGGCCACATGTAATGTTGCCACGTCTCCAACGATCGAACCAATGCATATAACTCCTTGTCATAAGTAGGATAATTCAAAGCTGCCCCCACCGATTTTCCTTCTTGCATCAGTACAACTTCAATTCCTAAACCTGAAGCATCACATTCAATTTCAAAGGTTTTAGTAAAATTAGGCAATACTAGTAAATGAGCGTTAGATAATTTTTCTTTAATCAATTTGAACGCATTTTCCTATGCATCACCCCACTTGAATCCCACACTCTTTTTTATTACTTCGGTAAGTGGCACTGTGACTTCGCTGAAATTTCTTACAAACTGTCTGTAGAAACTTGTGAGTCCATGAAAGCTACGAACTTGACTGACATTCGTAGGAGTTGGCCATTCTTGAATTGCACGTATCTTCTCTTCGTCAATCTGTACTCCCTGCACACTGACAACAAAGCCAAGAAACACAACTCGATCCGTACAAAATGTGCATTTGTCCATATTAGCATACAATTTTTTTTTTCGAAGCACATCTAAGACAGATTTTATATGCAATGCATGCTCACCCAAATCCTTGTTGTAGATCAAGATATCATCAAAGTAGACAACTATAAATATTCCAATGAAAGAATGCAAAATATGGTTCATTAATCTCATGAACGTGCTAGGAGCATTAGTTAAACCAAAAAGTAAGACTAACCACTCATATAACCCATATTTTGTTTTAAAAGCAGTTTTTCATTCATCTCCTTCTTGCATTCGTATCTGATGATAACCACTCTTTAAATCAATTTTAGAAAATATACATGATCCATGCAATTCATCTAACATATCATCTAATCTCGGAATGGGAAGTCGATATTTTACCGTGATGTTATTTACTGCTCGACAGTTTATGCACATTCGCCACTTCCCATCCTTTTTAGGCACTAAGATAACTGGGACCGCACATGGACTCGTGCTTTCCCTTACGAACCTTTTATCCATTAGCTCATCAACTTGCCTCTGTAATTCCTTTGTCTCCTTAGGATTGCTTCAGTACGCTGGACGGTTTGGAATGGTCGCACCTGGAACAAAGTCAATTTGATGCTCAATTCCCCGAACCGGTGGTAATCCTTGTGGAAGTTCTTCGAGAAATACATCCTGATAATCCTGTAAAAGAGAAGAAATAGTATTAGGCAAAGAAGAATCATTAGCGTTAGTATTCAAAAGTGTCTCTTTATACCGAAGTATAATCATTGGCTTTTGAAAATCCAAAGCTCGCCTCACATCGCTTCTTTTTGCATATATGTTTGTTTTTCTCTCTTCTCCTTTCTTTTGTTTTTTTATTTTCATGGTCTCTCTGTAAATGCATTTGATCCTCATGCACCTATTTTGGTGACATAGGACACAAGGTAACATTCCTTTGATTGTGAACAAAAAAATACTCATTACTAAATCCATCGTGTTTTACTCGCCGATCGAATTGCCAAGGTCTCCCAAGTAGTAAGTGACCCGCCTGTATAGGAACTATATCACACAAAATCTCATCGATATACTTCTCAATTGTAAACGGTACTAATACTTGCTTGGTAACTTTGATGTCGCCACTATCATTGAGCCATTGCAATCGATACGGATGAGAATGTTTTGATGTTGTAAGTCCCAATTTCTCCACCATAGTGACACTTGCCACATTCGTATAGCTTCCACCATTAATTACGACACAACAGATCTTGCCATTCACCATGCATCTAGTATGAAACAAATTTTCTCTTTATTCACTACTTTCTTCCTTTACCTGTGTACTAAGCATTCTTCATGTAACTAACACTTCACCATGCATAGCAACCTCTCTATCTTCTTCCAATGGTGGCATAGAGTCGTTGTCACTATCTTCTTCCTCGATTTCCACGTTTCCATTATCAAGCAACAACATAGTTCTTTGATTTGGGCATGATTCTAGACACAAATTATGAGTTCCATCACCATGTAGAAAATACAATCACATGCTATTATGATTAGGTCTAAATCTATAATCCATCTCTCGAGTTCATATAGATTACCATGATAATTATTGATCAGACAATTAAGCAATTAATCACAAATCATAATAGACAATCCGATAATAATCAACAATAATTAACAAGGAAACATATCAATAAAAGCCACACAATAAGTTCCATTGTAATCTTAAAAAAAATTAGTTCATAATTAAATTAAAATCCATAATCAACAATTGATAAAGCATTCAAGAATACAAAATAAGAGGTAGAGATGAGAATAGAATCTGTAGATGCAATCCTTGAGTCTCCCCTTCAGCTCCTTAATTGAATCATTTGTGCTCTTATAATTGCTTCAAGCCTCCATCTCTTTCTCCCAAACTAGGGTTAACAAAAAGTAACAAGATCTCCTCTATTTTATGCCTCACATCATGTATTTATAAGTTCTAGTTAAAGTCCTAAACTAATTAGAAGTTATAATCCTTGTTTTATTCAATTTGGATCAAAAATAAGCTTTTCAACAACCTGACCCAGCGCGGCCGCGCCCATATTTGGCCTAGAAAGCAGCACGGCCACGCCCAAGTGCCAAAAATCAAGTTTTTCCTTCTGCAGACCAGTGCGGCCACGCCCAAAATACACTTGGAACCGGCGTGGCCGCGCCCAACAAAATTCTGCTCAGATGTCTGTTGGTAAAATGGTCATAACTTTCTCATACGAACTCGGAATTAGGTGATTCAAAAGGCTTCAGAAAGCTAGGAGTAGCTCTACAACTTTCGTTCTTTGAGCATTAAGAGATTCGGGCTGGATCAAGGTTAAAATTGAGCTTAAAGTGGCTGCTATGTAAATGGTAACTCCAAACTTTGAGGTTCAACGTCCGTTGGTAAAACGGTCATAACTTTTGATCCGGAAGGAGTTACGGAGCGTGTCACCTATCAAATCAAAGCTCTCGATGAGATCTACAATAAAATCAAAGTCCCACGTCATGAACATGTATCCAACTTGACATTGAAAACCTTTCAATCTTCCCTTGTCGCATTAGCTTGCATATTTTACTCCAAAAGATGTCCGGATTGCGTTTCCTTCCTTCTTCTTACAAAATAACATATAAACACTATAAATACCTAATAGAACTTAAAATACTTAAGAACTCACAAATTATCAAGCCAAATGTACTCAATTTGTAGATGTAAAACTCACTCATCAAATACCCCCAAACTTAAATCTTTGCTTGGTCTCAAGCAAACACTAAAAACAACAACTATAATAATTAATTCTAAATAACAACTCACACGACTCAAGCAATGAATCAATACAAATTTGCATAATAGCCTCAAAAATTTCCTTTAATGATAACTAAAGAATAATTTTCGAAAACATGCAAAGCCTAAAATTTCAACCTAATCATCAGTTCCACAATTACTCATGATCATTTAAGTGTGTGTGTGTGTGTGTGTGTGCATCCAAATGTTCAACTAGCCATGACTCACACTAGATCATATAATAAAATACTCATAAAAGATTTTTAAATCAACTCTAAAAACCTGCTTTCACATCAATCTCCGTTAATAAAGGCAAAACATAAAATTTAGAGGATCAAAAAGATATTTCATACATTTAAGCACACTTGAACTCTTCCCAAGTATTTTAAAACATAAATTTTCTTTTATTTTTTCTTTCCTTTTTTTGTGAGTGCGTTTTATACTCCATCTCACTTCTCATTGAACGAGTGCGTTTTACGCTTCCTCTCGTTTTCTCTCACACGAGTGCGTTTTACGCTCCTTCTTGTGCTTGTCTTTATGGGTAAGTGCGTTTTACGCTCCATCTCAACCCACCACATATTCATTTTTCTACTAAGGATGGTTCAAAATTCAAAATTTTTAATAATCCAATATTTCTCCTAAACTTATGTTAATGCCTAAATTTCACTTTGAATGATGGTCAAACAAGATTTCTAGAGTTTAAATGATATCTTTCACAAGCATTTAACCAAAAAATTTTTTAAGTCACAACTAGTTAAACAGATGGATATGTGTTTTGAAGTTCAAAAAGATCACAAACAGTGTAAAACTGACTCATAAGTCAAAATATAAACTAAGCATGCTTCTCAACTTCACAAGAATTAAAAAAAAATTAATCATAATTTTTTCTTATCCTTGGCCATAATCAAATTCAATCAAACCATTGCTCAACTATCCTAAAAGCATACTAACTAACATGCAAATCTAATAACATAACACACTCAAATACCAAATAAAACAATAACTAAAAACACACCCCCAAACTTAAACTAGATATTATCCTCAATGGGTAAGATAGAAAAAATTAAAACAGAGGACTTCCCTGAAAATATAGCAATCTTCCTCCTTGTCTGCTATGTCTGAAGAATAGGCTAGGCACATTGGAATGAATAAGGCATTGCACTTGAATTGGACTCGAATAACCTGTAAATACATTAGAAGCAAGTTTATTAAATCCTAATAAATGCAAATTTATTAACTACTATGAAACCTAATAAAATAAATAAAACTAAAAACTAAAAATTAACCTCCCAAGAAGCGCTTGGTTTAGAGTCGTTAGCCTGACTTCACCATTTACTATCTAATTCCCCTTCGAAAATTGAGGAACCCTACATCCATTAATAACCATGTAACATTTGAGGGTTTTGCTTTAGTAAGAGCCATTATTTCAAATTCACCTAGCTTGCTCTTTTTAGATAGAATCTCTTTTAAGACCTGCAAGTAACTAGGCGCTTGCTCCATTGTGTCTGTAAACAAATTATTGAATTAAAACTTTTTAAACACAACTGGATATTCATTTATCTTCATATGGTCCCTTCTTTCATTACATCATGGCTCCAAATTTATGCTAGCTCTCTTGTCATATAGAGTTTTGCCGAAGAAATGACTACCAATTGGGCACGAGATTGCAAAACTACCCGGATCCTTGAGCTTTGGCAGAAAAGGTACATGGGGCACTATAAAAATCGGCTCATCTGCGTTGGAACTCAAGGCTAGATCTTTTTCAGCCTTCTTTTCTTAGTCCCCACTATTCGTCTCCACTTTTGCATCCACATCCATTGGCATGTCCGGTTGTAGCTTTGGCACGGACAATCCATCAGTCTTAGGAACCATGTCGCTGGGCCAAGTGTCTTGAGGACAATTGTTAAAGGCGTTGATGAGTTGTACCATCGGGTTTACAAGATTTCAACTCGACATCTCCCGACTCTTTATCATCTCCTCACTCGAAGCTATGAACTTGGACAAAAGTTCCTCCAAGTTATACTCATTTTCCTGTTTAGGAAGAGCTTGATGCTGACATTCTGGAGCGTATGATTGGCTTGGAGCAAATGTTTGGACTTGGTTGTCATCGCTCCATGAAACATTTAGCGGATTCCCCCAATCATGATGATATTTATTGGAATATGCATAATTATTGGGGTAATCACCGAAGTTATCACCATACTGCATCGACTCAAAACTGATGGCGCATTGATGACTCGTATGATTTCCAGTACAATAATCACAAATCACCGCTACACTTTGAATACGTTGTGCTATTAAAGCGTCAATTTTCCTTGAAATTGTCTTTATCTGTGTTGACAATTCATTGAGTTCATAAATCCCTGTCGCTCTTAGCTGAGTCATACTCGTATAAGGCCACTGATAGTCATAGTTGGCCATGGTGTATCTGCGAAAAAATTAAAATAGAAAAATATATGTTTAAATTAAGATCAATTTGATTGAAATTAATATTGACAAAAAACATTAAATTAATTCCCCGACAACGGCGCCAAAAACTTGTTTGCCTAAATCTATACTAGCAAAATATGCAAGTATATGCAGTCCACAAGTAATAAAGTGATAAGAGAGTGTCGAATCCATAAAGAATTATTTAGTAATAATTACCAAATACTAACTCATAATCAAATTAATTTTATTTAAACAGTTCGATAAAGTTGTTGAATTTTGAAAATGAAGTACTGAACTAACTAATTACTAACTACCAAGAATCGAATTCAGATAAAAGGCTTAAGATTACAATTTTCCTTAATATTTCACTTGAATTAATACACTTCTTATTAAGTTATGCTAATTATTTCAGATTGTTAATCAAGAACTCATCAATATTTATGACCATCTCCCGACATATCATAAACGAATCAACTTAAATCTGCAGATGATAGAATTAAGGTGAACACCCTAGTTAATTAATCCACTATATCCCTATGCGAATTACAATTAAAAAGGATTTAAAGCTCAGGTTATCTTTCAGATTACATGCGGCATATAGGTATATCTCTATCCTAGACACAAATTATGAGTTCTATCACCATGTAAAAAATACAATCACATGCTATTATGATTAGGTCTAAATCTATAATCCATCTTTCGAGTTCATATAGATTACCACGGTAATTGTTGATCAGACAATTAAGCAATTAATCATAAATCATAATAGACAATCCGATAATAATCAACAATAATTAACGAGGAAGTATATCAATAAAAGCTACGTAATAAGTTCCATTGTAATCTTAAAAAGAAATTAGTTCATAATTGAATTAAAATCCATAATCCACAATTGATAAAGCATTCAAGAATACAAAATAAGAGGTAGAGAAGAGAATATAAGCTATAGACGCAATCCTTGAGTCTCCTCTTCAGCTCCTTAATTGAATCCTTTGTGCTCTTGCAATTACTTTAAGCCTCCATTTCTTTCTCCCAAATTAGGGTTAGCAAAAAGTAGCAAGGTCTCCTATATTCTATGCCTCACATCATGTATTTATAGGTTCTAGTTAAAGTCCTAAACCAATTAGAAGTTACAATTCTTGTTTCATTCAATTTGGATCAAAAATAAGATTTTCAACAACCTGACTCAGTACGACCGCGCCCATATTTGGCCTAGAAAGCAACGCGACCACGCCCAAGTGCCAGAAATCAAGTTTTTCCTTCTGCAGACCAGCGCGGCCGTGCCCAAAATACACTTGGAACTGGCGTGGCCGCGCACGACAAAATTCTGCTCAAACATCTGTTGGTAAAATGGCCATAACTTTCTCATACGAACTCCAAATTTGGCGATTCAAAAGGCTCTGAAAATCTAAGGAGTAGCTCTACAACTTTCTTTCTTTGAGCATTAAGAGATTCGGGCTAAATCAACATCAAAATTGAGCTTAAAGTGGCTGCTATGTAAATGGCAACTCCAAACTTTGAGGTTCAACGTTCGTTGGTAAAATGGTCATAACTTTTGATCCGAAAGGAGTTACGGAGCATGTCACCTATCAAATTGAAGCTCTCGACGAGATTTACAATAAAATCAAAGTCCCAAGTTATGAACATGTATCCAACTTAACATTGAAAACCTTTAAATCTTTCCTTCTCGTATTAGCTTACATATTTTACTCTAAAAGATGTCCGGATTGCGTTTCCTTCCTTCTTCCTACAAAATAACATAAAAACACTATAAATACCTAATACTAACTTACAATACTTAAGAACTCACAAATTATCAAGCCAAATGTACTCAATTTGTAGATGTAAAATCCATTCATCATGTGTGCACAATAAACTATAGATTTATTCAATAGGAAGACAAGTTTTGTCAATTACATCTCCATGTAACTCTTTTGCTTTTGCCTCTTAGATTATAATGGTCAAGTGTGTGCACATCCGAACTAATATTATCTAAGTTAAGTTAAACCCAACATTGTCATATAAAGTGAAGAGAAAAATACAGTTCTTGTGTGCACAACAAAACATGTATTGTTCAATTCCTTATAAACATCTAATGTAATAAAGCCAACATCTCAAATATTTAATATAAGCTTTGTGTGTGCACAACAAACTCATATTAAATACTTGATACTCTATTGTTTTATCATGCTAGAAGGTTACGTCCCACATTCTTAATGTCCTTGAACGTCATAACTTAATATTTTTCTTTGAGGGTTTTTATTATTAATTGTCTCATCTTGATAAGCGCGCATACATATATATATATATATATAAATATGCGTCATATTAAACATACATCTCTATATATAATAATATATTAATATATAATCTAGCATGCACATATAAAATACTATATTCTACTTGGGATGATTATGGACTTAATTCGAGTTTGGTTCATTCGAGACACCTAGTGAACCAAAAGGTCAAACCTAAGGTGCAAGAATAAAACTTTGAATATAACTATTACATTCAACCTGGGCTCCAGTATAAATGGGTCTTCAATACTCCTGCTCTTCAGCTCTAATTTTTTTAAGTAATGTCCCCTGCCTTGACATTTAAAACATACAATATCTCGATTACGACTAGTAGATGGTTGATTAGTTTTACCTTGCAATCCTTGAGTAGTCGCTCCCTGCTTGATTTCTGTCTTTGGTTTGAAAATAGTTGGTTTGTCCTCACGTTTCACATTATTGGACTTCCATGATGATCCTGTAGTAGGATTTGTTCGCTGACCACTTTTCCTCTTAAGTTGTTTCTCTATTCTGACAGCCACATGCACCATATCTTCTAAAACCACGTAGTGTTGACGCTCCACCAAATCTACAATTTCTCAATTTAACCTTGCTGAAAATCGGGCCATAGTTGCCTCAATATCCTCGTCGATGTCAGCCCTTGACATTAACATCTCCATCTCCTTAAAGTAGTCCTCCACACTCTTACTTCTATGTTTTAAGTTTTGCAAATTTCTAAACAGATCTCGGTAGTAGTGACTTGGTACGAACCTCTTTTTCATTACCACTTTTATTTCTGCCTAAGTCTCTATTGGACGTTCTCTCCACCTCCTTCGGCTGGTCATCAATTGATCCCACCAAGTAACCGCATAATCTGAAAATTCTGTAGCGGCAATTCTAACTTTCTTGAGATCTGAGTAGTTATAACAATCAAATATCCACTCCATTTTCTTTTCCCACTCTACGTATGCTTTGGGATCACTCCGACCTTGGAATGTGGGAATTTTCATTTTAATGCTATCGAGGTTGTTGTCCTCTCGATTTCGACCGCCTCTATCCCTTGCAACTTGTCTTCTAGGGATAAAACCAATTTTTTGGTCCTCTTCCTCGCTAAACCTTTCATCATAGTAATTTGACTCCTCTTGCCTAGCTTCCCTTTGATGTGTTCTTCCTTTCGGACGCCCACCCGGAGGATTTTGAGTTTGTTCCCCTCGAGTGTCACTTAATTGATCGATGCGATCATGCACCTGCTCCATAGCCATCCCTAACTGCCTAAAAAATTCTTTCATCATACCTTCCATCATGATCAGTTTTGGGTCAAAATTCAATGTAGAAGGTTCATTTGCAGCTACTTTATCTTTTGGGTTAGACATATTCTCTGCAAAATAAAGGTTAGTAGTAAACAAGTTTCTCACCACTCCCTTATGTGTTTCTCTCAAACAATGTGTTACACAATTATGAAATGCTCGTGTATCGCACAATAGGCTTTTACCCCTCTAATAATCTCACTACTCTTGCCTTTTTTCGTTCGGTATTCTCTCTTATAGGTTCCTTTTGAATTCACATAAATATTACCTTAATTTTTCAATTTCAATCCAATAATAGCTTATCAAGACATAATAGTTGTTATGAATACAAATAATATTTCACAATTGCCAAATATGACTTTTTGAATGAAGTCCCAATAATCGCAACAATAAAAATTTTCTGCAATTTTCCTTCTTTTTATTTTTACTATAACCCAACAATAAAAATTAAAGATAAGTAACTTGATAGGAACTTACCTTGATACCAAATGATAGACTCCACGATACGCTTGCGTGAGGTGGTCGTCGCCCGGATCGTTTCTAACAAGTTGATAGGATAGATAGCTTACAACACCTTAACCCCTCACATATATATAGACGGTAATCTTTGGTACAATTGTTTGCGTAATGAATTATGCGTTTGGATGAACACCAACGACACTTCGACCCATCGTTGATATTGAAACGATAATCTCGGTACAATCGACGATTGATGCGGTAGAAGACGTTACACACAACTATAAATGGTTATATGTTAAGTTAATTATGAATCTCTCGAGAAAACTAAGGAACACTTAGGAATTATTCAAAGAACCACAAGTAGAGAAACAAACTCACAATAATATTGATAATGCTGAAAATTCAAGTTGTGAAACCATTACACCATGAAGCTTATTTATACTAAGCTTGAGAACAATCTAGAATCAAGCAAACCCTAGTAATTACTGAAAAACATCATTACAGAAAACATGGAACTGAAAATAAGATAATTTCCCTATTTTGGGGAAGGAATCTCGTAGTCTAAGAAAGTTAAAATCACATAACTAGATACAGAGGGTTAGCGTCGGGGCGCCAAAATTGGCCTGGGATTTGGTGCCGGGGCGGGGCTCGCACCTGGGCACAGAACAAATTGGTCGGCGCCGGGGCGGGATAATTGGCCTGTGGTTTGGCTCCGGGGCTAGCTCGCCTGTTTCCAAGCAAACTAATTTTTTTTGGTGGTCTGACTCGCCACTTCCATTTGCAACATGTTCATGGTCTTCATACATTTGGATTCCATCTCCATAACCTCTGTACTTGATCCAATCTCGTTCCATAGTTCATGAATCATCTCGTTAAGTCATTCTTTGAAGCGTTTAGCTCGAGCTCTCGTAATGGGTCCAAGTGGTAAATGTAATGGATCCTCTTGGGTTTTGTCATGGGCTTCAGAGCTAAGGATGTCCTCATCAAATAAAGGAAAAATAAAGATGGATGGATAAATTCTATTTATATAATAATTAAATATTTATAATATTTGTAATGAATTTGAAGGATCTTATATATGTGTGTATTTTTAAAGGTTATAAGAACCTTGGGACTAGACGAAGATGTTTGTAATAAACTATCTAAGTTATGTTTAGTTAAGATGTGTGTATTCTTAATTTAGATTTAACATTATTGACAATGTTTAGAATGTTTTGTCAAGAAAAGGGGTTATTTGATTGCGCGCCGTTTATACAGAAGGCCCCCTCTTTCTTGAGAACTGCCTGGTTGTCAGTAGTGTGAGTCTAAAATTTATATATTTAGAAGAAGTTCAGGTTGAATAGTGAGCACTAGTCCACTGTAGCTAGTACATTGATTTGGGGGTGTCACAGGCAGGGCCGACCCATACATTAAGTGAATTAAGCAATGGCTTAAGGCCCCCAAAATTAAAAAGGCCCCCAAAATTTTAATAACCCATATGTAGAGCTACTAAGTAGGCATTTTATAAGAAAAACTTTCTTGAATTTTTATCATCTAACCAATGTGGGACTTAGAGACTTTTTATAAAGAAAACTTCTTTCAACTTTTATCGTCTAATCAATGTGGGATTTAGAGACAATAACAATAACAAAGGCATTTTACACATGTATTTTTTGGTTCAAATGTCCTACATCGACACCACAAGAAACTTAAGTTTAACAATAAGCTATAAGAATGAGAGGCCTTTTGGTTCAAATGTATTTTTATTTCAAAGTCCCACAAGAAACTTAAGTTTAACAATAAGTCTCACAAGAAACTTAAGTTTAACAATAAGCTATAAGAATGAGAGACCTTTTGGCTATAAGAATGAGAGACATTTTGGTTAAAATGTATTTTTATTTCAAAGTTCCACATCATCTAATATACATCTCTTGTCTTACTTTAGTTTTATAAGTAGAAGAGAGTTCAAGATTAATCTAACCAATATGGGACTTAGAGACAACCAAACCTTTACTTGGTAGTCCTTTTATAAAAAAAATTCCTTAACTTTTATCATTTAACCAATGTGGGACTTAAAGACAATAACAAAGACATTTTGTACATGTATTTTTTGGTTTAAATATCCCACATTGACACCACAAGAAACATAAGTTTAACAATAAGCTATAAGAATGAGAGGCCTTTTGGTTCAAATGTATTTTTGTTTCAAAGTCCCACATCGTCTAATATACATCTCTTGTTTTACCTTTATTTTATAAGTAGAAGAGAGTTCAAGATTAATTTTTGTAAGTAAAGTATATTGGCCTGGGTCTAGCCTTCGTTCGGTCTGGTTTGGTCTGAAGGCTTTAATAAGCCACATTATTGTATCAAGTTTGGCCTACCAATTGAATGGTTAAGAAAAAAAAAGGCCCCAATTTGAGATTTAGCTTGAGGCCTCCAAAATGTTTGGACCGGCCCTGGTCACAGGTTTGTATCAGAGCTGTAGGTTATAAACCTTAGGTGGGAGTACCTTAAGATATAACCATAGAGAAAATTAGTGGAGATATTGAGGAGAAGAACTTATATAGAGTTTTAAGAGATGAATTGAGGAAATTCATCAAAAGAAATGATAATAGAATAAAATATATTGTGATAATAAATATATTTATTTATTTATTTATTTTTGTGAGATACTAATTAGGTTATTAAACCTGATTGTAGGATGTCAGACGACGAAAAAATTAGAGATATCCATGTGGTAAGTGAAGAATTGATAGTTGCACTCTAGCCAGTTATAGAGGTAGCAGCTGAGAGTGAACCAGAAGAGGACCCTCAGGAGGACGAGCCCACGGAGGACTCGGATGGAATACCTAGGATGATACCTCATTTGAGGATGACATGTTAGCTGAGCTGATGGATAAAAATATTAGACTAGAGGATAGGATCCGAGAGTTAGAGGAGCGGGATGAAGAGTGGCAAGCTTGTTGAACAAAGAGACACAACAGTTCAAGATTTTGCTACCCGATATGCAGAGCTTGAACATAAACTTGCTCAGGTAGAACATAGAATAGTAGAGTTAGAATCAGAAAAAGAAAATATCAAAGGCCAATTGAAAGAGCAATCAACTGAACGAGTAAGGATGGAAGATGCATGGGTCCGAGATGCACGATGCGTTGATATTGTAGAGAGAGATGTCCGATCCAAAAAGGCTACGATAGGTGATATGAGATACGCTTTTTGGACAGTATTTGAGAGAACCCAATACCGAGTTTATAATTACCAAAAGCAGTTCGGTCAGCCTCGATTCACCATGGATCGAGAGATAATGATTCGTATTATGGATCAGGAATAAGATGAAGCAGTTGAGCATGGAATGCTTCCATAAATAATGAGTAGATAGATGATATATATATATATATATATATATATATATATATGAGTGTGTATGCAAATATTATATAAATCCCAACTCTTATGTAAAATATAGGATATGTATGTAAATAACGGAATGTTACTAGATATAAAGTACTATGTACTACGATATGCATATTAATATAAATATGTTTATTAAGATATGCGATGTGATGATTTATTTTTTTCTCCAACTTATTATGATGTGAGAATAAATGATGGGATGATAATATATAATAATATATATGTTATAGAAATATGCCAGGAGGAAGACCTCGAAGACAAAGAGAACAACAAAAACTTGTTAACGGCGCTGGGAGTCCACCAAATCCTATGCAACAATTTATAGACTTGTTAGTCGGGGCACTCCAAGGTAGAGCTATGAATAACACAAATGAAAACCCCCTGATGGCTCAAGTGACTAGTTAAGGATTTCAAGAGTGTGGGACCTCCAAAATTCAAAGGCACCACAAAGCCGATTGAGGCTCAAGCATGGATCAAAGAGATCGAGAAAGCATTTACGATCGCTCGAGTAACGGAAGAGCATAAAACGACTTTTGCTACATACATGTTGAAGGGCAAAGCTAACTTTTGGTGGGAGGCGAACCTAAACAGGGTTGGAATAGGAATAATACCATGGGAGAGATTTAAGGAAGTATTCCTTGAGAATTACTTTCCTACAAGCATGTAGAGTCGCATGGAAATACGATTTCTGGAACTAAAGTAGGGGGATATGACTGTACCTCAAAACGCTGCAAAATTTAACGAGTTGGCGAAAGTTTGCACCTCATCAGGTTGATACAGAAGAAAGGAAAACTAGGAGGTTTGAGTAGGGTCTTAAACCGTGGTTGTATAATAGGTTATCGGTGCTACAGGCAAACAGTTTCGCTACCCTTTTGGAAAAAAACCATAATTGCTGAGGGAGGAAGCGAGGCTCTGATAAAGTTCAACAAAGAACAGAAGAAGCACAAGAATGAAGGAGTGCACAGAGGTGAAGGAAGTAGTGGAGGTACTAACAAAAGGAAGTGGAATAACAATAAGCCAGGAAATGCTGAAAATAAACTGGGAGATTCAAAGAAGAAGATAGACGCTTGTAAGCAGTGCAGGAAGAACTATTCGGGCGCATGTCTGAAGGGTAAGAATGTGTGTTTCAATTGCGGGCAAGAGGGACACATTTCTCCTAATTGTCCTGTCTCGAAAAAGAATGGGTGTTTTACTTGTGGAGCATTAGACCATCAGGCGAGGAACTATCCGAGAAAGGGGACGAGTGGAGGAAATGGGAACAAGGGGAGCAACAATAATAAATAGACAATGACTGGTCCAGCCCCACTTAATCGACCAATCGCAAGGACTTTCAACATGATCATGCAAGATGCAGTGGCGTCTAGGGATGTGGTATCAGATATCATTCCGATCAATAATATAAATGCATATGTATTATTTGATTTGGGTGCTACCTGTTCATTTGTATCATGTGATTTTACGCAACGATTAAAATTACCCCAAGAAGACTTAGGGTATCCTCTGAACATAAAAGTTACAAATAAGGAAGTAATTTCCGTTAGGCATATTCACAAGAATTGTTGCATAACTATAAGAGGGCATGAGTTGTCTGTGGATTTAATTCCAATTCAACTGAGAGAGTTTGATGTAATCTTAGGAATGAATTGGTTGTATAACCATGGGGCAATGATAGATTGCCATAAGAAGCGTGTGAACTTTCGGACTCCAAGTCAGATTAAAGTAGTGTTCTATGGTAATAAATCACCTAGACACTCCCTGTTGTTTGACGTTGATGCAAGCTAGGAAGCTGTTAAGAAAAGGATGTGCAGGTTATCTGGCTCACGTTGTTGATACCCAGAGAATGGGAGTAGTGATGGGACAAATACCTGTGGTAAGAGAGTTTCTAGATGTATTTTTGGAGGAATTACCAGGTCTACCGCCAGATAGAGAAATCGAATTTATCATAGATGTAATGCCAAGAACAACACCGGTTTTAAAAACTCTATACAGAATGGCATCGGTGGAGATGAAGGAACTAATGGTTCAATTGCAGGAGTTGTTGGACGAGAAGTATATCCAACACAGTGTATCTCCGTGGGGAGCACCAGTCTTATTTGTCAAGAAGAAAGATGGATCGTTGAGACTTTGTATCGACTATCGGGAGCTAAACAAGGTGATGATCAAGAATAAATACCCATTACCTAGGATTGATGATATATTCGATCAGTTGAAGGGAGCAAGATATTTCTCTAAGATAGACTTGAGGAAATGATATCACCAGTTGAAGAGGAGAAAGGAGGATATACCTAAGACAACATTTATGATGCGTTACGAGTTCCTAGTGATGTTATTTGGGTTAACAAATGCGCTAGCAGCATTTATGGATATGATGAACCGAGTGTTCAAGCAATACTTGGACACGTTTGTGATTGTGTTCATCGATGATATTCTATTCTACTCTAAGACGCAGGAAGAACATTTGAGAGTGGTGTTAGAGACACTAAGGAAAGAGAAGTTGTACGCAAAATTTATCAAGTGTGAATTTTGGTTAGAAAGAATTCAATTTTTGGGACACATGATTGATAAAGATGGAATCTCTGTGGATCTAGAAAAAGTGGAGGCAATGATTAATTGGGAGCAGCCAAAGACACCAACAGAGGTGAGAAGTTTTTTGGGATTGACAGGATATTATCGAAGATTCATTAAAGATTTCTCGAAAATAGCGGGATCTCTAACTAATCTGACAAGAAAAACGGTGAAATTTGATTGGTCAGAGAAGTGCGAAAAGAGCTTCCTAGAACTGAAGAAACGGTTGAGTGAAGCATCAGTGTTATCTCTACCAAATGATACAGGTGATTTTGTGGTTTCAGTGATGCGTCGCACAAAGAACTTGGTTGTGTGCTTATGCAACATGATAAAGTCATCGCGTATGCGTCACGACAGCTAAAAGATTATGAGAAGGGATATCCTACCCATGACCTAGAATTGGCAGCGGTAGTGTTTGCCCTGAAGATATAGAGGCACTATTTATATGGTGAAAGATGTGAGATATATACGGACCATAAAAGTCTAAAGTATATCTTCACACAGAAGGAGCCGAACATGAGGTAGAGAAGATGGTTGGAGTTGATAAAAGATTATGATTGTGAAATCTTATATCGCCCGAGGAAGGCTAATGTGGTTGCCGATGCCTTAAGCAGAAAGAACAAAGAGAAATTGTCAATGTTAACAACTCAAGAAGAGCTAATTAAAGAGATGGCCAAGATAGAAATAAAAATTAAATTTCCGAATGAGTTGGAAGAGAAATTGTTTGCAATGAAGGCTTGTCCAATTTTATTGGACAGAATAAAAGAAGCACAAAGCAATGATGAAGAATGTGGTAAGATAGAGAAGAGAATTTCAGAAGGAGAATAACTTAAATTTAGGGTGGATAATGAAGGATTGTTGAGATTTGAAGATAGAATTTGGGTATCGTTAGTACCTGAATTACGGGAAGAAATTTTGCAAGTGGCTCATAGCTTGAACTATTTGATTCACCCTGAAAGTACAAAGATGTACTAAGACCTTCGTCAATATTTTTGGTGGCCAAATATGAAGAGGGAAGTTGCAGAATGCGCCAGTAGATGCTTAACGTGTCAAAAAGTTAAGGCTGAACATCAGAGCCCAAGTGGTTTACTTCAACCCTTAGAAATTCCAGAATGGAAGTTAGAGCATATCACGATGGACTTCGTGGTAAGGCTTCCAATTACTTAAAAGGGATATGATGCAATATGGGTGATCGTGGATCGTTTAACCAAATCAGCGCATTTCTTGCCAATCAAGATCAAGTTTAATCTAGATCAATTAGCCAAACTTTATGTTAAGGAAATTGTTTCCAGATATGGAGTGCTAGTATCGATTGTGTCAGATCGTGATACACGATTCACAGTGAATTTTTGGAAAAGTTTCCTAGAACACATGGAAACACAGTTGAGGTTGAGCACGACGTATCATCCTCAAACAGACGGTCAAGGTGAAAAAATGATTCAGACACTGGAAAACATGTTGAGAGCATGTGTTCTGGATTTTAAGGGAAGTTGAGACGACCATCTACCTTTAGTCGAATTTGCATATAACAATAGTTATCATGCGAGTATCGGCATGCCGCCTTACGAAGCACTGTATGGGAGATAATGGAGGACACCACTGTGTTGGGATGAGGTAGGGGAACGTCGACTACTTGGACCGGAACTGATTTAGCAGACTGTAGAAGTTGTCAAGAAGATAAGAACGAAGTTAGTGTCGGCTCAAGATCGACAAAAGAAGTATGCAGATCAACGTAGGCAACGACAAGAGTTTGATGTCTGAACTTATGTGTTTCTAAATGTATCTTCCTGGAAAGGGAAGATAAGGTTTGGGAATAAAGGCAAGTTGAGTCCGAGATTGGTAGGACCATTCGAAGTACTAAAGAGAGTGGGTGAGGTAGCTTATGAAATAGCTTTATCTCCTGAGTTGGAATATATTCATAATGTATTTCATGTGTCAGTTTTACGACTATACAAACAGGATTACAAACACGAAATTGAATATGAACCTATTCAGGTTGAAAAAGACCTAACATATAAAGATATATGAACCAATTCCTATTCAAATAATTGATAAGAAAGAACAAGTTTTAAGAAATAAAATAATATCTTCGGTAAAGGTAGTTTGAAGAAACCACAATACCGAAGAAGCTACGTGGGAGCTCGAAGAAAAGATGAAGAAAAATTATCCTCATCTTTTTGTTTAATCTTATAATAGTGATTTCGAGGACGAAATCCTTATAAGGGGGGAGGAATGTAATAACCGAGAAAATCATGTAACATTGTAAATAGGGTTATGTATAATTATTAAGCAAATGAAGTCTATTTGAATTTTTGTGTGCAAATGTTATAAATGAATAAATATATATGTGTAATATATTTATTTAAGTAATGAGAGATGTAAATTAATAGTTAGGCAAGACTAATTAATTTAATTAGTTTGAACTAACTAAGGAACAAAAAAAAGCCAAGAGAAATGATTTAATCAAGTTGATTAAATGTTAAGAGAATTAAAGCTTAGGTTATTAACTAACAAAGTTTGGTTACTAGCCTTGTATGGCAATGTAAGAGAACCCAAATTAATTATGTAAGTAAGTTACTAATGAGGCAAAATAGTTAAGAAATTAAACCTAGTTGACAAGCCCAAGTTAAATGTTAATTGGGAGAGTCCAAGAAAGAATTAAAATAGCCTAAACATTAGTCCAATACAAGCCCTAATAAATCTTGGAAGGAGCCCAAAAAGCCAAGCCCAAGTCCTTGATCCAACTTCTAGAAGGGGTGATGCATTAATGATGTAATAAATGAGTTAAAAAAAGAAAAGAAAAAGAGATGGTGGGAGACATAGTGGGGAACAAAGTGGAAAACAAGGAGGGAATCGTGGAAGAAAACAAGGAGGAAAATGGGGATCATGGTTCTCTAGTTTGACTACCCTAAATCCTAGCTTATTTGATTGGATGACTAGGGTAAATAGTTAGGACAAATGAGGGAAGATGAAAAGATGAGGGAGTGGACCATAAATGAAAATTAAAAAAGGAGAAGCTACTTGCAATTCTTCCATTTGGGTCTATAAATAGCCAACACCAAGAATACCTGCATTACATTACTTCATTTTCAGAAAACTAAGTTAGAGAGAAGAGAGAAAGAGAGAGAGTTTGAGAGCTTGGGGGAAAGCTTAGGAGCAAGAGGAGGAAGTTCTACCAACTAAGTGAAGGTAATACCTAAAACCTTCCTATATTCAATTTTCTTGTAAAGGTCTTGGATATATGTATATAAACATGTATCATACTCATATATATATATATATATATATATATATATATATCTAAATATGTTAGATAATGATGTTAAATAACTTAGACGATGAAAAATGGTTGAAGAAGCAAAGTTGAAATATAGAAGATAAAATCTGTTTTTCCTAAAAACAGAAACTGAAATTTGAACAACCATAACTCTCATTATATCTCGAATTTTTGAGTGTGGTCAATTTGTAGTGATAGATATATGAGTTCCTAACCCCTCTAACCAGAATTTCTAGAAAATACCTTGTAAATTATTTACGATGAAATTTCTACTAAAACAGGCAAAACTGGAAAATCGGTAAAAGCTTGCTGCCCATTTTTTTCGTGGACAGTTTTGTCCACTTAACTAGTGAGAAAGATTAAGACCTTTGGGGTAATGAAACTATATGGTATTACAAATCTCCTGTCCAAAGATGAACGTAATCCGACTTCAGATGAGTGAGATATGACCAATTTATTATTAGGGTTTTCTCGATGAAAACTACTATAACTTTAGTTCTATAACTCAGATGGTTATGAAATTTTAACTAAAAGTATACTTTAATATGAGTAAGATACTGACCAAATTTGGGATTTTTTGGATTTAAGTTCGTTATAGCAAAATTTGCTAAGTTTGAACCAAAATGACACCTTTTAAAAATACTTAATAAAGCTGAAAATTATAATAAAAGTATTTTTACATGGAGAATATTTCTAAATATGTGTGTCCAAGAGGAAGAAAAATAATAAAATGGTTAAGTACGTTTAATAAATAAAATAGATTTATGTAAAGGTAAAACAATTAATTCGAGTAATGTTCCATCGACTAAAAATATGACGGCATGTGACGTATGTGACTAATTGGTATGATGACCTTAATGATATGTGTAGGTCTTTTGAAGGACAAATTAATAACGTTATATTTAGACGAAATATCAGGCAAGTATCCTTAACTTCATTCGATTTCTGTATCGAATGTAAGTTTCCTAACTTGTGCAATTATTATTCCGTACAAGTTCTCATGAAAATGATGTTATAACTTACACAAGTTTACATATTGTGCAAGTCTCCTTTATTGTTGAATTAAATTGTTCAATTGATGATAGATGCTAGTATTCGTACTTAAGTCCATTGAAAGCATTGCTTCGTTATCGAATTTCTTATGTTATTCAAGTTCTTAATATTCATGAACTGTTAAATAGATGCGTCGAAGCCAATTGTTCTGGTTAGACAATATTAATGTACGATAAAATATTATTAAATTCGTTCAAATCATGGATGTTATTTAAAGTCAAACTAATCCAAATTGCTTTGGTGCAGACTCGTGGTATAAAACTGAGATGAACAACCCTGAAAAAGGGATAATAGATGTCGGGCATATAGTCCCATTTACGCTTAGGCGTTAAAAACTTTATATATGTGCACAATATATGGTACGATAGGTTGATCCCCTAAAGTACCCGTAAAGTATGTTTGTCGGTCTTTGTGATATTCGTCCTGATGGTTTTATTTGTTCAAGGTATTTATTACCGCTCAGTACGATGGTAACAACTTGAAATCTCATTATTTCTTGTTATTTAAATACTTCTTAATTTTATTCCAATTGCTGAAGTCTTCAGATGCAAATGATTCTTTTTTTTGATGTTTGATGTCAAACTATCTTATTACTTGCTGGACAATTTGTGCTCATTCTTGCTTAAAATAAACACTTGCAGCTAAACTTGAGATGACTGAAGAATCGGGCAAGGATAATGATAGACTCCACAGTACGCTTGCGTGAGGTGGTCGCCCGGATCGTTTTTAATAAGTTGATAGGATAGATAGCTTGCAACACCTTAACCCCTCTCGCCTATATGTAGACGGTAATCTTGGTACAATTGCTTGCGTAATGAATTATGCGTTTGGATGAACACCAACGACACTTCGACCCCTCGTTGATATTGAAGCGATAATCTCGGTACAATCGATGATTGATGCGGTAGAAGACACCACATACAACTATGAATGATTATATGATAAGTCAATTATGAATCTCTCAAGAAAACTAAGGAATACTTAGGAATTCTTCAAAGAACCACAAGTAGAAAAATAAACTCAAGCAAATATAGAACCATTACTCCATGAAGCTTATTTATACTAAGCTTGAGAACAATCTAGAATCAAGCAAACCCTAGCAATTACTGAAAAACATCATTACAGAAAATATAGAACTGAAAATAAGATAATTTCCCTATTTTGGGGAAGGAATCCCGCAATCCAAGAAAGTCAAAATCACACAACTGGATATAGGGGGTTGGCGTCGGGGTGCCAAAATTAGTCTGGGATTTGGCGCTGGGGCGGGGCTCGCGCTGGGGCGCGATTTTCTAGCTTGGATTTGGCACCGTGGCGCGGAACAAATTGATCGGCGCCTGGGCGGGATAATTGGCCTGTGGTTTGGCGCTGGGGCGAACTCGCCTGTTTCCAAGCAAACTGATTTTTTTGGTTGTCTGGCTCGCCACTTCCATTTACAACATGTTCATGGTCTTCATACATTTGGACTCCATCTCCATAACCTCTGTACTTAATCCAATCTCGTTCCATAGTTCATGAATCATCTTGTTAAGTCCTTCTTTGAAGCATTTAGCTCGAGCTCTCGTAATGGGTCCAAGTGGCAAATGTAATGGATCCTCTTGGGTTTTGTCATGGGCTTCAGAGCTAAGGATGTCGTCATCATACCTCTCCTCTTGAAAAAGATTTGTCCTCAAATCGTTACCTACATCAAACAGACTTAGATCAGAAACATTGAAAGTTGCACTAACAGTATACTCACCGGGTAAATCCAACTTGTAAGCATTGTCATTAATGCGTTCAAGCACTTGAAATGACCCATCTTCTCTTGGAAGTAATTTCGAACGCTTTAGAGCAGGAAATCTTTCCTTACGCATATGTAGCCATACGCAATCCACGGGTTCAAAGATTACTTGACGCCAACCCTTGTTGGCCTATCTGGCATATTGGTCTGTCCTTTTCTCAATGTTGAGTCTTGTCTTCTCATGTATCTGCTTAACAAAGTTAGCTTTGTTTTTTCCATCCATGTTAGTATACTCGGAAACAGGTAATGGTGATAAATCCAATGGTGTTAAAGGATTAAAGCCATACACAATTTTAAAAGGTGAGAATCTAGTAAGAGAGTGGACAGATCTATTATACGCAAACTCTACATGTGGAAGACATTCTTCCTAAAGCTTAATATTCTTTTTAATGATAGCTCTCAACAATGCCGATAAAGTCCTATTAACTACTTCAGTTTGATCGTCTGTTTGTGGATGACAAGTAGTTAAAAACAACAGTTTAGTTCCTAATTTACACCACAACGTATTCCAAAAATAGCTCAAGAACTTAGCATCTCTATCCGAAAAAATTATTCGGGGCATGCCATGCAAACGCACAATATCTCTAAAGAATAAATCAATAACATGGGATGCATCATCAGTTTTGTGACATGGAATAAAATGTGCCACTTTCGAAAATCTATCCACGACCACAAATATAGAATCATGACCATGCTTAGATCTAGGTAAACCCAATACAAAGTCCATAGACAAATCAATCCAAGGATCACTCGATATAGGCAATGGTGTGTATAACCCATGGGGTTGAACAAGAGATTTATCTTGACGACAAGTAATGCATCTATCACAAATTCGTTCCACATCTCGCTTCATATAGGGCCAATAAAAATGTTCTTTTAATACATACAAAGTTTTATCAACACCAAAATGTCCCATCAAACCACCCCCACGTGATTCTCGAACCAACAACTCACGTAAAGAACATGCAGGTATACATAACCTATTCTCACGAAACAAGAAGCCATCCATTTTAAAGTATTTACCTATAACATTCTTTTTACACGATTTAAACTCTTCACAAAAATCATGGTTGTGATATTCTAGAACTTGATAAGATTTGTATATGTAAATATGTGTTTATTAAATGAAATTTCTTATTCCGATTCTGTGTTATGTGATTGTATACTTTAATAAAGAATTAGGTCAAATAAAATTTTTTTTGAAGCTGCTTAGTCATGCTTACACTGACAAAATGATTTGTCGTGCTTTCCACGATTTCACCGTGAAACATCCTAGAAAGTTATTTTCAGTAAGCTGCTGTGTCGTGCTTGGGAATGATAAAGTGATTTGTCGTGCTTTGAAGTTAATATAATAATATATTAACTGATAAAAACCTAAATATGTTAATTAGGGTTAAAAATGATAAATTAAATTACAAACCCTAATTATAAAACCCTAATTGATAATTGTTAACTTAATTAGCGAACCAAAACCCTAATTGGTGCACAAAAAAAAAATTCTAATTGGTATAATTAAACCATAATATAAATTATGAATCATTAAACTTATAATTAAAACTTAATTTAAGAATTGAAACCCTAAATCACAAATTAGAAAACCTTAACCCTAATTAGGAAACCTTAACCCTAATTAGGAAACCCTAACTCTAATTATGAGTTCCTAAACCTTAATTATGAAACTTAAGCTTAATTAAGCTATTACTAACCTAATTAAGTTATCCTAAACATGAATTACAAAATCCTAATCAAGATTAGTGTAAATTAAACCTAGATTAGTAAACTAACCAATTGGAAACCTTGTGGGAGTGTGCTAGCTTGTGTTAAACATACTCCAACACACTCCAGCACAAGCATGAGGCCAAGATCAGATTTGAAGTAGCACAAGTTCAATGGCTAGATATTTATGGAGGCAAAAATGTGTGAAAAGTCCATAAAACTCTAATTTTATAATTTTATAAATAGCTCAAGCCTCTGGTCATTTAACCTACGAATTATTAAGGTCAAACACTCACAAATATAGTCCAAATAAGCTCCCAGCTAAGTCTCAATTAGCTCTTAAAGACCAGATCAAAAAGTTACTCAAAAACGTACAAAACCCTAATTTTATGCTAGATCTTTAAAGCTTTGTTAGATGTTATGTTTTTGTGTTTAGGAATACTTAATAACAAGCTATATAGTGATCTAGGTTGTTATAACATGTCTACATAACACCTAGATATGAGAATTAATCAAAAATAGCCCACTGTTCATGACAGTCAAGAACAATCTGACAGGCTATTTTGTCAGACTTTTTGATGCCCTTAAAGTGTTTGTTGGATCTGTTTTAAAGCATGTATTTGTAGTATGCCATGAGGGTAATAAATTAGAATTGGTAGAACACTAAATGAATCCTTGAATTAAAAGATATTGATGGTCAAAACCCGTTGACCGACCATGGAAGACTGATTTCTGGGTAACCCAGAAATCATATGAATGTCTGACATGGTATCTGACAAGGTTTGACCGACCTGAATCTTCCACATATGAGGTTGTTAATGATATGTTAATACATGTCGTTGTACCTTGCCATGTATGCTACAAACAGAAAGTAATTAAACCCCAAACTAATACAGTGATTGAAAATTAAATTGTAGCAAAGGTCCGTGTTTGACCATGACCAATGAGTTTCTGGGTTACCCAGAAACTCAAGAACAGTTTGAACCGACTGGTTTGACCAAGCTTACTCTTATATCATATGATGTTGTATAACCCAAACCAATATATGTCGGTATACTATGCCACGTAGACCCCACCCAGAAACAAAAATTTCACACAAACAATTAACCAACTAGAAGTTATTTGAAGTCAAAAGTCTTTACCTGACCATGACCAACTGTTCTTCATGAAATGAAGAACACCTATAGCGACAAATATTCGTCGTTATAGACCCCTTAGCCGACAGTCTCCTTCCGGTTCCTCAAGAACACCTTTAGCGACGCTGACCGTCGCTAAAGCCTTTTAGCGACAGAATTAAATAAAAATAAATTCTAATAAATAAATTAGAAATAAATAGTAAATAAATATTAATAATTAATAATTATATTTTAAAATTCATTTTAAGTTATAATAATTAATTTTAATATTTTGACATAAATTTCATTAATAATTTAATTTAATTAAATATTAATGATAATAAATTATTTAATAATTATATTAAATAAATATTTTAAAAATGATATTAAGGTATTAAAATTATTTTAAATGAAAAATAAATCATTTAAGTAATATATTAACTTTTTAAAAATATTATATATGATAAATAAATCATTTTTAATAAGGTACTAACTTTCTAAAATTATTAGAATAATATATTAAATTTCTAAAAATGTTATAAATGATAATTAAATCATTTAAAAATACTTCTAAGCTTGTAAAAATTATTTAAAAATACTACCAAGCTTGTAAAAATTATTTAAAAATAATATGAAGCTTCTAAAAATATTATAAGTGACAATTAAGTTATCTAAGCTAATATTTAGGCTATTAAATAAAGTTTTATTGATAAACCTACATGTTTAAGTGTCTAATAACGTTATGGAAAGGCCGAATCAATACCGAACCTTAACGATACTTGTCTAGTTTAATTCGATATGTGTTATTATAAGTTCTAGCGCTTATTGTTGATATAAATAGACTACGTGACGTAGATAGATAGCGTAAACTAAACGTACTACACACAGACAAGTCTCCAAACCTTGTTAACTTTATACAAGTATTATACATCTTGCTATCAATTGTTGTGAAGTTATTGCTTCTTGATTCAACATAACTTAAAAATGAATCATTATTGTTATATTGTTTATTTGAGCATGAATTGTTGTGTCAAGCCAAATTGTTTGGTACGATATCTTATAACTGAGTATACAAACACCCTATATGGGTTGTTATTGTCGATAATATATTGACATCTAGTGCATGTTGGGCATGATTAGGATGGTATGCATACTCCTAGAATATCTCGATTAGGCTGATCCCCTATAAGATATCTGAACAAAGCTTTTCTAAGCCATTGAAGATTAATAGAACTGGATAAAACAGATGGTTCATGTATTGAACCCTCAGTTGGCAAAAGCTTTTGAACTTCTTTCAAATCAAACACATTGTATTTACATTTTTGACATAAACTTGCTGAGCATTCTGTAGCTCATCCTTGCATAAAACTTTCCTTTGTAGTTTTAGATGGTAATCCCTGAACTTCAGGGATGGACAAGGGAAAAATGCCGTGTTAATTAATTTTATCTTACTGTTTTGAATAAATTCAAGTCTTATAAAGACTTTGTTGTAATAAAGAACATAGTACTGAGAATGTTGTAATCAAACTTAAGGTTATGAAATATATATCATCTTTTGTTACATCTCTTGCATTGTATTTATATTCTTAGTTAAGTTAGAAAGTAGTATTTGATCTAGTACAGTATCCATATGAACTATACATCTGAATGAGGGTATTTAAATGATATTTGGATTTTTGTAAGCGCTGAGGTTACACTTAATGAGCTCCGGTAAGGTGTCACCTTTACCGGAATGCGCCCTTCAGTTCCAAGAATAAGCTTATCATTGATACTGTGAATGTCAGATAGATAGGGAATGTCGATATGAAAGAGATATCCATAAGATATGAATCTATACATCTAAGTGAGGGTATCCAAACATAGTTAACATTTTGACGAGAACTATTATCTGTTATGGGATACTGTGAACCTTGGATAGATAGAAGTTATATATTATGGAATATTTATAGTTGAATAGTTTCACGTGAGCACCAAATCTGCTACAGGGAATGTAGAGAATTTGGGGGCTTCACAATGGTCATTATCATATAACTCTCTGATTTTGTCAAAACCAAGTAATTTAGTATTAAGAGTATTTAACAACACATACGTTCTCGAAAGAGCATCTGTAATGACATTCTCCTTATCTTGCTTATATCGAATGACATATGGAAATGTTTCGATAAACTCCATCCATCGTGCATGTCTCTTGTTCAACTTCTGCTGACCTTCCAAATTTTTCAACGATTCATGATCCGTATGAATCACGAACTCTTTAGGCCACAGGTAATGTTGCCACGTCTCCAACGATTGAACCAATGCATATAACTCCTTGTCATAAGTAGGATAGTTCAAAGCTGCCCCACTCAACTTCTTGCTGAAATATTCCACTGGTTTTCCTTCTTGCATCAGTATAGCTCCAATTCCTAAACCTGAAGCATTACATTCAATTTCAAAGGTTTTAGTAAAATTGGGCAATACTAGTAAAGGAGCTTTAGTTAATTTTTCTTTAATCAATTTGAACGCCTTTTCCTGTGCATCACCCCACTTGAATCCCATATTATTTTTTATTACTTCGGTAAGCGGCGTTATGACTTTGTCGAAATTTCTTACAAACCATCTGTAGAAACTTATGAGTCCATGAAGGCTACGAACTTGACTGACATTCGTAGGAGTTGGCCATTTTCGGATTGCACGTATCTTTTCTTCGTCAACCTGTACTCCCTGCACACTGACAACAAAGCCAAGAAACATAACTCGATCCATACAAAATGTGCATTTGTCCATATTGGTATACAATTTTTTTTCGAAGCACATCTAAGACAGATTTTATATGCAATGCATGTTCACCCAAATCCTTACTGTATTTATTCGATTTCTGTATTGAATGTAAGTTTCCTAACTTGTGCAATTATTATTCCGTACAAGTTCTTATGATAATGATGTTATAACTTACACAAGTTTACATATTGTGCAAGTCTCCTTTATTGTTGAATTATAAATTGTTTAATTGATGATAGATGCTAGTAATTCATACTTAAGTCCATTGAAAGCATTGCTTCGTTATCGAATTTCTTACGTTATTCAAGTTCTTAATATTCATGAACTGTTGAATAGATGTGTCAAAGCCAATTGTTCCGGCTAGATAATATTAATGTACGATGAAATATTGTTAAATTCGTTGAAATCATGGATGTTATTTAAAGTCAAACCAATCTAAATTGCTTTGGTGCGGACTCGTGGTATAAAACTGAGATGAACAACCTTGAAAAGGGGATAATAAATGTCGGGCATATAGTCCCATTTACGCTTAGGCGTTAAAAACTTTATATATGTGCACAATATATGGTACGATAGGTTGATTCCCTAAAGTACCTGCGGAGGATATTTGTCGGTCTTTGTGATTGATATTCGTCCTAATAGTTTTATTTGTTCAACGTATTTATTACCGCTCAGGATGATGGTAACAACTTGCAATCTCATTATTTCTTGTTATTTAAATACTTCTCAATTTTATTCCAATTGTTGAAGTCTTCAGATGCAAATGATTCTTTTTCTTGATATTGGATGTCAAACTATCTTATTACTTGTTGGGCAATTTGTGCTCATTCTTGCTTAAAATAAACACTTGCAGCTAAACTTGAGACGGTTGAAGGATCGGGCAAGGATAAAGGAAAAAGAAAGATGGATGGTTAAATGCTATTTATATAATAATTAAATATTTATAATATTTGTAATGAATTTGAAGGATCTTATATATGTGTGTATTTGTAAAGGTTATAAGAAACTTGGGACTAGACGGAGATGTTTGTAATAAACTATGTATGTTATGTTTAGTTAAGATGTGTGTATTCTTAATTTAGATTTAACATTATTGGCAATGTCTACAATGTTCTATCAAGGAAAGGGGTTATTTAATTGCGCATCGTTTATACGGAAGACCCCCTCTTTCTTGAGAACTGCCTGGTTGCCAGTAGTGTGAGTCTAAAATTTATATATTCAGAAGAAGTTCAGGTTGAACAGTGAGCACCAGTCTACTATAGCTAGTACATTGATTTGGAGGTGTCACATCCCAAATTTTGGCGCCATTGCCGGGTAACAATTAAGTTGTTTTTATTTATTCTGTGTTTCATTATTTGTTTATGACTCGATCCTCTCAATCTAATAAACTGAATTTTGATCCAGAGATTGAGAAAACTGTAAAAGGGCTAAGGAAGGAAAATTGTAGAGTGCAGCATACAACTGCAAAAGAAACTTAAGTTTTATTACCTGGCCTTAACATAGCACTGGAATTATTATCCAACAACTCATCAACTGAATCTGAATCAGAAGTAGAGATGGTTGTTCCAAATAATAACAGGACTTTAAAGGAGTTGGCAAACCCTAAAATTTAAATCAGTAACCTTTGTGCATTGAAAAGATGGTAGCATAAGTATGTCAATATTTAATCTTTTTTCTTTTTTTGAAAGAAAAGACTACTTATATATATTACAACTGAAAATTAAATAATTGGGTATATAGTTAATGACATTTGTACTTTCATATATGATTTCATCATATGAAAATACAATTTTATGTGTACTTTTAAAATAATAATAAAAAATAATTGATATTGATAGAACATAAATGATGTTAAATTTAAGTTACATTAAACAACGCTTTTATATTTATTTAAGTAATATTTAATATTTTAAATAACACTTACTATAACACATTAATTATTGTAAATTATATTTATTTATTATTTTGACATTATTATTTTTATTTTAAAAATATTAACAACATAAAAAATATAAATTTATATCTATATTTTCAAAATAATGAAGTTCCTCATAATTACACAAGTTCCTCATAGTTATAGAACAATCAAGACTTTATTATATTTCTTATCAGGAATAGCGGTTTTGGTTTAAACGGATAGACCTTTTCCCCTGAGGGAGGTTCCTTGCATCAACAAATTTAATTTTACTACGGTGGAATTAATTTTTAACCCAACCAACCATTTCATGCAGGAGCAGCAGACAAGTATCACACTGTTATCACCATTCAAGTAAAAATATACCGGGCAAAAAGTGAAAAAATAAATTTAAAAAATTACTATTACAAAGAAGCATGATCTTACTAACGGGTCCCACGGAGGTGAAATTAGATTTGAAATGATTATCCGAAATTCTCCTTAGGTTTTAACTCTAATGTGACAATCGCCCCCACTAGACTCTAACTGTTATATAACCCATTTCGGAAGTGACAGAGCATGCAGATTCGATTTAAAAATAAAATGACCTTCATTCCTTTTCAGTTCCTATCTCCGGCCATGAGCCAGCCGTACTCTTAGAAAACGTTTCAGGACAAAACCTTTTAATCTCTGACTTGAGGGAACTGGTAAACGTCGCTTTCAAGATTAAGACCAGTGACTTGGAGCATACATAAAAGTCGTTTTTTTCTATATGCCTATAATAAGTCACTTCAAACTTTTTTCTCTTTTCCCAACACATTCATATATGTTTTGTAAAGTGACATGTTTCCCTCAATATGAATATATGATGTGCATGCTATATGAAAATTAGTAGTAATAATTATACTTAATGTGGCATTTTAACATTAATTTCATCTTCTAAGTATTACATTATAATAAAAGTCATTTTTTATACCTTTCTCTTTTGCATCTCCCTTTGTTTATTTCAATTCTAAGTCTCCCTCTTTATGTTCCTCTTTACTCTTTGGTTCAAACTAATCAAATAAAAGAGGGGGCGTAATTGGCGCGAATTAAATTGGTGTTTGCTTTTATTTATTATTTGTTTATTAATTTTTTTATTGAGTGCTTTTTTTGTGTTGATAAAAAGTCTTAAAAATATTATCACATGACATTATATTTTTGTTACGACAACAAATTAGACACTTTTATATCACATAATTAAGACTCATATTTACCCATCCTAATATTTTATTAATTAATCTCTTCGTCTCTTAATATAAGTCGTTTTAGAGTTGAGCATAAGTATTAAGAAAATGATTGTATATCATTAAATATAATATCAATTGTCTATATTGTCCTTGTATTGAAAAAAAGAGTGTTATTTATTGGACCAAAAATAGTGAGAGAATCAAAATTATATTTAATTCTTGGGATAATATTGAAAACTAAACAATTAATACTTACTTGAAATTCTCAAATAACTTATATTAAGAAACAAAAATACTTCTCTAAAAAAATTTATATTAAAGGACGAAATGAGTAATTTATAATTCTTATGATATTTGAAATTAGTTATAAATTTTAAAAATACTAGACTAGTAGACCGGTTGTAGTATTAAAACTGTAACGCCCCCGAAATCGGGTCCCTCGAACCTCAGGTTTGGTGCGTCACTGTACTAAACATCCAATACAATTCGTAATGACATAAATATAATCTTTATTTTATTACAATAAATCTTAATTTAATCCCAGATTTTTTAACCTTTACAAATACACGCATACAAAATCCTTCAAATTCATTACAAATATATTTAAATATTAAATTATTGCATAACATGCTTCCTATCCATCCATCTTTTATTTCCCTTTATCTTTGCCCGATTCTTCGGCTTTATCAAATTTAGCTGCAAATATATGATTTAAGCAAGAATGAGTATTTAATTGTCAAGCAAATATAAGCAATTGAATAAATAACATTCTCGGGGATAAAATAATATTTTTCTAAAATCTTCAACAATTGAATAATGATTGTAAAGTTGCTCGAATAAACAAGAATAAATTAGATTTCTATCAATTAACATCTTTAACATTACACTGATAATCACAATAATTGAAAACATTCTTTTAACAATTAACATAAACATATTTTTCAACATAGTTCATGAATAAGTAGAACTTAAAAATCTTAAACAGTCAATTATAGAATCTTTCTTCTTTAGTTTTACACATAAATGTTAATATTGGTCTAATACATTACTACATGTAATAATACTGGCTCACATAACCACATTATGACACGGAGTGCAACATGTACAATTACTTGGCCAAAATTATTTGATTTGGCACAAACAACTTATCACAAATACATAATTATCATAAATAATATCTCAACCATAAACATTCTGATTGGAATAACTCAAGAATCGAGTTAAGCCGAATCAAATGGCAATAACTCTTTTTTAATTCACATAGTACAATAAACTTCATATAACAAATAAAATTCAGCAATCTAAACGTACGTCGTTGCACGGAGTGCACATAAGAATAAAAAAACTTGCACATAATAATAAACTTACACAACTTAGGAAATTTGCTCAAAATGAGGAAACTTGCATAATATACAAAATTTGTGTAAGTTAGGAAACTTGTCTCGGTTTGTAGCTCAATACTGTTCACGCCGGAGTACTATTCACGCCAGAGCACTATTCACGTCGGTAATTTCTTCCTTCTTGCCTCTCTTGCCCGAGCTCTCCCTCACTCTCTCTCAAATTCTAAAGGGTTTCTCCTCTTAGTTTTTTTTAGAAATTGGTGAGGAATGAAGAAATGAGCTTACTATTTATAGGATTTCCTCCCTAGCATATTCTTGGAATATTCCCTAACATATTCTTCGAATATTCTCTCTATAGCATATTCTGGGAATATTCCCTAGCATATTCTTGAAATATTCTATAGTATATTTTTCGAATATTCCTAGTATATTCTTGGAATATTCTCACCCTAGCATATTCTTCTTCTCTCTCTTCTCTTCCAACTTCAGCAGCCCTTTGTGCCAACCTCTCCTTAATTTACTTTTCTCCTCTTTTATTTACTCTTGTATTTATTTTCATACATTTGCTTTATTTATCGCATACAAAATTTTGTATACTTTAAATCCATTCTTTCCATTCATAAATTGATTTTAGCAATTTATATATTCTAAAATATATTCTAAAATATTAACCACATCACATACATACGCACATATCACACCGCACTCAATAATATATGTAGTATAATATAAAAAATGAATAAAATAAAAATTTATTATATTTAAACTCTTATTTTAATACTTTCTGAAAATTCGGATTGTCACATTCTTTCTCCCTTATAAGGATTCCGTCCCCAGAATCGCTATTACATCATACACCGATAACTTCTTATTACAGCCTTTATCAAAGGTATAATATTACATATTTACATATTTAGTAAGTGTTGATTTGCCACTGCTTTTTCCACCAGTCCCCTTCTTTGAACAATTCTTCGCTTGGTGATCCATCGATCCATAAGTATAACACCCATTTTGCTTTGGATTAGGGCAATCAGGAGAGATATGTCCCTCTTTCTCATAGTTAAAACACATCCTTTTAGCTTTCCTACATATCCCCGTATGATTCTTTCCGCAGTTCTCATAATCCCCAATTTTTTTCTTTAGGTCACCTTGCTTTTCCTCAGAATAATCATTTCTTTTTCGTTTCTAGCTCCTCTCAGCTTTACCTTATTCCTCTTCTTCCTTAATATATCCACCCTGACTGTATTGACTTAATGTCTTATAGCCTTCCTTCGCGATTATAGCTTTTTCCAGGATCGTCCCAAAAGAGTCGATCTGCAACACTGATAGTTTATTGTAGAGCAAGGGGTTCAATCCTTACTCAAACCTATGCGTCTTCCTTTCTTCCATGTCCACCTAATGTGGAGCAAACCTTGCTAGTTCATTGAACTTAGTTGTGTACTGGAACATTGACATATCCCCTTGTTTTAATTCCAGAAATTTTATTTTCGTACGACTTTGTGAACTAGGAGGGAAATAGTTCTCGAAAAAGATTTCTTTGAACCTTTCCCACCCAATCACTCCTTCAACGACTCTATTCTTATTTGTTTTCCACCTAAAGTTAGCTTCACCTTTAAGCATATAAGTAGCAAAAGAAGTCTTATGCCCCTCACCTATCCTGGCAATATCGATACTTTTTCTATTTCCTTAATCCATGCTTGAGCCTCAATAGGCTCAGTGGTCCCTTTAAATTCAGGCGGTCCCACATTTTAAAAATCCTTGAAACTTGCCACCCGCAATGTTGGAGGATTTACTTCTTCTTCTTGGCCAGAATTTTTATTTATTACTCTTACTAGAAGATTTATAAAGTGCTGCATAGGGTCCACCTGATCCCTAGTCTCGCTCGTTGTCTCTTCTTGATTACGTTGTTCCTTCTTGGCGGCATTGCTCTATATAATAAAATATGTTATTTTCTCATCTTTTTATTTTAAAGCATTTATTATTCACAATAGAACTTTAATTACCACATAGCATAATATACACATTCATGCATTTCTAAATATTGCATAGCCTTCTGCTATTTCATACAAAATCTTTTATTATTGTTAAAGGTTCTGAAATTTTCGGACTCAATCTTTCATACTTACACCTTTAACCCTCTCCTGAGTTTGATCGATTTTAACACTATTTGTGTTTATTCTTCTTTGACCTCACCTGCATCTTTTATACCGACATCCTCTATGTCTATGAAATGATTTGTGTTTATTTTATCATCACCTATGTTCGATCATACTTTGACATTACCAATGTCTGCTTTACCCCGACCCCACCAGTCTACTATATTATGATACAATATCCGTATCTAGCCTCCTATGATACATCACTAGTGTTTAGTTGATTATGACACAACATCCGTTTCTAGTACATTAAGACACAACATCAGTGCCTATGACACAACACCAGTGTCCAATTTATCATGACACAACATCAGTGTCTATTTTATTATGACACAACACCAGTGTCTCTTGCATTATGACACAACACCAATGTCTTTTTTATTATGACATAACACCAGTGTCTAGTTGGCTATGACACATCACCAGTGTCTATTTTATTATGACACACATCAGTGCCTAGTTTCTTATTCTAACATCCCATATGTCTGTTACTAATATCTGCTTAGTAATACCCTTATTTATTAGGGTTGTTCGCTTCTAACTCACTCTAGAGTTTGTTATCTTTTGCCTTTTCTGGCTTCATTCTAAAATCAAGCTTAATAACTCAATTAATACCTCTAAATAATAATATGTTCATTATTATTTTCTTATGATGAATGCCTCCATTCATCTCCTAAACCTCTTTCTGAGTTTCTCTTATTACTATATTTATTATTTCTGTAAGGTTATAGACTAAGGTTCCCCTTACCTAAGGTTTATAACCTACGACTCTGATACCAACCTATAACGCCCTCAAAATTTGGTCCCTTGAACTTCGGGTCTGGTGCGTTACGGTACTAAACATCTAATACAATTCTTGATGACATAAATATAATCTTTATTTTATTACAATACATCTCAATCTAATCCCAGATTTTCTAACCTTTACAAATACACGCATATAAAATCTTTCAAATTCATTACAAATATATTAAATATTAAATTATTGCATAACATGCTTCCTATCCATCGATCTTCCCTTTCCCTTTATCTTTGCTCGATTCTTCGACTTTCTCAAATTTAGATGCAAATATATGATTTAAGCAAGAATGAGCATTTAATTTCCCAACAAGTATAAGCTGTTGAATAAATAACATTCTCGAGAATAAAATAATATTTTTTTGAAATCTTCAACAATTGAATAATAATTGTGAAGTTGCTCGAATAAACAGAAAAAATTTAGATTTCTATCAATTAACATCTTTAACATTACACTGACAATCACAACAATTGAAAACATTCTTTTAACAGTTAGCATAAACATATTTTTCAACATAGTTCATGAATAAGCAGAACTTAAAAATCTTAAACAGTCAATTATAGAATCTTTCTTCTTTAGTTTTGCACAGAAATGTTAATATTAGTCTAATACGTTATTACATATAATAATACTGGCTCACATAACCACATTATTGTACGGAGTGCAACATGTACAATTACTTGCCAAAATTATTTGATTTGGCACAAACAACTTATCACAAATACATAATTATCACAAATAATATCTCAACCATAAACATTCTGACTAGAATAGCTCAAGAATCGAGTTAAGCCGAATCAAATGGCAATAACTCTTTTTTAATTCACATAGTACAATGAACTTCATATAACAAATGAAATTCAGCAATCTAAACGTACGTTGTTGCACTCCACATAAGAATAGAAAACTTGCACATAATAATAAACTTACACAAGTTAGGAAATTTGCTCAAAATGAGTACTGTTCATGCCGGAGTACTGTTCACGCCGGAGCACTATTCATGCTGGAGCGCTATTCACGTTGGTAATTTCTTCCTTCTTGCTCTTCTTGCCTTCACTCTCCCTCAAATTCTCAAGAGTTTCTCCTCTTAGTTTTTTTTAGAAATTGTGAGGAATGAAGAAATGAGCTTGCTATTTATAAGATTTCCTCCATAACATATTCTGGGAATATTCCCTAACATATTCTTGAAATATTCTCTAGTATATTCTTCAAATATTCCTTGCATATTCTTGGAATATTCTCACCCTAGCATATTCGTCTTCTTTGTTTCTTCTTCTCTCTCTTCTCTTCCAACTTCAGCAGCCCTTTGTGCCCACCTCTCCTTAATTTACTTTTCTCCTCTTTTATTTACTCATGTATTCATTTAATGAAATAAATTTATTACATTAAAATAATTTATTTTCATACATTTATTTTATTTATCGCATACAAAATTTTGTATACTTTAAATCTATTCTTTCCATTCATAAATTGATTTTAGCAATTTATTTACACGTAATAAATATATTCTAAAATATTAACCACATCACATACATAAGCACATATCACACTGCACTCAATAATATATGCAGTATAATATAAGAAATAAATAAAATAAAAATTTATTATATTTAAACCGTAATGCCCCCAAATCCGGGTCCCTTGAACCCCGAGTCTGGTGCGTCACGGTACTATACATTTAATATAATTGTTAATGACATAAATGTAATCTCTATATTATTACAATACATCTCAGTATAATCCCAGGTTTTCTAACATTTAATCGCACAAAACATCATCTAATATTATTTACAATAATATGTTGGTACTAATAGTATAATTAATACAAACATCCTCGACTTAAAATAATACAACAATTATTCCATTAATAGGATTACCTACAAAATAAATTAAGTGCTTTTATTCTTTAAGCATTTCTTTCCTTTGTCGTTATCGTAACTTCCAGATTTCTCGGCTTTGCTGAAAAAATTTATTTATAGCAAGGTTGAGCAATTATGTTGCCCAGTAAGTTTAATAGCTATCACATACATATAATTCACATTTCAAATCTAATTTATAATTTCATGCTTCGCATGTTATACATGCATCATGTTTCTCATACTTTACATTGTATCATAATGTTCATATTTAATAGTTATATATGCTTCATGTCTGACACATGCTTTATAATACTCATGTTTCACATTTATCAATTATATAGTTCACATAAAATAATTAACTTAAATCATCAACTGAATATAAACATTTATTTTCATATTTTTGAACAGAATGCATATTAAAATAAATTCACAAGAATATATCATAATATCAAAAATTGGCACATAACAAGTAACAACAAGTACTGAAAAACTTGCCTCGGTCCTTTATAACTTTACGCTAATTCAAATGATCTGACTAAAATTCAATTCTCTTGAACATATGACTAACTTTCTTTCTCTTTCCGTATGATCGGACAATGTCTTGACACTTTTTCAAATACCTCATCCATGCTTATATGTGAATCTTTTATCACTACCTCGTTGACTATTTTATAGCTCAATAAATCTTTTTCGCAATTGACCAACATCATGATTTATGAAGGTCAAAAATATTAATATAACATTTCTTCATTTTTAATACCATTTTCGTGATTTACTCGTTACATCATATACATACATACATATATATATATATATATATATATATATATATATATATATATATATATATATATATTCATGAGTGTTACAACTTTTATTTACTGTTCATTGTATTTACTATTCACGCCGAAGTACTATTTACGCCAGAGTGTAGTCTTTTCTTATTTAAATTTGCCCAAATCGTTAATATTAATCATATTAATATTCACATTAAATATCTTTTTATTTATGTTACTTTTCTCCCTTATTGTAATTAAACAATATGTACATAAATTAAAAAGAATAGTTAGAATCATACTATCTAATTCTATTTTTCTATATTTTTTCCACTTTTCTTACTCTGCTAATGCTCCGTTGTGGCTCCTTTTCTTTTCTTTCTCTCACGCCTTTCCTCCCACTCTTATTTCTGACTTCTCTTTTTTTTCCCTAAACTCCCACATGACCCTTTTTATTTATTTCTTCCGACTTTCTCTTTCCGGACTTTGCTTTTTATTCTTTTAACAAGCAGTGTGGGTATATATATATGCAACGTACAGTAAATATATATATATATATATATATATATATATATATATATATATATATATATATATATATTTAATAGGCTAGCTGGACATTCACACATGTATATTTATACAATATATTATATCTTTACTAGCTTAATAATTTATAAAGAGAGAACTAACTCATTACGTGTAGTTCTATAAATATTAAACTAACTTGGCTAGCTTACATGAAAAATAGGTAGGTATATATATAATACTTCTTAGCTAGCAATTGTCATGCATATCTATATATATTTTTTATAAGCTTGCTATGACACATTATGACTATATATATATATATATATATATATATATATATATATATATATATATATATATATTATATCAACTAGCTAGCTGACTCATATATGCCTATATATATTATATATAACTAGCTTCGTACTTGCACAACATTTGCCACTTGGTTCCATTAAATCTTTCCCACAATTCTCACACATGATTTTATTGAGATTCATTTCCCAATTCTTATCTTACGCCAACTAGTTGCTAGTATATTCTAACAATTGATGTCTAATATCAATTAATTAACTAATTGCTAAAGTAGTGGTGGACTAGTAAATTATTTTTATACATTCCTCATTACTTATATATTTATTCATTCAATAAATTTACACCAAATAATATTCATAAAAATTTTATTTTATTAGATAAATATTCATAAACCTAATTATAGGTTATACAATTTTCTCGGGCATTACATTCACCCCTTTTTCTAAGAATTTCGTCCCCGAAATTATTGTATACTTATGTCTACTCATTTTATTCACCAGAACTAAGTTTGCAAATTAACTTTTATTTCATCATATTTGATTACATTCTGACTTTAATGGCTACTTTACTCTTTTTCTCTCTGAGGATTTCTCTTTAATCATCGCATTCTACAACCACTTTTCTCTAATAAATTCACATCTTCTAAGCATTAAATTTTTCAGAATAATGGAATATCTTTTCAGAATTTTCAACAATTGTTCAATGATTGTGAAGCAATATGAATAACAAAACAATAAAAGATTCCTTTTTAAAAAAACTTTTTATATTATGTTGAGGGGCCATAAAGACCATAAACTCTCCATAAGTGTTTAGCAATCATTTAGACTGAAAAACTCTCCATAAATGTTTAACAATTATATAGACTGACAAACTTTCCATAAATGTTTAACAGTCATATAGACTGAAAAACTCGCCTCTCCATAAATATTCCCCTATAGGGTTGTTCACCTTAGCTTTTCAACATTGTAATCTGCACCAAAATAATTTGGTTTGGCATAAATTCTCAAAGAATGTTTGAATTTCATAAATATATTTTAACATTCGTCTAGCCGATTCAAATAGCTTAGACTTACATCAACAATTCGAGCATCAATCGAAATAGTTTAGTCAACTTAATTGGCATACTTTTTCATAGTTTAAGGAAAACCAAAAATTATTTTATGACATCATAATACTGCACTGTCTCGACAGTACGTTGAGAATTCTGTCATTTTATGACTTTGTCATACTACATCATACCATAGTGGGTTGACGATTCTATGATCACATCCAATACTAGGTTAGATTGCATTGATGACTCCATCGTATAAAATATATTTTTATATTTTCAAATCATTTTGTCTAGCCGAAACAATTAGCATAGACATATGAATAATAGGACTTTTAAAACTTATTGATTCAATTATTTGAACCATTATTTTTCAAAGAAACATAAAAGTGTAAATATCAACACGATGTCAATAATTTTGAAATCTAGCATAGCTAGAAGATTTGGAATATCTATATTTTTCCATCAACTTCAATTTTTTTTCCATTCTATTATCTTTTAACAATTATATTTGTTTACTAATGCTTGTTACACTGAGAATTTTCTTAACACGAACTTACCATAAGCATGAGTTTTAAGAACTCGCACCTGACCTTAATATTCTCTATTTATCAAATATACATATGAGAAAAGATTCACTTTCTCACCATATATATAGCGAATAACGCGACACAAGATTTTAATAATTATCAACATAGTAAACTAAGTGGTTGTTAAACCAAGCACAAATCCCCTGTTCATATAAAGGTTTGTACAACTTATCTACTAACATGAGTTTTCAATATAACAAATCTCTAACTTACACTTCGTGTTTGCCTAAATCTATACTAGCAAAAATACACAAGTATACGCAGTCCACAAGTAATAAAGAGTAAGTAGAGTATCGTTCCCACGAGAAAAGTATGCAATTTATAATAATAAAAATCAATTCTATACTAACTCAATTAAAGTAAACAAGAGATCTATTGTGTGTTGGTGTGAAAACTTTAAGTAAATAAATTTTGAAAACAAATATTATTGGAAACTTAAGATTACAATTTCACTTATTGCTTCATTTAAATCCATATACTTCCTGTTAAATTATGATAGATACTTCAGATTGTTAATCAGGAACCCATCATTATCTAAAACCACTTCTTAGTGTATCCTAGACAAATCAACTCAAATCTACAAAAGTTAGAATTAAGTTGAACACCCTAAATAACTAATTCACTATATCTCTATGTGAATTACAATCAAAAAGGATTTGAAGCTCAGGTTCCTTATCAGATTACATGCGGTGTGTAGGTATATCTCTATCCTAAACACTAATTATGAATCCCAAACGTAAGTAGAAAACATAATCACATGCTATTATGATCAGATCTAAATCTATAATCCATCTCTCAATTTCGTATAGATTATCACAGTAATTACTGGCCAGGTAATTAAGCAATTAAAATAAATCATAATAGACAATCTGAAAATACATATCAATAGTTAACCAGGAAGCGTATTAGATAAAAACTACACAATAAGATCCATTGCAATCTTAAAAGAAAATTAATTCATAGCTAAACTGAAATCCAAAATTCACAAATTAAATAGCATTCAAAATTACAAATTAAGAGATAAAGAAGAGAAATAAAACTCTGATTGTAGCCTCCAATCTCTCTTTAGCTCCTACAATGATTTCTATGTTCTATCCAAATTGCTTCAAGTCTCCAATTAATCACAAAATAAGATTGAGTCTCTTAATTCAAAGATATTTCAAATATACTGAAAACTAGCTATTAATAATACCTACTACACGTCCAAAACCAAATAGAAGAGATAAGTTTGATTACAAATCAAATTCTAATCCAAAACTTAAAAAGTCAAACTTCTGCTCCTGGTCAACTCCCGACCTAGCGCGGTCGCGCTAGGTCCTAGTACTAATCCGACACGCCCGCGCAGTGCCTCAGTAAAACTCAACTCTGGTGCCCAGCGCGTATGCGCTGTTTTCCTTCACTGTATCAGTGCGGCCGCGCCTGTCTTCAGCACTTCTGACTTTGGCTTTTTAGTACTCAATTTCCATCAGCTTTAGTTCCAAATGCAAAATACCTACATAAACACAGAAAACACATGAAAAGTAACTAAAACTCACGGATTTAAACAATAATGCAATCAATTGATATCCAATTCGTAGGTATGAAACCTACTCATCACTTCGCTTAACATGAATTTTCTAAATCCATACTTTATCACTTACAATTCTTTATGAGTTCGTCTTTAAACATCTACTATAGATCACTTTTCACGATCTGATAGCATTCTTTTTGCTTTTTCAAAAAAAATCTTAAGATATTTTTATCATCTCTTTTCATCTAACTCCGAGTAATCTTTCTTTATTTATTTCAAAGCACATTTATTAAACATACTTTTAGTAATATGCATCTCGTAGTACATAATACGTTGCATCTTATAGCATTTACCTAACATATCCCTCTAATACCACACAAGTAGGGATTTACAAACACCTATCACATATCTTACACAAGTCAGGATTACATATATATATATATATATATATATGTTAATAAGTAGGCGTATATATGTACGCCATCTACATCTCAACCTTCCAAACCACGCTCAACAGCTTCTTCGTGCTCCTCCTTTGTAATGATTATTACTTATTCCCACTGATGGTAGGTCCAACCTGATCCTCCTCCTCAGGATAATTAGAAATAGATAGAATTATTAAGCAATAGATCATGGGAGAAATTGGAGTTGAATGAGAAAGCATAGGTATTCCAAATCTTCTAGTCATGCTAGATTTCAAAATTTATTAACATCGTGCTAATAAAAGTATTTTTTTGAAAAATATTGGGTCAGATAATTGAACCAATACGTTTTAAAGGTTCTACTATTTATATGTCTATGCTAATTATTTCAGCTAAAACAAACATGATTTGAAATATATCAAAATCTATTTTTAAATAGTCATCAATGCATCATGGAACCTGGTGTAGAATAACAAGATGATGGAGTCATCAATGAAGATTAACCTAGTGTTAGATGTGATCTAAGGATCGTCAGCCCACTATGGTATGATGTAGTATGACAAAGTCACAAAATGACGGAATTCTCAACGGACTGTAGAGACAATGCGGTATCATGACATCATAAAATGATTTTTAGAATTTTGAACCAGTTAAGGAAAAGTCAATGCCAATTTAAGTGCCTAGACAAATATTTCGATTAATGTTTGAATTATTGGTATACGTCTAAGCTATTTGATTCAGATAGACAAATGTTTATGAAAATTCAAGTATTCTTTGAGAATTTATGCCAAACCAAATTGTTTTGGTGCAGAATCTTTTGTTAAGATTGAGGTGAATAACCCAAAAAATGGGGATATACCATTTGGATAATATATTCCAATCTTTGAACGTATATAGTCGTTCTGAAGATTGACGTGTGATAGGCTGATCACCTAACGTACCAGCAGAGGTAGAATACCTTTTTCGTAAATGAAATAGGTAGCAGGTAGTAATACCCCTAAACCTCAAGATTTATGGTCTTTATGACCCCTCAGTCCGATATGAAAAGTTTTCTTGAATAAAACTTTACAGCTTATTGATACTGTTTCACAATTATTGAACAATTGTGAAGACTCCTGAATGATTGGAATATATAAACTCCTAGTGAGTAGCTATTGTAGAATGAGTTGATAGAAGAGAAATTCTTAGAGGAGGAAAGAGAATTGTTTGCAAGGCATTGAAGAGAAAATATAAGGTTAAGTTGGAAACCTAGTTTTGGTCAATAGAATGAGCAGAGAAATAAGTATGTTATAATTTCGAGGACGAAATTCTTAGAAGATAATGTGACAACCAAAAAATTTATAAGATTTATAAATAAAGTCTTGAATGATTAAATAAAGGTTAAGGTACAAGACCTGAAGTTCGAAAAGTGAGATTGTATTGCATAAGTGAGTAGGAACTATGCAATAGGTAATTTTTTTGTGTATAATAAATATAATAGTAAAAATATATTTATTATATGTAAGCAATGGTAGGAGCAATTTATTTAAAGGAAATGAGATGGGTAAGATTAACATAAGTAGGTTAAAATAATTTATAATATTAAATTATTTTAATGCGGTAAATTGGTGACATTAAAGATACTTAATGTATAACCACCATTTTATTGAAGAAATTATATAATACATTAATGGGTGTAATGTATGTATGTTCTAATGTAGTGAATATATTATGATATTTACTACAGTTAAATTGTTGAAAACAATTTATAGAAGGCAAAAGAAAATAATTCGAATTTCTTGATAAATGTTGAAGAATAAGAATTGAGTAAATAAATTTGTATTTTATTATATGTGATAAATATATGTATGTATATTTATTGCGCGTGAATAAATTGTTATGAAATAATTTATATTACGAAGCGAAATAATTAGTTTAAGTATACAAAAATATTGTATACGTTAAATTAATGATATTAAAATACATTCTAGCATTGAATTATTTTAATAAAGAGAGAATATTATTTTTAATTGTAATATCTTATTTATTGAATAAATTTCATATAAATGGAATTTAAAATAAAATGCATATTTTTTGCTCATATGATATAAATGAATATTATATTGTATTCAATAAGTATTATGAGTAATAGATATTGTAGCGATCTGAAAATTTCTGAGATATTAAAATAAAGATAAATAATTTTTATTTAATATAGTAATTTATTATATTACATTATATGTATGGCTTCGTATAATATAATATGTGTGCTTACATGATATGGTAAATATATTAAGTTATATTTACTAATATGTAAATAAATTGATATAAACAATTTATAATGTGAGAGGATAAATTTATTATTTATTTTCTATATGTGATATGTGTATATGTGCATTACATAGAATATTTGCAAGGTGATAAATATAAATGTATATTATATATATATATATATATATATATATATATATATATGTAGGTATATATATTTATTACACGAGGAAATAAAATTGTTGAGAACAATTTGCGTATCGAAGGGAAAGAAGTGGTTTGAGTATATAATATTTTATATGCTTTACCCAAGAGCATTAAAATAAAATTTTTATTTGGTAATATGATATGTGATATTGTATTGCATAAATGGATACGTGTTACGCAATATGTGAGTTTTGTGAATAGTAAATGTATTAGTATTATGTATTTGTTATTCTATATAAATAAATTGATCCTTCAATTTATTAAGAAGAAATGAGGCGGATAAATATTTATGATTTTTATAAATAAATTAAAATAATTTATATATTAAATTATTTTAATATGTTGTAATGATTTCATTAAATAAATTATTTTTATTTTATGTATGACTTCCATTTTTATGGAAAAGATTTTTGGTGTATTATTTAACATACCAAATATATTACGCGATATGTACGGAAGGGAAATATATATATATATATATATATATATATATATTATGTATTTCCAAGAGGGTATGAATATTTTAAAAGAAGGTTAAGTTATTTAAATGATAACTTATTTAGTAAAAGCATAAAAGGGAGTTATTAAGCTAAGTTAATAAAACCAAGCAAAAATTGGAATTTCTTATACAGCCAAAACACTGTTAAAAGCTTTGTGCCAAGCTATTTTATTTCCCACATTTCTTTCTTTGCCGTGAGTGAGAGAGAGATGAAGCACATGGGCATTTAATTTTTTCCTCCACCTTGCAAAGCTAGCTAGCCTTGGTGTCCTCTATTTTAATAGCCCCTAAGAATTGCTAAGATAAGAAAGAGAAAGAGAAGATTTGTGAGAGATTTGCTAAAGATATGCATATACATATATATGTTATATGTATATATTTTACCATTTTCTCTCTCTCTCTCTCTCTCTCCATATGAAACTTTATTTCCTCCAAGCAAGAAAAATGAGATAGCCGTGGGTTGCTAGAGTTCCAATTCAAATTGGATTCAAGCCTAAAGCAAAATTGAAGCTTGCAAAGTCTTTGAATCTTGAATTCATGTATCAAAAGATATAAAATTACTTTCAATTTTGAGTTCTAAAGAAAATTCATGAAATTATGAAATTCTTAAAATAAACTTTAAATTTTGAAAGTTTAGTTAGTTGTAATGGAAATTTAGATGAAGTTTTTTTTATAATGAATCAAGTTTTGGTCTATGTATATAATATGTAGTTAGAATTGATTTTGAATCAAAAGATCAAAATATGAGTTTGTTAGTAAGCTTTAGTTTGCTAAAAGTGATTTTAGCTTGATATTGTGTATTTTAAGTTTAGACTAAATTCCTATGTAATGAATCGAATTTTGTACATTATATATGTATTATGGCATGTAAATGAGAATTGAATCAAACATTAACGCACATATTATGTTCGTATAAATTCCATAAAGAGTAATAATAATTAAAAACTTAGAATTTTACGAAGCCGAGACTTTAGACGCGTCTTAATATGTTAAACAAAACTTACTAGTGAAGCAAAACGAGTCGGAATGAACCACAACGAGTTTTGACTTGTGAACGCAAAGTTTGAAAATTAGCCTCTGCAGCCTTTTTTGGCACGCTGTTTAGTCAGCTTAGGAAACCCAAATTGATGAGGTTATATTTTTTAAAAATACTTTGGTATGCCAAGTCCAACATATCCAAATTTAGAATCAATCCGATAAACGAGCAGCACGTGAGACATTCATGAAGTAGGCCGCTGGAGCATGATTAAGCAGCCAGCAGCTACTAGTGCATGCTGTGCAGGGCAGCTGCCTGGTACAGTTTTGGCACGCTGTTTTGTCCGGCCTTCGTGGTTTCTTTTCCCGGTTAGAAATTTTTTAAAAATACTATGACATAAGAACTCCAACATACCAAGAATTCGCTGCGATTCGAGTTATGGTTTGAGAATTAAAATAGACAAAAAGGCATGTTAGAATTAAAATTTGAGCAACGCCGAGCGTCGGCACGTCGGGCTGTTTTGACATTCGTCGTTCCGAATCGCTTTCGGGCGAGATTTTAAGCAATGTTAAGTCTAATAAAGTCCCAATATGAGAGTTTTGACGTTTTTGATAAATTTATGCCAGAAAAATTTATTCCGGGCATAAATAATGCAATAAAAATATAATAAAAATATGAAATTTAATTTTTTAAGCAAACGGAAGTCGGCGAGGGTATGTAAAATGGTTTTATAGCGAAATGAAAAACGTGAAGCAGTTAAAAAGTGTAATAATCATAAAAGTGGCGAAATACAGGTTTCTAGGGTTCAAAATGGAGGTTTTGAGCCGAGATTTATATAGCGATGTATATATACTTAATATATATACAAAGCGAAAATGTATTTTATTTGCTAAATGAATCACGAAGCTAACGTGCTAACAGAATAAAATATTTATATATGAGGCAACGGTCCGTGTTGATGAACAGATAAAATGATATAAAAATTATTTTATTAAAGTAATAATATAGTATATTGAGTTTTACTATAAAAGCTATATTTTAGTTGTTTAAATCCCGAATTTGCGAGTAAAGGTGAAAGATATTTTTGAAATGGAATATAAATGGTTTAAGCTTCAAGATGTAAAATATTTACATCTTAAAATGTGTAAGACTCTTATTATTTATATTAAGGATTAAAATGAATAAAGTTTCTAAAGGAACGAAGATCGGTTTTGAATGAAGTATAAATAATATTAGTTTTTATAAATTAATATTTATTGATAATGAATATACATGCATGTTTTGCAACATATTTAATTAGCTAATATATATGTGCATGTAAATACAATTGTGTAGGATTTGTGGAGAGAAGTTAAGTTAAATTATAGCGGTAATCTCCAAACAAGGCAAGTTCTCTAACTTTACTCAAATTTATATTGAGCAAGTTTCTAATCTTAAACTTCTTACATTATTGCAAGTTTCCTAACTCAAACTTGAGTTAATATTTTCAAGCATGCTAGTGATTTTAATTATTGTCAATTATTCCATATCAATAAAATTTATTGTTAATCGCACTTAGTGCAAGTTGCATATGTTCACCTGGTATGAAAGACTAATCACCTTGATTACCAAATTTGTTCATGGCAATTGTTGGCCACTCAGTGTTATTGATTCAGTTATTCATTTATTGAAATTGATTCTCATTCTTTCATAATGGTTATATATTGTTGAAAGTTCAGAAAGCTATATTCTTTTCTTCAATCATGATATGTCTTTATTGTATTTAAACTTGCTGAACAAAGTAGTTGTTCACTCTTGCTATATCATGATAACATTTCAGCTAAGCCCGAGTGTTTCAGGAGGATCAAAGACAAGAGGAAACGTTCAAGAGTAACTTAATATTACATTTATCTTATGTAAAATGATTATGTAAACCTTTTTAATTATTAAGGTATTTATCTAGTTAAGGTTGGTAGACCTTGGGAATGATGAAGAACTTATGTAATAAACAATTATGTTTATATTTTTCGTGTTAGATATAGAATGTGTAAGAAGATGATGTACCGTGACACACCAGGTTCGAGGTTCAAGAGACCTGGATTTGGGGGCGCTACACGACCCACTTTAACACAGTCCACAGTAACAAGAATATAAAGATTGTTGAAGGAAGATGGGAACGAACCCATAAAATCAATACCCCAAATGTTAAAGATTTCTACCTCCAAGATTGTAGTTAAAGGCATCTCATGACGCCTAGAAATGTTCCCTACTCTTTGACAACGATTACATTTCAGCACAAATGCATGGGCATCTTTGAACAACGTTGGCTAATAGAAACTCGATTGAAGAACTTTTGCAGCTATTCTCTCACCACCAAAATGTCCTCCATAAGCCGAGGCATGACACCGCTGCAAGATACTCTCTATTTCCGACTGAGGCACACATCTTCTGATCAGTTGATCTGCATATTTCTTAAACAAGAATAGCTCATCCCAAAAATAGTGTTTCACATCATGCAAGAACTTTCTTTTCTGTTGATAGCTCAGCTCGGGAGGAAGCACACGACTCACCACATAATTCACGTAGTCAATATACCATGGTATGTCCTGCGTGATAGCGAAAAGTTGTTCATCGGGGAAAGACTCATTGATCATGACATCATCCCCCATCTTTGGATCTGGATTTTCCAGTCTTGGTAGATGATCCACCACTTGATTCTTGGTTCTCTTCTTATCCCGAATCTCAAGATCAAACTCCTGAAGTAATAAAACCCATCGAATCAAGTGTGACTTTGCATCCTTCTTCGCTATCAAGTACTTTATGGCTGAATGATCAGTATACATAATGACCTTTGTACCCATAAGATAAGCACGAAATTTGTTAAAAGATAGACAATAGCAAGCCATTCTTTTCTCAATGGTCGTATAGTTGAGTTGTGCTCCCGATAGAGTTTTGCTAGCATAATAGATCACATGGAACACTTTGTCCTTGCGATGGCCCAAGACGGCACCAATTGCAAAGTCACTAGCATCGCACATTAACTCAAATAGAAGATCCCAATCCGAAGCCATGATAACATGAGCACTCACAAGCTTCTCCCTTAGTGATTCAAAAGATTCCAAACATGCTTGGTCGAAGACAAATGGGGTGTCTTTTTCAAGGAGACTGCATAACAACTTTGCGATCTTAGAAAAATCCTTAATGAACCGCCTGTAAAATCCAGCATGACCAAGGAAACTACGAATGCCTTTTACTGTTAAAGGTGGTGGAAGTTTCTCAATGGTCTTAATTTTGGCCTTATCTACCTCAAGCCCTTTTGACAACACTCTATGTCCCAAAATTATGCCTTCTTATACCATGAAGTGGCATTTCTCCCAATTTAGAACCAAATTTGTTTTGACACATCGTTTAAGCACTTTAATTATGTTGTTTAGGCATAGGTCGAATGAATCTCCAAAAACTGAAAAATCATCCATAAATCCTCCAAGCCTTGTTCGACCATGTTGAAGAAGATTGCCATCATACATCTCTGACAAGTGGCGGGTGCATTACATAGCCAAATGACATCCTTCTGAAAGCAAATGTCCCATATGGACAAGTAAATGTCATTTTTTCTTGATCCTCAGGAGCAATTGCTATTTAATTGTAGCCAGAGTAACCATCCAATAGATAGTAGAATTCATGTCCTACTAGTCTATCAAGCATTTGATCAATGAATGGAAGAGGGAAATAATCCTTGCATATGGCTTTGTTTAGCTTCTTGTAGTCCATGCAAACTCTCCAACCGGTAACAGTTCGAGTCGGGATCAACTCATTATTTTCATTGGAGACCACTGTCATACCTCCCTTCTTTGGAATGCTCTGAACATGACTGGCCCATAAATTGTCTGAAATGGGGTAAATGATGTTTGTATCGAGCTATTTGATTATCTCCTTCTTCACCACTTCGTTCATGATGGGGTTCAGTCTACGTTGGTGCTCGATCACAGGTTTGGACTCATCCTCAAGTATGAATTTATGCATGCAAAACGCAGGACTAATGCCCTTGATATCAGCAATAGACCATCCTAACGTTGCCTTGTACTCCCGTAGCACTCTTAATAGTTTATTTTCCTGCACATCATCAAGTGAAGCAGACACAATAACAGGCAAAGTACACATCATCAAAAAAAAAGTATTAGCATTACCCAAATACGCATACCTCAAGTGAATAGGCAATGGTTTGAGCTCCAAAGTAGGTGGGTCCTCCCATGAGGATTTTGCAATGGCACTAGGATTTCTTGTTATATCTAATGATTCAAACTGTTTCTTAAACCTGGTAAAGCGGGGGGAGGGCATCCAGCAGTTTCACCATCTCGTTAGGAAAAAAAGTTTCACTCTCAAGTGAATCACCAAGCAAACCTTCAAATACATAATTTGCTATGAACACTTCGTTCACTACTTCATCGATCAAGTCTATCCTGAAGCATTCTTCCTGCATATTAGGGAACTTCATTGCTTTAAACACATTAAAGGTTACCTCTTGATTCTGGACACGCATAGTTAGCTCTCCTTTTTGCACATCAATCAACATTCTGCCTGTGGCCAAAAATGGTCTTCCAAGGATAATCGGTATTTCCCTGTCTTCCTCAAAATCAAGGACAATGAAATCTGCTGGAAATATAAACTTGTCCACCTTGACAAGTACATCCTCTACTATGCCTCTAGGATAAGTGAGTGATCTGTCTACAAGTTGCAATGTACCATTAGTAGGTTTCGCCTCACTTAATCTCAACTGTTGATAAATTGAGAGTAGCATTAGATTGATGATAGCCCTCAAATCACACAAAGCTTTATCGAAGAATTGGTTACCGATTGCACAAGGAATTGTGAAACTCCCTAGACCTTTCAATTTTGGTGGTAACTTCCTTTGTAAAATAGCACTACATTCTTCGGTTAATGCAACCATTTCGAAATCTTCAAGCTTTCTCTTTCTTGACAAAATGTCCTTCATGAACTTTACATAACTAGGCATTTGCTTCAATGCCTCAGCGAATGGAATGTTTATGTGCAATTTCTTGAAGACTTCCAAGAACTTAGAAAATTATTTATCCAACTTTAATTTCTGCTGACGTTGTGGGAACGGGACTGGCGGAAAACTAGGGCCTTGTTTACTTCCCTCAGATTTTGAAGTTGGCTCTCTTATTCCAAATCAAAATAAACTCTTTTATTTTAATTTATCTAATTTTGAATAAAAATAAACTCATTTATTTTTAATCAAATTCCAAATCAAAATAAACTCCTTTATTTTAATTTAGAAAAATAAAAAAATAAGGTCAACCCTTGATCATAAACCTTTAAAAGAAATAATCAAACAAGCCTTTAAGTCAAACTTCAAACCCAGAATTATATAGTTTAAATATTAAACATTCTGATTCATAATCAAAAGTGATTCTGGTGTAATGATAAAGTATAACGACCGGGAATTTTGGATTTACCTTGTAATTCGAATTTTTAAATATTAATGAATATATTATATTTTATTAATATTATTTTTGTGTTACGTGTTTAAAGGTTGTGTGATAACCTGGATTATGTGAATGCATGAAATTTTACGTATTATAGTTTTGTTTAAGTGAATAATCGATTTCACGAAGTGTTGCTAAATCACTATTCACGGGACACGTTTCCCGAGGCACTATTCATGCCGTAATATTTTCGTGTCTTTTTCAATTTTAATAAATTTCATAAATACGTGTATGCGTACGAATAATTTTTCCAAGTGTCGGAAATTTTATTTGAGCTGATACGTGATTTTAATCGTATCCGAAATATATTATATGGGTGTTCCGAATAATTGAACAAATCCCATAATAATTATTTTTATACATCCCAATATTTTATGGGAGTACCCATTTTAATTTTGGGTAGAGTTATTTACCAGTTTTGGTACAAAAGTGAGAGTTTTCGGATATATTTTCGTGTATTTGGTATTTATTTTCGCTTGTTATACCAAGTGGGAACCAACCAAACCACTCACAACCAATCAAATTGCTAGGAAATGAGGAGAGAGAAGGGAGGTTGCCGGCAAGCCACATTGAGCAGCCAACCCACTCCCATTTTCTCCCAAAATTACTCCACTTCTCTCAAATCATTCAAACCATTCCATTTCCCTTGCTCTTCCATTCCAAGTTGCTTCAATTGATAGAGAGAGAGAGAGAGCTGCAAAGAAGGAAGAAGAAGAAGGAAGAGGTCGCCGGAAAAAAGGAAGAGTCGCCGGAAAAAGGAAGGAAGAAGAAGAAGAAGAGGGCTCGGGTGGAAGAAGAAGAGAACCAAGCAAGAAAAACCCTCAAAACAAAGCCTAGCCGAGTTTCTTATCATCTAGGAAGCATTTATAGAGGTAAACAACCAACCAAATCCTTTCCAGTCGATTTCTTGTTAAGTTTTTCAAGTTTTTCTTAGTTTTGAGCTCTTAAGCTTGTGGGTCAGATTTTTGGCGATTCTTGGTGTTTTTGTTTGTTGTGATTATTTGTAAATGTTGTTAAGAGACTATATAAGCCATTAATAACATCAAAGTGGAACAAAAACGCAAGAAATCCTTACCTTGGCTTAATGGAGCAAGAACAATGGACTTTGGACATGAACTTGGATATTCGGACTTTTTAGAGGACTATAAAGCTATGATTTCATGTTTGTTAATTTTATTTGTTGATATGGTATTGTAGTTCCATGGGTTACGAAGCTAACCCAGTTGGAATGGAGCAAAAAGGAGTTAAAACGAGTTCGTAGTAATGATTTTTGTAAAACTTGTCAAGAACTCGAAGAACAGAGTATGAACTTTGCACTTTGGCTTAAGATTTGGCCATGTTAATATTTATAGGTAGCTCTGGATTTTTGATATGTTGTAGCCCCATAAGTTAGGAGTCCATAGAGTCCAGAACGGACCAATTTTCTTGTGTATTGAAGGAGTTATGGAGGTTGGAGTGGTCGGAGGTCAGAGTCGCGAACTGGGAACAAACCCAGAATCCAGCTACTGCAGAATGGCACCGCAGCGCCACTCATAAGCCCTGCAGCTCACGCTGCAGCGAGGGGCAAGTTAGGGAGAGACTGGAACTCACGCCGCAATGTGAGACCCAAGCTCTAAGGCTCACGCCGCAGCGTGAAGCCCTGTCATATAGAAGACACAGGACTCACGCCGCAGCGTGAGGTCCAGTGCTAAGGCCTGGCATTGCAGCGCCAGTGCCGTGTCCAGTCTGGGTCGGGTTGGTCATACCGGATCGGGTCGGGTCGGACTTAATGAATCCTTTCAGCGAGTCCAACATTTATATATTTCTTTGTACTAAATGATTAGACAGGTTAGTTAAGCATATTTGGTTAAGCCCTAAATGCGAAATTGTATTCCAAATGTCAACCAAATTGGTATTATCTTAAGCCTTAGACCCCCGTCAGCTCACCGGCGAGCTGAGCAGCCACTCGCTCACCGGCAAGCGAAACCCCCGACTGGGTAGTCGTAGGGCAATCAATGTGTTTTAATGATGCAACGTCTGTTTTTAACCTAGACTTTATGTGACTGATTGTTATATGAATATGTATTTACATGTGTAGGATATTAAGGAGCGTGTGTTGTAATATTGTAGCAGCGCTTCAGGCAAGTTCTTTCTTAACCCTTGCCTAACCCTTGTGTTGGGCAAGTTTCTTAAACTTACTCAAACCTTTACATTTGAGCAAGTTTCCTATTTATACAAGTGTTGTATATTATTGCAAGTTTCCTATCCTAACTCAATCTATTTATTGAGCCAGTTTCCTAACCCGTACAACTTTATTATTGTGCGAGTTTATTCTTATGAATTGTAAGTTTTTCTTACTCGATTTATATTTGAGCAAGTATTATATATTGTTGCAAGTTTCCTAACTCAACCCGAGTTATCATATTTCAATTATGGTTAGTGGTTTAATTATTGTTAATTACTCCACATCCAGGATAATTATTGATATTCGCACATTGTGCATTTGAATTCGTAATTTATTGTTGGATTGTGAAACATAAGTTCTTCATTCATGAACTGTTTAAGAGAATTGTCTACGCCATTTGTTTCGGCTAGACACGTACAGGTTATTACTTTAAAAGCTATCCAAATCGGTTATTGTTATGGATTCTTGGACTGAGAGAGCAACCCTTATGTAGGGAATTTTAATGTGTCGGTTATTCGATGCAGTCAGAGCTAAATGTTATGTATATACATAGGGTACGAGAGGCTGATCCCCTCGAGTACTACTGACGGGCCAGGCGTTTAAAAGGGTTAGTTGAATAACTGATCCTTTGGCCAAATAGTTCATGGTCTATTGGACCACTCAGCAGTAAATAATCAATATTCATCATTTCTTTTGAACTTTGATTATATTGTCAGCTATTTCTTCAATGTCTTAAATTGTTGAACTATGCGATTATTGTTCTCATTCATTCAGCTCTTTATTCATTTTAAACTTGCTGAGCAAAGCAGTTGCTCACCCTTGCTATATCATGAAACTATTGCAGTTAAGCCGGGGAGTTCCAAAGCGGACAAAGGTAAAGGAAAGCTTAAGGAATAGTTATATGTACTATCTCGTTATTTAATCGTGGAGTCGTTTTGTATTATTATTGTATTCTGCGATGTATTTATTTAAGGTTATAGACCTTGGGACCGTAGTAAACCTTTTGTAATGAACAACATATGTTTATTTATTTCCGCATTAGTTGATTTATGTTGTTTAGAAGTGTATAGATGTATTTTATCGTGAGCACCAGATTCGAGGTATTGGTACCTGAATTTGGGGGTGTCACATAAAGCTTCCAACATAAGACCAATTGGTCAAGGGTTCAAAACCTTCTAGCCCCAAATTAATTATTTCATTTTTAAAGGTTGACCAGTCACCGCCACATCAGCAGCCTGTGCCACATCAGTAGTCTGTGCCACATCATCAGTTGACCAGTCAACGTTTGACTAGTCAACGGTCAACGTTTGACCGTTGACTTTGACCAACGTTTTATTTTTTTAATTTCTTTTTTTTAATAAATAAAATAATTTTACACAAACAGTTATGCCCAATTAAATTGTTCTAAACATATATCAATGTATATATAGAATCAAAACAATTAATAATTTGCATAAAGTTTGGCTCTGATACCACTGTTAGGTTTGTATAACGCGAACATGCAATCAAATTACATAAATAAAGCGGAAGCGCGATAAAATCAGATTTTAAAATTTTATACAAACCATCACCATGATCTTTGTTTATGCACAATTATTAATTAAACGAAAGAGATGGAGAATAAGAATTATACCCTTGTAGAATTCTAGCTTCCTCAGGTACAAGTTCAACTCTAATTCCTTCGCGTTCTTCTTGAATTCCACCAATTAAATTTCTTCCTTTGAACAACGTTAGCCACCTAAGTGTTTGACCTCTAGAGGTAATCTACCAAGGAATAATACTTGTTCAAGAAGATGGGTGTTGGCAAAATCCTAGTTTCTATCTCTATAGAAATTATAAGTACTCTCCATAATTCTTATGCAAGAGTGTGTAACCCTAATCTATGATAAGACTTCTCTTATTTATAAATGTAGGAAAACCCTCCCCTAAACTATTTAGGATTAGGGTTTCTATTCTAGGTAAACTCCTTTAATTAAATTAAACTCCTAATCAAATTAGGAATTCATGAGAGAGTACTTCTATTAATTAATTCTCAATCCCTATTAGAAATTAAATAATAGTAATAGTAATAATAATAATAATAAGACTCCTCTTATTAATTTATATTTAATATTTATAAAATATTAAATAATAAATATTAAGCTATTTAATTTATTCTATCTCCATAGATTAAATTAAATACACTTAACTTATTATTACAATTATGTCATTTACTTCTTAAACAAATATTTTTCCTTTTGCGGTGTGACCCTTTAGGTTCTCCATATTAAACCGGTTGTGAATAAATCAATTAGAACAATTCTAATCTTATTTAAATAAATAAATTAAACTATTCAATTCATTTAATTAAATAATATTTATTCTATAATAAGGGTAAGCCCCCTTAGCGATCAACGACTTTCTAGATAATATAGATTTCAACATTAATCACAAAAGAACCTTTCAGTGCATAATTACTGTACAATTCAATCCTTTTACCATACAATGTCTCAATTAAATATAAGACATGGAATTACTGTCAAGTCTTACTTTATTTAATTATATGTATTTCGATTCCCAAATGCACAAATAATGCAAATTAGAAACTCCTTTCTAATTTTATTCTGCTATTGAGTTGTTATTTATCGAATCACATAGGATATTCATATCTTTTACTAGATGAGGTAGATTCTTTGTTGATCATTCACATATCTCCATGTACAACTTATTATACCCAATCATACCCTTTGATATACCCTAAAGGTCTTAAGGGACATGTCAAAGTATAACTCATCATACACAAGATACTATGATGATCTCAAGTCTAAGGATCACTTGTACTACTATCACTAGAGGAATTCCTATTGACAGCCGAGTAAAACTCCATTAGGTATTCCGTAACGAGCCACGTTCAGTGAACTTATTCTCCAATAAGCACCTACATACTTGCTTTAGTGTCTCCACACAAATGATTATGAGATCAATCATTCTCTTCCTAAGAGCAAGCAACGTATGTACTAATCTATCCGGATTCACTAATCCCCTTTTTAGTAATCCAACGATTAGGAACGATTTTAGTTTGTGAGTTATCTAGAATTTAGATCTCATTAGCATGATCACCATCATGATTCTAAAAGCATTGCTCAAAACTATGAGTTTATCACATATTAAATAACAACACCATGTTGATAAAGTAAAATGTCTTTAATAACTGAATAAGATTACAAAGTATATGCTACATCATATTAAATATGATTAGTTTGTGTGCATACTACTTTCATCCCTCTCATTAACGCTTTGACGAAATTTAGTAAGATCGAAAAAGACGTTTTTGGCGTAAATAGTGACTGTGTGAATAGTGTTTTAGCGTTATTCCTCGAAATAATTTTATTCAATACTATAAAATAACAACACTTAATAATCATCACATACACAGAATCTAGGTTGTCACATAACCTTTTAAACACATAACATAGAATAATGTTAATAAAAATTTATTTTATTCAATAATATTCATAATCTTGAATTACAAAATTACCCATAATCGGCGATCGTTACATGGGAGGCTGTCGGCAGCCTCTAATTGGGGGAAAAAATCTAATAATTGAAATATGAAGAAGAAAACAAGAAAAGGAGGAAAAGAGAAAGAAAAAGAAAGAAAGAAAAGGAAAAGAGGCAGAAAACAAAGGAGCAATCAGCTCTCACTCCTCACACTCCCTCCCGTCAGAGTCCAAGAGAGAGATTGAGAGAACTAAGAAAGAAAAAGAAGAAGAAGAAGAAGAAGGAGGAAGGGGAGGAGGAAGAAGAAAGAGGAAATGAGGAAGAAAACCTACATAAGGTAATTCCTAAAAGCTATTTCTTTTAGTAATCATGTATTAATTGTTGTGAAATTGGTCGTGGGAGTTTGTTTTGGGTAAGTAATCATGAAGGATTCTGTTATAAGGATGGATTGGTTGAAGATTGGATGTTAACATGTTCAAATTAGCATGAAATCTGAAATTTTAAGTTATGCACACCACATGTTTGATAAATTGCCTAAAAGAGGTTATTTTGCTAAACCATGAGAATTAGCTAGAGTTTGATGCTAGATAATATGTATATATGAGTTAACTCAAGTTGGTTGGAGGATTTAAAATGAATTCAAAATGGTTTTCGAAGAATTTCTTACAAACTAGTTAAAACTAAAAACTGTGTTGAACATAGACTTTTGAGCATCTGAAAATCTTTCTTGAAGAATCCTTTTTGGTCATGTGATAATTTTCTAAAATACTATGTAATATCATCTCAAACATATCCGAATTTAAAAACAATCCGATGTGTAGGTTGTGAGATAGAAAATCGCGAAGTAATTATGAAAATAACAAAGTTGCTGGAAATTTCGAAAATTGCAGAAAATCTGGAATTTTGGCCAAGTTTGAAAACTGTTCTGAGTAAGCTGTTTCAGCTTACTATTTCGAACCCTTTCTAAACTATTTTCGTGAATGTTATATTTTTTAAAAATACTACAGAGTATGAGGTATAACATATCCAAAATGGATGTAATTTGATGTGTAACGAATGAGATAAAAATTCGTAAAACTAGCATGAAAATCATGAAATCTAAAATTTCCAGATTTTTGCCAAGAGCCTGGGCAATGTGCAGGCTTTCCTGGGCAGTTTATATACTGTTTTGGCACGCCGGACCATTTTGGTTCGCCTAGTCAATTTTTGGGCATTATGTAATTTTTTAATATGTTGCTCAGTTTTTCGTATAGTCCAAATATGTAATCGTTGCGTAGCACTTTTTTGACAACCCAAAAAGTGTATAATAATTATTTTAATCAATGGAGTCTTGATTGAAATATGAAATGTAGTAAGATTGTATAATTAACCCATATGTGGGATGATAATCCAATATTGGAGAATGAAGTAAAAATTAATAAATTAATTTAGTTATGCATTAAGTCTCGAATAAGATTATTTAGCATGTTATAACCCAATGAGTTATATATATATATATATATATATATATATATATATATATATATATATATATATATATATATATATATATATATATATATTATACAAGGATGGTTGGAGTTCGGACGAGGTAAACCGATGAATGAGGTTATGCAATGGATATTTGATTTGCGTAAAATAGCTAGTGTCCGAGGCAAGTTTCCTAACTTACACAAACTTTATATGTTGCAAGTTTTTAATATCATTTAATTATAATCTTATGAATGATATATGATGTATTGAAGTTTTAATTTACGTAATGCTTATGTTGTGTGAATTTTAAACTTATGCAATCCTTTTATTTGTACAAGTTGTTCGAACTATGTTAAACTGCAAAATCCTATGTTTGGTTATGGAATTTCATTTGTTATATGAAATTCATCTTATTATGTGAAATGATTTATAAAAGAGAGTTAGTTGCCATTTGATTCGGCCTAACTCGATTTGTGAGCTATTCTAGTCGGAATTTTATTGTTAATGATATGAATTGTAATAATTCTTGAATTGTGATAATTGATTGTGCCAAGTCAAAATTAAATAAATCTTGGGCAATTATTAGTATAGGTTGCACACTGTGCAACAATGTGTTTTATGCGAATCAATATGGTCATGATTGTACCTTGTACAATGATCTAATTGTTAAACGTTAATTCCAATAACGTTTTAGACCAATATTATCACTTATGTGCTAAACCAAAGAAAGAAAAGGTCTAATATTGAACAGTTGATGAGTTTAAAATTATGTTTATTTCTGAAAGATATTAAAGATGAAGAAATAATTTTATTCCTATTTATTTGTTATGTTTCACAACTATTGTTCAGTTGACGAAAAGGTATGATATAATCTCTTGATTTTATTGTTTATTCACTGCTTATACTTGTTGGGCAATTAAATGCTCACTCTTGTAAATTCTAAAATTTTTGCAGCTACATCGGAAGGAGCAGAATGGTCAGAAGAAGATAAGAGTTATTAATTGTTAAGGTAGAATAGTTAAAGTTTATGACAGGTTGTAATATTATATAATAATGTTGTAATATTATTTGAGGTAGTTATGTAAAGGTCTTCGTACCTGGGAGTAGGTTGACTTATATTGTAATATTTTAATATTTACTCTGATGTTGTAAGAATATATTGAGTATGCAGTATCTTGACGGCACCGAACTCAGGTTTAAAGATAGACCGGGTTTTCAGGCTATCACAGAAACCAACGGCCTGGATTGCTTTGATTTAAAAAGAAAGGTTCGGATGAAATAGAAAGCACACAGATTGGATGAAAAGGACTAGCAGACAACTTTTCAAAAGTTAGCCTATAACATTTTTAACATGTGCATAATTAATGCACTTCCAATTCATTCCATTTTGGTTAGCAGACAAAGACTTTTAAGTCTTGCAAATTCATTTCTCAATTAAGCTCATGGGTCCCACAAACAAATCAAACCCATTCCAAGCTTTCAATTCAAAGACTCCACTCAGATAAAACAAAGGCAAAAGCCTTTTATTTCTTTTCTTTTGAAAAATAGCTTAAGTATATAATTTGAAAAATTTTAGAGAAGAAAAATCATTTTAGGAATAATAGGAATTCTTCTTGCCTTAGGAAATGTTACTATGTGAATTAATTTTTCTAACACTTGCTATTAAATTATCAAGGTCAAGAAAAATATTAATTCAATTAGGATGAAAAATATTTTTTGTCAGAATAAATAAGATAATTAAAAATAATTGATATTTATATAAATAAATCCTATGGAGAGGATTCTACCATTTACTTAATCTTTTTCCTAAAAGTTGGAGACCTATCAATCTCCCTGATAGGTGCATAATTTTTGATGATTTTTATTCCTATATGTTTGGTTTATTTTCATGTTATTTGCTATATTGATTGATTTAAGGTGTTTATAGATCTTTAGAAGAATCTAATATAATTTGGAAATGTGGAGTTTAATGCCGGATTTTATGTTGTTTTGCGGAAGTACTCTACGATTGTTGGGTGAGAGCTCTATGTTTGTAGTGTTAAAGTGCAGTCTAGCAGCTCTACGATCGCAAGAAGGGTAAAGCAAAGTTGTTCGACGATTTCTAGTTGAACTCTACGATTGTCGAGATTCACTCTACGATCAAGATTCCTATTCGACGAGTTGCATGCTCTCTGGCATTGGACTCTATGATTGGCTATTCTACTCTACGTTTTCAGCTTAGTGGATAAGATGCTCTACAAGTCTACTTTACGATGGTGCTGTCTACTCGACGATTGTTCCAGTCCACTCTACGATGTCATGTTTATTCTACGAAGTGCTGTTGCAAAGTTTCACACTACGGTTGCTGGGAATGTCACTCTTCGATTCTGGTCAACTTATAGAATTCAGAGTCAAAGTAGGAGTGGGATATTAGAGCTTAAAGATATGATTCCTAACATAACTTGGAAGTGGAATTGCACATTAGAAAGGAAGTTAGAGCTTATTTAAGGAAGTAGAATCTAAAGTCAATGACTGATATGGAAGCTGATGATGGACAGAATTCGAACTGGATATGAAAACTGAAGAAGGCTTGGTTTTTGAAAGCTACTTAAAGCTGGATTTGAGAGATCAAGAAGGAGAAAAAATCTACCATATCTGCAAAAACAACTTCTAAAGTAGAATAGAATTAGAATTCTTTTAGGGTTAGAGAGTTTTATCTATAAATATTTTCACCTGTAATTAGTTCATCGTCGTCGGAGATCAATCTACTTTTAAGAATTTTGTGTTTTCTTCCTCAAACATGCTAGTTTAGTTCTTTTATTCAGTTTGAAGGGGATGTTGATCCTTATTTACAGTTTATAGTTAATTGAGTATACAATTTTTATTCCTTCTTATATGAAACTTATTTTGATAATCTATTTTAATGGTTGCATGTTATTTGGTTAACTGATTTGGTTTCTGCAGGATTAAATTGGTTGATTGATAATATTTGCTAGATTAAGGAATAGTATTACATAATTGATATTGTTCCTGATCATAAGTAGCAGTTAGTGATACTAATTGTGGACAAATTTTTGGTTATTGCTAAGTTTACCAGAAGACAAGTTAAACAATCCGAGCTTATGTGTTTGTTGCTTGGAATAGTCTATTCCCTAGTTCTTAATGTTGTTGTCATATTAAATCTAAATAGCTTGTTTTAGGTTATATGATAGTTAGAATCTGGTGAAAAGCTTGTTTCATTAAATGACAATCTAAGGGGAATTTCGGATAACAGAGCTTGTTGTTATCTAGGACTATTAGTTTCATGGAAGGGTGAATATTGTCATACTTGAATATTCTATTACTGTAAGAAGGTGAAACTGAACTGAAAAACTGAGATTTTAATTCATTAGTTAATTTCATTATTTTTAATATGTTCTTGTTAACTAGTTAAACAAATTCAAAACCCCCCAATCTTTTACTTATTTTTAAACTGTTAGAAACATTAGGATAAATTAAAAATCAACAGTGTTCTCTGTGGGATCGATCCTTGCTTACTATTATACTGTGCTTAGTTTTGAGTTCGTAGAGTTAAGTAAGGTTTTTATTTTTGGAAGCACTGACGACAGCTCCCATGTAATAGCCGAGAAAATCATGTAGCATTGTAAATAGGGTTATGTATAATTATTAATGAAATGAAGTTTGTTTGAATTTTTTTTGTGCAAATGTTATAAATGAATAAATATATGTGTGTAATATATTTATTTAAGTAATGAGAGATGTAAATTATAGTTAGAGAAGACTAATTAATTTAATTAGTTTGAACTAACTAAGGAACAAAAAAAGCCTAGAGAAATAATTTAATCAAGTTGATTAAATGTTAAGAGAATTAAAGCTTAGCTTATTAACTAACAAAGCTTGGTCACTAGCCTTGTATGACAATGTAAAAGAGCCCAAATTAATTATGTAAGTAAGTTACTAATGGGGCAAAATAGTTAAGGAATTAAACCTAGTTGACAAGCCCAAGTTAAATGTTAATTAGGAGAGTCCAAGAAAGAATTAAAATAGCCCAAACATGAGTCCAATACAAGCCCGAATAAATCTTGGAAGGAGCCCAAAAAGCCAAGCCTAAGTCCTTGATCTAACTTCTAGAAGTGGTGATGCATTAATGATGTAATAAATGAGTTAAAAAAAAGAAAAAGAGATGGTGGGAGACATAGTGGGGAACAAAGAGGGAAACAAAGAGGAAAACATGGAAGAAAACAAGGAGGGAAATGGAGATCATGGTTCCCTAGTTTGACTACCCTAAATCCTAGCTTAATTGATTATATGACTAGATTAAATAGTTGGAACAAATGAGGGAAGATGAAAAGATGAGGGAGTGGACCATAAATGAAAATCAAGAAAGGAGGATCTACTTGCAATTCTTCTATTTGGGTCTATAAATAGCCAACACCAAGAATACTTGCATTACATTACTTCATTTTTAGAAAAAACTAAGTTAGAGAGAAGAGAGAAAGAGAGAGAGAGAGAGAGAGAGAGAGAGAGAGTTTGAGAGCTTGGGGGAAAGCTTAGGAGCAAGAGGAGAAAGTTTTACCAACTAAGTGAAGGTAATACCTAAAACCTTCCTATATTCAATTTTCTTGTAAAGGTCTTGGATATATGTATATAAACATGTATCATACTCATATATATCTAAATATGTTAGATAATGATGTTAAATAACTTAGACGATGAAAAATGGTTGAAGAACCAAAGTTGAAATAAAGAAGATAAAATCTGTTTTTCCTAAAAACAGAGAACAACCATAACTCTCATTATATCTCGAATTTTTGAGTGTGGTCAATTGTGGTGATAGATATATGAGTTTCTAACCCTTCCAACTAGAATTTTCTGAAAATACTTTGTAAATTATTTATGACGGAATTTTTACTAAAATAGGCAAACCTGGAAAATCGGTAAAAGCTTGTTGTCCATTTTTTTGTGGATAGTTTCGTCCACTTAACTAGTCAGAAAAATTAAGCCCTTTAGGGTAATGAAACTATATGGTATAACAAATCTCCTATCCAAAGATGAATGTAATCCGACTTTGGATGTGTGAGATATAACCAATTTAATATAAGGGTTTTCTCGACGAAAACTGCTATAACTCTAGTTCTATAACTCAGATGGTTATGAAATTTTAACTAAAATTATAATTTAATATGAGTAAGATACTGACCAAATTTGAGAATTTTTGGAATTAAGTTCGTTATAGCAAAATTTGCTAAGTTTAAACCGAAATGGCACCTTTTAAAAATACTTAATAAAGTTGGAAAAATTATAATAAAATTATTTTTACATGGAGAATATTTCTAAATATGTGTGGCATGGAGGAAGAAAAATAATAAAATGGTTAAGTACGTTTAATAAAGAAAATGGATTTATGTAAAGGTAAAACAATTAATTCAAGCAAAGTTCCATCGGCTAAAATATGACGGCATGTGACGTATGTGACTAATTGGTGTGATGACCTTAATGATATCTCTAGGTCTTTTGAAGGACAAATTAATAACGTTATATTTAGACGACATATCAGGCAAGTATCCTAACTTCATTCGATTTCTGTATTGAATGTAAGTTTCCTAACTTGTGCAATTATTATTCCGTTCAAGTTCTTATGATAATGATGTTATAACTTCCGCAAGTTTACATATTGTGCAAGTCTCCTTTATTGTTGAATTATAAATTGTTCAATTGATGATAGATGCTAGTATTCGTACTTAAGTCCATTGAAAGCATTGTTTCGTTATCGAATTTCTTACGTTATTCAAGTTTTTAATATTCATGAACTGTTGAATAGATGTGTCAAAGCCAATTGTTCCGGTTAGACAATATTAATGTACGATGAAATATTAAATTCGTTCAAATCATGGATTTTATTTAAAGGCAAACCAATCCAAATTGCTTTGGTGCGGACTCGTGGTATTAAACTGAGATGAATAACCCTGAAAAAGGGATAATAGATGTCGGGCATATAGTCCCATTTATGCTTAGGCGTTAAAAAATTTATATATGTGCACAATATATGGTATGATAGGTTGATCCCCTAAAGTACCTGCGGAGGATGTTTGTTGGTCTTTGTGATTTATATTCGTCATGATGGTTTTATTTGTTCAAAGTATTTAATACCGCTCAGTACGATGGTAACAACTTGAAATCTCATTATTTCTTGTTATTCAAATACTTCTCAATTTCTTGATGTTGGATGTCAAACTATCTTATTACTTGCTGGGCATTTTGTGCTCATTCTTGCTTAAAATAAACACTTGCAACTAAACTTGAGACGGTTGAAGGATCGGGCAAGGTTAATGATAGACTCCACGGTACGCTTGCGTGAGGTGGTCGTCCGGATCGTTTCTAATAAGTTGATAGGATAGATAGCTTGCAACACCTTAACCCCCCGCCTATATGTAGACAGTAATCTTGGTACAATTGCTTGCGTAATGAAATATGCGTTTGGATGAACACCAACGACACTTCGACCCCTCACTGATATTGAAGCGGTAATCTCGGTACAATCGACGATTGATGCGGTAGAAGACGCCACCCACAACTATGAATAGTTGTATGATAAGTCAATTATGAATCTCTCAAAAAAACTAAGGAACACTTAGGAATTCTTCAAAAAACCACAAGTAGAGAAACAAACTCACAATAATATTGATAATGCTGAAAATTCAAGTTGTGAAACCATTACACCATGAAGCTTATTTATACTAAGCTTGAGAACAATCTAGAATCAAGCAAACCCTAGCAATTACTAAAAAACATCATTACAGAAAATATGGAACTGAAAATAAGATAATTTTCCTATTTGGGGGAAGGAATCCCGCAATCCAAGAAAGTCAAAATCACACAACTGGATATAGGGGGTTGGCGTTGGGGCGCCAAAATTGGCTTGGGATTTGGTGTCGGGGCGAGGCTCGTGCTGGGGCGCGATTTTCTAGCCTGGATTTGGCGCTGTGGCGCGAAACAAATTGGTCGACTTTGGGGAGGGATAATTAGCATGTGGTTAGGCGCTCGGGCGAACTCGCCTGTTTCTAAACAAACTGATTTTTTTGGTTGTCTGGCTCGCCACTTCCATTTGCAACATGTTCATGGTATTCATACATTTGGACTCCATCTCCATAACCTCTGTACTTGATCCAATCTCGTTCCATAGTTCATGAATCATCCCGTTAAGTCCTTCTTTGAAGTGTTTAGCTCGAGCTCTTGTAATGGATCCAAGTGGCAAATGTAATGGATCCTCTTGGGTTTTGTCATGGGCTTCGGAGCTAAGGATGTCCTCATCATACCTCTCCTCTTGTAAAAGATTTATCCTCAAATCGTTACCTACATCAAACGGACTTAGATCAGAAACATTAACAGTTGCACTAACAGTATATTCACCGGGTAAATCCAACTTGTAAGCATTATCATTAATGCGTTTAAGCACTTGAAATGGCCCATCTCCTCTTGGAAGTAATTTCGAACGCCTTTGAGTAGAAAATCTTTCCTTACGCATGTGTAGCCATACCCAATCCCCGGTTTCGAAGATTACTTGACGCCGACCCTTGTTGGCCTGTCTGGTATATTGGTTTGTCCTTTTCTTAATGTTTAGTCTTGTCTTCTTATGTATCTACTTAACAAAGTCAGCTTTATTTTTGCCATCATGTTATTATACCCAGAAACAGGTAATGGTGATAAATCCAATGGTGTTAAAGGATTAAAGCCGTACACAATTTCAAAAGGTGAGAATCTAGTAGCAGAGTGGATAGATCTATTATACGCAAACTCTACATGTGGTAGACATTCTTCCTAAAACTTAATCTTCTTTTTAATGATAGCTCTCAACAATGCTGATAAAGTCCTATTAACTACTTCAGTTTGACCGTCTTTTTATGGATGACAAGTAGTTGAAAACAACAGTTTAGTTCCTAATTTACAACACAACGTCTTCCAAAAATAGCTCAAGAACTTAGCATCTGTGACAACCCGAATTTTCAAGAATTATTAAATGAGAATCTAATAAATAGAATTCTTATTATGTGACATTTTGAGTTTGATTATGTGTTTATATGTGTTTTATATTTTGAAATATAAATGATTCGATGCGAAGTGAAAGAGATATTTATATTTATGTTTTGAAATGAGGTTTAATAAATAACGAGGGTAATTCACTTAATAGTGAATTAATGTGAATATATATTTGTTTTGATAAAATGAGAGAGAGCAATATGTTTTATGTTAATGTATTATGATTGTGAATGTCGTAAATAGATAAAATATTTATTGAGGAATATTTATATTTTAATTGAGATGTTTATTTAATAAAATAAACATTTGATGAGAATATTGTTCGATAATTTATTTATATGATAAATATTTTATACTTGATACGTGCTTTATTATACATAGATGTTGATAATTTATTAAATGAGAGAATAAATAATTTTACTAAATAAAATTATTTATTGAGCGAAAGATGATTTTATTAAATAAAAATTATTTATTAAATGAAAATTATATTTTTATGTGATTAAATTAGTTGTCATAATTTCTTTTGATATGGTATTATTGAAGGGTTATTTTATTTAGTTAAGATTTAATAAGTGTGTCAAATATCTTATAATAAGAAGGAATATTAAAATAAAGAGAATGGGGCTTATTTGGATTCTAGCCAAACAAGGCCTAGACCCTTTGTTTTGTAACTGCTGAGAACCATAAGGTCGTCAGTTATTTTATTTTACGTATTATATTTCTTAAGTCTGGAGAAAAGGAAGAGAAAGAACAGAAAAGAGGAAAGGGTTGTGAAGGAGAGAAGTTCTCTGTGAAATCAAAGAGAAAGAAGAAGGAATCAAGAATAAGAAGAAGGTTAATTAACAAGCCCTATCACTAATTAAAGGTAATAATTTAGCCTTTTGTTCTTAATTTTGTGTTATTGAGTTTTGCAAAATGAAGAGTTTAATTGATGAATTATGAATACTTGTGGTGTATATGTGTTGTTAAGTGTTTATAAATCATTGTATGTAAGTTACAATTGATTTTCAGAAATTAGATTGATATAAAACAAGTTTTAAATTGACAATTTATGTTTTTAAGGAGTATATGAGTTTTGGGAAAAAATTGGTTTAAATTCTTTGGGTTTTGTTGTTTTGATTGTTTTAGGTTGTTAGAATTGATACATAGATGTTTGGTATTGATTCTAAGGGGTTTGTGATAATTGGGAATGCTTAATTTGGTGTCCTGATGTTGAAAATTAGTGTTTTGGGGTTGAGGATTCTGCAGTTCGCAAAACTGCAGAACCTGGAATCAAAGAGGCTTAAAGTGTAGCGTAAACAGAATGAAAAGAAGTTTAATGTATTAACCGGAAGGTTTACAAGGAGTTCTAAAGGGACTTAATTCCTAAGTTAGGAATTGTAAAGAGATTAAAGTGAAGGATTATAGAATGTTAAATAGAGTAAATACTAATAGTTCCTATTTGATTAATGAATGATGTGCATGATTATATTGTGTAGGATACGTGAGATGCAGATAAGTATAATCTATTTGCGGTAAATGGTAATCTACGAATCAGGCAAGTCTTTCAGTTCCTATTTGCTATGTGAACTTGATGATTAACTGCTTTAAGTTTATACTGTAAAGAGCATGATGTGTTGTATATATTGCGAGCATGAAATGTTAAAGTCAATATATGACTTCCTTGATTGCGTTGATAATGTTGATTGAATTATGGAATTCAATCTCTACTCGATATGTGACATATAGCATGTAAGTTATATTTATCCAGATGTTTACATTATGTTAAACGAGCATGATAATTATGTATTACGTGATACATGCAAACTGTTAGATTTTGCTGAGCTGTCGAGCTCATTCTTGCAAATAACCATTTTTGCAGGTTAAGGATTCAAGGTAAAGTTATGTGCTACCTAAATGACGTGGATCAAAATGTTGCATGAAGATTAGATATTCTAGTTCAAGTTAATACTTGAGTCATGTTAAGATTTTCGTTAAATGTATTTATGTTGAGTTGTAAAGTTTATATTGAAGTGTAAATTTTTATATTAAGTTCGACAAGGTGAATCATTATATTAACATGATTCTACGATATTTAAATGTAAAGGTTGAGAATTTTTGGGGATCGAGAATGATTGATAATAGAAAAATTTTATTAGTCCGCATTTTTGTTAAGTTTATTATTGATTATTGATGTAAAGTTAGAATGTAGATGTATTGTTAACGACCGATGTCAAGAGTTGGATTGTTTAGAATTTTGGGGTCGTTACAGTTGGTATCAGAGCTGATAGGTTAGAAACCTTAGGTACGAGTACCTTAGGCTATAACCTTAGAGAATAGAGGTGAAGATGATAGAGTTAAGAGAATAATAAGTTAAGAATGATTATGGTACAATCGTACTCTTTAATGGTTTATGTATGGTATTTGGGCTAAACAATTCCTTCAGAGAGCGGAGGTTGATACGAACTAGTGACCGATCTAACTCACTGTGCAAGACAGTGTAGACGAGACGGGGACTAGTTTGTTGGTTGTTTGTGGGAAACCACTCAGGTGCTGTACTGAACATTGTTAGAGACTCGATGTGTACCGAGTATAGAATTATGGATGCGTATGATTAAGACGTGGTTCTTTTCATATAGGTAGATGTATGAGATGAGGTAAGTCTTAGAAACGTTACATGAAGAAGACGCGAATGACGTGTACTAAACTCGAATAAAATAGTGAATAATATGAATGAAATTAGAGATTCTTAAAAAGAAGAATTGATATGTATACAAAGAAAAGATTCAAAGAGGGATCTTGAAGAGTTATGAAAGATGAGAACTAGGAGTTACCTGACTCTGGTAATAAAGATGATAATAATAAATAGACGATATCTATAAGATGAGAATGATATAATGAAAAAAATGAACTCAAATAGAAATTAGAGAATTCATGCGAGACAAGATTATGATAAAATGATTAGGTTCAAAGAAGAACCTGAAGAGCTAAAAGAACAGGGAACACCTGAGATGATTAATCATAAGATAACGTGATTAAAGAGAAGAATAAAGAAGATCGTAGGATGAGACGATCATAAGACACGAAAGAATCGTAAGAAGAGTTGATGATAGAATAAGATCACGAAGTGATCAGCTAAAGTTGTAAAATGTCAGAGGATCTTAAATGATTGGGTAGTAATAGCATGATGCTATGGTACTATGAAATAGTATGAGATAAACTCACGAGGAGTTATGGATGATGAAATACGAGAAATTCGTATCAAGCAAAGAGTTAAGTTAAGAGCAAAATGAAATTAGGTAGGATTTCAATCGAGGACTCATGTTAGTAGCTGAGTTGTACGATTCCTAGTATGGGACGGGAATTTATGCTTGGTTTAAGAACCACTTAGCTTCCTATATTAATATAGTGGTTGAGTTGAACAAGTCCTGGTATGGGACGGGATTTGTTCATGGTTTAGCAACCGCTCAGCTTCCTATATTGATTAGTGGTCGAGTTGGTTCGACAACCACTTAGCTTCCTATGTTGATAATCATTGAAATATTGGTGTCGCACTATTGATATCCATATGACGAGAAGGTGATTCTTTTCTCATATTTATATTTGATAGTTAGAGAATATTAAGATTAGGTACGATTCTTAAAACTCATACTTATGGTAGGATCGTGACTCATAATCGTATGGTGGAACCCCTCAGCGAATGGACGATTTTGGTCTGACTAGGATAAGTTCCTGAACCCATATGATTGTGGTAAGTTCCTGAACTTCCAAAGTGTGGCAAGTTTGATGAACTGTATTGGGTATAGAAAAATTATGGTATAGAGAGTATTGATGATACTGAAAAATAAGAGAATGATTGAGTGATGAAGCAATGGAGTAAAAAGTGAAGTTGATGGAGGAGATATGGAGATTCTAATTCTTCTAGCTATGCTAGATTTTCGAAATTATTGTCATCGTGCTAATATTCGCAATTTTGTATTCTCAAAAATATATTGGGTCAATGTTTGAACCAATAAGTTTTAAAAAGGTGTTATTATTCGTATGTCTATGCTAATTGTTTCAGCTAGACAAAAAAAATGATTTAAAATTATCAAAATGTATTTTGAACGATGGAGTCATCAATGCAATTGAACCTAGTGTTGGATGTGATCGAAGGATCGTCAGCCCACTATGGTATGATGTAGTATGACAAAGTCCTAAAATGGCGGCATCCTCAACGTACCATCGAGCGGTACGGTATCATGACGTCATAAAAGAATTTTGGTTTTCTTTTTAGTTATGAAAAGATATGCCAATTGAGTTGGCTAAAAATGTTTTGATTAATATTCGAATTGTTGTTCAAGGTCTATGCTAATTGATTCGGCTAGACGACTGTTGAAAGATATTTATGAAGTTTAAGAGTTCTTTGAGATTTTATGCCAAACCAGTTTATTCTGGTGCAGAATTTTTATTAAGTCTGAGGTGAACCAACCCTGTAATGGGGGTTACGCAATAGCGTTAATATGTATGTGCACAATACATAGTACGAAGGGCTGATCACCTGGAGTACGAGAAGAGATGGTCCATAGTCTTTTGACTGTTAAAGGTTACAGTAGAAATATCTGTTAACCTAGGCCAAGGTTCAAGTCTTTACGACTACTCAGCATGATATTGAAAGTTTTTGAATGTATCTTTAAATTCATGAGTTATTCATACTGCTTCTCAATTATTGAACAATTGTGGAAGATTCTTATTCTTTTGAAAGGTGGAAGTGGAAAGAAGCTATTCCTTAAGAAAGGGTAAGACGTGGAATGCAATATGTGGTGATGAGTAAGTTAAACAAACTGTAATAAATCCAAGAAAAGAATGAAATTCCAGAAAGGGAAGTGATAAATTTAGCTGATGATGGCTAATAATGAGAAATTTTTAGAAGAAGAAGATGAGAAGAATGCAATGATCTTAGAAAGATCCTTGGAAAAAGTACTTAGTTGTAGAACCCAATGAATAAGTAGAGATTAATGTAGACCCCATTTCGTTAAATGGAAGGAACACATATATTAATAAATCAAAATTTCGAGGACGAAATTCTTAGAAGACGGAGTGAATGTGATATCCCAAATATTTATACGATGCTAAATCAGAATATTTTGGTGATTACAACGAGCATGTTATGCAATGATCCTTAGAGAAAGGAGGTGAATGCGTTAAAGGGTGAGAGAATATGTAATACTCGAAGTGTTTCAAGTTTAAGTGAAGGTGATGAAATAAAATCTACGCTAAGGTAATGTGTTAAAGTTATTCAATAATAAAATTTTGAAGAGATTTAACGAAAACCGAGTGAGAAGGGTTTCGTTGATTCCGAGGACGGAATCCTTATAAGGAGGGAAAAATGTGACAACCCGAATTTTCAAGAATTATTAAATGAGAATCTAATAAATAGAATTCTTATTATGTGACATTTTGAGTTTGATTATGTGTTTATATGTGTTTTATATTTTGAAATATAAATGATTCGATGCGAAGTGAAAGAGATATTTATATTTATGTTTTGAAATGAGGTTTAATAAATAACGAGGGTAATTCACTTAATAGTGAATTAATGTGAATATATATTTGTTTTGATAAAATGAGAGAGAGCAATATGTTTTATGTTAATGTATTATGATTGTGAATGTCGTAAATGGATAAAATATTTATTGAGGAATATTTATATTTTAATTGAGATGTTTATTTAATAAAATAAACATTTGATGAGAATATTGTTCGATAATTTATTTATATGATAAATATTTTATACTTGATACGTGCTTTATTATACATAGATGTTGATAATTTATTAAATGAGAGAATAAATAATTTTACTAAATAAAATTATTTATTGAGCGAAAGATGATTTTATTAAATAAAATTATTTATTAAATGAAAATTATATTTTTATGTGATTAAATTAGTTGTCATAATTTCTTTTGATATGGTATTATTGAAGGGTTATTTTATTTAGTTAAGATTTAATAAGTGTGTCAAATATCTTATAATAAGAAGGAATATTAAAATAAAGAGAATGGGGCTTATTTGGATTCTAGCCAAACAAGGCCTAGACCCTTTGTTTTGTAACTGCTGAGAACCATAAGGTCGTCAGTTATTTTATTTTACGTATTATATTTCTTAAGTCTGGAGAAAAGGAAGAGAAAGAACAGAAAAGAGGAAAGGGTTGTGAAGGAGAGAAGTTCTCTGTGAAATCAAAGAGAAAGAAGAAGGAATCAAGAATAAGAAGAAGGTTAATTAACAAGCCCTATCACTAATTAAAGGTAATAATTTAGCCTTTTGTTCTTAATTTTGTGTTATTGAGTTTTGCAAAATGAAGAGTTTAATTGATGAATTATGAATACTTGTGGTGTATATGTGTTGTTAAGTGTTTATAAATCATTGTATGTAAGTTACAATTGATTTTCAGAAATTAGATTGATATAAAACAAGTTTTAAATTGACAATTTATGTTTTTAAGGAGTATATGAGTTTTGGGAAAAAATTGGTTTAAATTCTTTGGGTTTTGTTGTTTTGATTGTTTTAGGTTGTTAGAATTGATACATAGATGTTTGGTATTGATTCTAAGGGGTTTGTGATAATTGGGAATGCTTAATTTGGTGTCCTGATGTTGAAAATTAGTGTTTTGGGGTTGAGGATTCTGCAGTTCGCAAAACTGCAGAACCTGGAATCAAAGAGGCTCGCCCCGGCGAGGGTTTTGAGAACAAATTTCTCGCCCCGGCGAGAACTCGCCCCGGCGAGGATTTTGTGAAGGCTTTTCTCGCCCCGGCGAGAAATGCAGAAATGGAAAAAAAAAAAAAATTATTATTATTTTTAATTTTTTTTTTTTTGGTTATTATATGCTACCCTAAACAAAGCTTACTTATAACCATTACACATTTAATGTAAAACATGTTATAAAACCTAGTAACATGTTATAAACACACAAATGATGTTTTTTTTAAAAGGTGATTCTTTAATAAGCTATATATGGCCTAAGTTTAATGATTCGTGAGGTATAAGAATTTGAAAGATTAAGATGTGGAGTAACTTAATAATCCAATTGAGTGTTATTCACCTATTGTGATTTAGTGAGATGTTATAGAGACTTAACTAAATGTTAAGTATCAGTTAAAGTGTAGCGTAAACAGAATGAAAAGAAGTTTAATGTATTAACCGGAAGGTTTACAAGGAGTTCTAAAGGGACTTAATTCCTAAGTTAGGAATTGTAAAGAGATTAAAGTGAAGGATTATAGAATGTTAAATAGAGTAAATACTAATAGTTCCTATTTGATTAATGAATGATGTGCATGATTATATTGTGTAGGATACGTGAGATGCAGATAAGTATAATCTATTTACGGTAAATGGTAATCTACGAATCAGGCAAGTCTTTCAGTTCCTATTTGCTATGTGAACTTGATGATTAACTGCTTTAAGTTTATACTGTAAAGAGCATGATGTGTTGTATATATTGCGAGCATGAAATGTTAAAGTCAATATATGACTTCCTTGATTGCGTTGATAATGTTGATTGAATTATGGAATTCAATCTCTACTCGATATGTGACGTATAGAATGTAAGTTATATTTATCCAGATGTTTACATTATGTTAAACGAGCATGATAATTATGTATTACGTGATACATGCAAACTGTTAGATTTTGCTGAGCTGTCGAGCTCATTCTTGCAAATAACCATTTTTGCAGGTTAAGGATTCAAGGTAAAGTTATGTGCTACCTAAATGACGTGGATCAAAATGTTGCATGAAGATTAGATATTCTAGTTCAAGTTAATACTTGAGTCATGTTAAGATTTTCGTTAAATGTATTTATGTTGAGTTGTAAAGTTTATATTGAAGTGTAAATTTTTATATTAAGTTCGACAAGGTGAATCATTATATTAACATGATTCTACGATATTTAAATGTAAAGGTTGAGAATTTTTGGGATCGAGAATGATTGATAATAGAAAAATTTTATTAGTCCGCATTTTTGTTAAGTTTATTATTGATTATTGATGTAAAGTTAGAATGTAGATGTATTGTTAACGACCGATGTCAAGAGTTGGATTGTTTAGAATTTTGGGGTCGTTACAGCATCTCTATCCGAAACAATTATTCGGGGCATGCCATGCAAACGCACAATATCTCTAAAGAATAAAGTAGCTTTGTAAACTTTTTATGAGAAATTAATATGTAAAAGGACTTAGTTAGGGATCAAATTTGTTAAGTTAATCTATTTCATAGAACTATAAGCTGTAATAAAGAATAAGGCTGATCATAGAGAAGGAGTAACTATCAAGTTCGTAACATAGAAGATGATCGTAGAAAAAATCTAAAGAACTTCAAGTTCGTAGAGTACCTATCATCGTAAAGCATGGAACTCAGAATCATAGAAACAAGACTGCAGACAAGTTACTCTACTATATGGGAAAGTAACTCTACGATCAGATAAAATCATAGAGCAACTAAATTCTAACAATTAGTGTCATATTATAACAAGGTCCTAGTCCTATGTTTGATTATATCAAGGTTGATTCCTCCAAAGGTTTTCGATAAGGTCAAGGAAACTTGGAGCTATTTGTAACAACTATATCAACAAGGATAATGACATGTGTCTGCATCTGCACAGTGCTAAGTACTGTGGATAACGACCTGAGGTGGTCCAACAGACAACATTGCAGATTCAACAATAAGAATTTAACAAGTGTCCTAGATAAGATTAAAGCAACGGTAAAAATCACAACGGGAAGATCCCAAGGAAATTCTATAAAAGGGTTGCAAACTTCGAACATCAGAAGTAATCGAATCAAGCCAAAACCCTGCCTAATCTAAAAGCCCAAAAAACTTCCTACTCTACGATTCTAAGAAAGTTCACCTGCTGCTAAGTTATTTGATCAAGAAGCTTATTCTCACTTAACAACTCCTCAAAATAACTTTATTCCTTTGTAATTATGATCTTGGTGATCATTGTAATTCAGTTTGTGTGACGTGGGAGATTTTTAGTGAATCAGTTGTAAAACAGTTCTTTGTAGTTGCAATCTTAGTGATTACCTTTCTTTAGTGGAATATCCTACTATCGGAGTAGAAGAGAGGACTATGAGATTTTTGTGCTTTGAACCTCTTAAAAATCTATGTGTTCTTTATATTTCTATATTCTACTTTCCTACTACTCTATGTTTTCCTGTCAGTGACTATTTTCCCATTTCTACTAAATTTAGAACTGAGATTTTCTTTATATCTTTGAAGGGGCATCTTTAAAAATATCATTTCGCTGCGTATATCTAAATCAGTTATATGTTTAACTATTTGGTAATCAATTATTAATTTTATTTTTTTTTGAAAAGATCTATTCAACCCCTTTCTAGATTCTTTCTTATGCTTCTAGGAATAACAAGTGGTATTAAAGCTTTCAGTTCTCTTTGAACTAGCTTAATCGCTTGAGTAGATCTATGGCACAAAACAAAATCAGTTCTGAGCTTGGTAGTGAAAATAAGCCACCATTGTGTAATAAAGATAAGTTTGCTAATTGGAAGATTCGTATATAGGCGTATATGGATGCTATTGATGACAATCTATTTGATGCTGTGTTGAATGGGCCATATATTCCCACAAAGCTAGCTCCTACCTCTGATGATCCAAACAAAGTAGCAGTCAAGCAAAGAGTAGAGTGGTGGACTGAGAACGAGAAGAAGCTTGTAGCACTTGACAAGAACGAGAAGAAGCTTGTAGCACTTGACAAAAGAGCTAAGAACATTCTGTTCATAACTCTTAAAGATGAACTGTTTGAGAATGTGGTAGACTGAAAAACTGCCAAAGAAGTATAGGAAGCCCTTTTTATCATGCATGAAGGCACTAAAGAAGTTCAAGAAAATAAACAATCCTTGCTCACTCAGGAGTATGAGATGTTCTCTCATATCTCAAGAGAAGATATTACTGCCACTTATGAAAGATTCAACAGCCTGCTCAACTCCTTTAGAGCATTTGATAAAGTTTATCCTAATAATGATTTAAATATCAAATTCATGAGAGCACTGTCTAGCAAATGGGATGCCAAGGCTAATGCAATCAGAGAGTCAAAGAATTTGCATGAGATGACAGTGCAAAAGCTCTATGGAAATTTGCTTACATATGAGCTTGAGCTGAACTAGAGAGTTAAAACTGCAACAATATAAACAAGAGAAGAGATAAATGAGTTATCATCAAAGCTACAAAAGTCTCCTCAAAAGCTCCTATAGAAGAAGATTCTGATGAAGAAGGTGATGATGAAGACTTAGTCTTGTTTGCCAGAAGTTTGAGGAAATTCATGAGAAAAAAAAGAAGCTTAAATTTTAGAAGAAACAACAAAAGAGACTCCTCCAAAAACTTGTGTCATAACTGCAAAATACTAGATCACTACATTGCTAAGTGCACCAAACCCCTGAGAGATGAACTGAAAAAGGACAAGAAGGAGTACAACAAGAAAGAGAAAGTGATATACAAGAAGTACAACAAGAAAGACAAAGGCCTTATTGTTGAGCAATCTTGGAATGACAGCAATGATTCAGACTCAGATTCAAGTGATGATAAAGGTCCTCAGATGGCTAATCTTTGCCTGATGGCCATTGAAATTCCAGAGGTTAATACCACTGATCATCAAGAAATTAATATCAGTGAGGTATTTGATTTTAACTCTCTTGATATTGATATTTCTAATTTAAGAACTGTTTTATGTGATATAACATTTGAGTTGCATAAATATGTGAAGTAGTTCAGGGTACTATCAAAGGATTATTCTCTACTACAAGAGGAGAAAGGAAAAGTATAACTTGAGTTGAAAACAGTTCAAGAAAATACTAGTTCCTTCTACAAACTTGAAGTTGAGAATGAAAATTTAAAAAACACTATTGAACAATCTGCACAAAGAGAGTTAACTCTAGTTTCCAGGATTATGGAATTAGAGAAGACAATCTCTATATGAAACATATCTTCCTATTTTATAGACTCCTGATCATTAGTCAAAGATTAAGTTTTGATAGATCAGGTCTAGGATTTGGGGACTTGTCCTTAGATCGAGTGTGGATACAATCTTAGAGACTAACAACAACAGTGCTTCTAGTTCTTATAAAAGTATTGTGTTTGTGAAATCTACACAGGTTGTTGCGCCAACTATGAGAACTAGGGTTGGTCTAACTAGCCTTAAAGCAGGCCGCAGCAACCAAGAGACTTAGGCAAAATTTCAGGTTTTCTTTTTCATTCCCAATTACTCGATAATTTTCACAGTTCTACGATTTCTGCTGATCAAATTGTGATCCCTGAGAACAATAGATCACATATTGGTTTGGGATTTAAAAAATCACAGAGTAAAGCTAAAACTACCTTCAAGTCAAAAAGGATCATATAGCCAGTTTATACTTACTCTACGAACCAACTTGACAAGAAATGTAGAGCTAACTTCTACTCTACGAATTCTCAAAATCATAGAATAGTATGAAAGCAAAAAGAGTTTGAGCCAAGAAGAAAGGCTATTAGTGTTTTTGTTCCATATGTGTCCTTGAAGAAAAAGAATCCATACTCACTCACAAACATGCATAAAATTAAATGTTATAATTGTCATCATTATGGTCATATTGCTATAATATGTGATATCTATGGTTACCCTGTGTATAGGAAGCCTAGAGTTAGGCAGGTCTGGGTTCCTAAGAGCACTAAGCTATCAGGACCCAAGCAAATCTGAGTACCAAAGTAAAATCTAAGTTCTTTTGTAAGATAACAGCTTCATTAATTAAATTCGGTATCTAGATAGTGGATGCTCAAGGCATATGACAGGGAACAAAGCTCTTTTATTAAACTTCAAAGAGAAAGATGGTCTTGATGTTGTCTTTAGAGATAACAATTCAGGGAAAATAAGAGAATATGACACAATAGGAAATGGTGCAGTCTCTTTCAGCAAGGTGGCATTTGTTGAAGGCTTGAAGCATAATCTTCTGAGCATTAGCCAACTACGTGATAAAGGGCACCAAGTGATCTTCCTCAACAATCAAGAGACAAATTCAGTAAAGCTTACTGGAACTAGAGATGGAAATGTCTACGCAGTCAACCTATCAAAGCTGAGCTCAACAGAATCTGCTTGCTTCTTTGCCAAAACCTCAGAAGATGTTAGCTGGTTATAGCACATAAGGTTGTGTCATATGAAATTCAGACATATGTCCAAACTTGCCTCTAGGGATCTAGCTTCAGGTCTACCCAAGCTGAACTTTGTCAAGGAAAAGCCTTGCAAAGCTTATCAGCTAGGGAAGCAAGCTAAAATCTCATTCAAGAACAAGACAGTTAATTCCAATAATAAGCCATTACAACTTCTTCATATGGACTTATTTGGGCCTATTTCTACCGTTAGTCTTGGAGGAAAGCGGTATACTCTAGTGGTAGTAGATGACTACAGTATATTCATTTGGGTCTTTTTTCTAGCTTCTAAGGATGAAACTAGCTCTCAATTGATCAAACTTTTCAGACTAGTTAAAAATAAAAAAGGTGAAAAGATCAAAGCTATCATGAGTGATTATGGAAGAGAATTTGATTTTTCTGAAGTAGATAAGTTCTGTAAAGACAATGGCATTCATCACAACTTCTCAGCACCAAGAACTCCTCAGTAGAATGGAGTAGCTGAAAGAAAAAATAGAACTCTTATAGAAGCAGGGAGGACTCTTCTAGTTGTAGTAAGGCTACCTGAGTATTTTTGGGCTAAAGTTGTCAAGACAACTTGCTACACTCAGAACAAATCTCTTATTCATTCTTCATTCAAGAAAACATCATATGAGCTGTGAAAAGGAAGGAAGTCCAATATCAGTTACTTTCATATCTTTGGCCGCGCATGTTACATCTTCAACAATGGTAAAAGTTATCTGACTAAGTTTCAATCAAAGTCAGATAAAGGTATTTTTCTCGGTTATGCTACTGATAGTAAAGCATATAGGGTATTTAATAAAAGGTTATTAAATGTTGAAAATTCATGTTATATTTGATGAAACTAACACCAAGAAGCCAAGGCTACCATGTTTGATGAAATTATAGTACGGGATCAAGAAAACGTAGAACAGGAGGACCCCGTGACCAAAGAGCCAACGATCGTAGAGCCAGAGCAAGAAGTTATAAAGTCAGAAATTCCTGAGTTAGGAACTCTACGAATAGAAGATCTTCCTAAACCTGAGAAAGATGATCCAAACATTGAAGTTCTCAAATAATAAGGCACAAGGACGAATGTTCCAACTAGAAGAAGATGGGTTAAATATCACACTCAAGATTTAATCATTGGTGATCCAAATGCTAGAGTGAGAGCCAGATTTGCAACCCAAAATGAGTGTTTCTATTTGAGTTTTCTATGTCAAATGGAACCTAAGCAGATTGATGAAGCTCTTCAAGATTCAAGCTGGATTGAAGTAATGCAAGAAGAACTGAACTAGTTTGAAAGAAACAAATTCTGGAGACTAGTCCCAAGACCAAGAGATCATCTAGTTATTAGCACCAAATGGGTTTTTAGAAACAAGATGGATGAAGATGGTGTGATAACAAGAAATAAAACAACACTGGTGGCTAAAGGTTATTCTCAATAAGAAGACATTGACTATGATGAGAATTATGCACCAGTGGCAAGACTTGAAGCTATCAGAATATTTCTTGCCTGTACGGCCCACATGAAGTTTAAAGTATTTCAAATGGATGTTAAAAGTGCATTTCTCAATGGAGAACTTTAAGAAAAGGTTTATGTAGAACAACCTCCAGGTTTTGTTAATCCTACTCACTCTAACTATGTGTATAGATTAGACAAAGCATTATATGGTTTAAAACAAGTACCTAGGGCATGGTATGAAACTATAGCTAACTTTCTTATTGAAAAAGGTTTCACTAGAGGTAGAGTAGACACACCACTATTTCTTATAAAGCACGAAGATAAAGCATTATTAGTATAAATTTATGTAGATGATATTATATTTGGTTCTACTGATGAAAAGTTATGTGAAAGATTTGCCAAGCTTATGCAAAGCAAATTCAAAATGAGCATGATGGGAGAACTGAACTTCTTTCTTGAATTACAAGTGAAACAAACAAAAGAAGAAATTTTAACAACTAAGCTTAATACATCAAAGATCTTCTTAAGAAATTTGGCATGGATTCAACTACCCCCATGAAGACCTCTATGGCTACTGCAACTAAACTAGATAAAGATGAACAATGTAAAAATATTGATCTTACCCAATATAGAGGCATGATTGATTCTCTTCTTTATTTAACTGCTAGTTGACCTGATATTATGTTTGCTACATGCATTTGTGTTAGATTTTAAGCTAATCCTAAGGAATCTCATTTAATGTCAATTAAAAGGATTTTCAGATATCTCAAGGGTACTCCTAATTTGGGGTTGAATATCCCAAAAAAGTCTCCCTTTGATCTAATTGGATATTCAGATGCTGATTTTGCAGGATGTAAAATAGACAAGAAAAGTACTAGTGGAACATGTCAATTACTTAGAAGTAGATTGGTATTATGGTTCAGTATGAAGCAAAACTCAGTATTAACTTCTACTGTAGAAGATGAGTACATTGCTGCTAGTAGATGTTGTGCTCAAATCTTATGGATGAAGAACCAACTAGCTGATTACGGGTTTGAATTCAAATCTATTCCTAATTTCTGTGATAATACTAGTACAATTGCAATTACTCACAATCATGTCTTGTATTCTAGAACTAAACATATTGGAATAAGACATCATTTTATTAGAGATCATGTTCAAAATGGTAATATTTCACTGCATTACATTCCTACAGAAAATCAACTGGCTGATGCGTTCACAAAACCGTTAGAGGAATCTAGATTTAAAAGGCTAATAAGTAAATTAGGCATGTTAAATTTAAGTGTATAGGTTTTTATTTGCCTTGAAAGAACTAACATTGCAGGCAACAAAATAGTAGAATAGGGTCACTTTATACAAAGATCGTAGAGTGAAAACAAAAGAAAAAGTAAAATCGTCGAGTAAAAGCTCTACTATCCCAGAGAAAGAGAAAAGTCAAAAATTGAAGCAAGTGAAAATGACAAGCCGACAAAAGCATGTCAAGATATGGGAAGTAACTGCTAAAGCTGTATTTTACAGAAAAAATTTCCTATCAGATCTAGTTGTGGTCCCACTCACCCAAATGAGAGGGAAGTACTTGTATCATCCAAATTTTCACTCTTATTTTTTCACTATTTCGGTTTCTAAAGCTATCTGAGTATTCTCTCTCTCTCTCTCTCTCAAAAAGCCCTAACTTATTCTACAACCATCAAGCCCTAATCAAATCTTTTTGTGTTTTAGACAATCAATCCCTGGAATCATGTCATCTAACTAGATCATCTTAAGAAATGAATTGTGTTTTGATCGATTTAAAGGTGTAGCGTCTCACTTCATCATTATTCTCAACCTTGTGAGGAAATATGGCTTCGTCGATTGTTTTAGTGAAAATACTCCAATCTACACTAAGGAAATAGAGGACTTCTATCTTCATAGAAGAGTTGAAAACGGGAAAATCACCACAAAGGCTAAAGGAGTGGTATTCTCCTTGTCCCACAGAAATTGGTCTACTTCTAGGTCTTCATAGTCAAAGAGATTCTGACTTCAGCAAAGTGAATAAGCAGAAGGGACTAGACTTTATGAGGTATAAGAAGAATAACCAAAATGTGAAGGGACTCAAAAAGAAGGATTTTTCTTAAGATTTCAAGTTCCTTGCTGATATTGTGGGAAACGTATTATGTGCAAGGACTCTGCTCATGACTCCATCAGCGAGCTCCAACTTTAAATTATGTCAGCCATCATAATGTATGTGAATATCAATTACAATGAAGTGATGTTTGGATGGCTGTCTAAATGGTTCAAAGATGCAGAGAGAAGAAAGAAGGACAACAAACCTCTTCTAAAGATGTATTTTGGAAGGTTTATCAGCATTATGCTCAAGAAGAAGCTCCATCAACACCTGAAGGAGAAGGATGGTGAACCTCTGAATGGGAATAAGAAAATCACCAAAAGACTATTTGATAACTGGAAGGAAAATCTAATAGAAATCAATAAGTCAAAGCAGTCCGAAGGTAGTGAAAGAACAATTACTGATGTGGAAAAACCTGAAAAAGGTTCTAAGAAGAGCTGCTGAATCTCATGGATCAGCCACACCAGAGACACCAGCAGCAAAGGCTTCAACTGCTGAGAAGCCTCAAAGGAAGAAATTGAAGAAGAAATCAGACAGTGTTCCCTAGGACACTCAGAAATCTTAACTCAACGATTCTGAGGAAAGAGAAAATGAAGGAGAAAATAACAACTTCAAGGTTGATCCTAAGGGGCTGAACCTACCCTAGAGGATCTCACAAGAGAACGTACTTAGAAACTAAAAATAAGATTCATCATAATGCCTCCTCAAACCATTCCTGAAGAAGAAATGATGAAGATCCAGTTCTCATTACAAGATCTTTCTTTTCGATCATAAAGAAAGAACTTAATGCTACTGAGAAAGCTGGGGAGATAATTTCGCGTGAGCACGTTATGGAAGAAATGGTTGGGACGACAGGTGTGCCTGAGCCTATTGTTGATAAAATGGATGAGAAGGTATCCAATCCTGAGCCACAGAAGAAGAAGAGAAGATTGAAACAGGTCAAAAAGAAGAAAGTTATCAACGGGAGAATAACAAAGAAGCCAGTTGAATAAGCTAAAGATGCAGTTGTTGAGGGGGAGGGAAGTTCAAAAGAAGATGAATCCACTCACCAAGAACTCTAGCAAGCTAAAGCTGAAACATTAACTCCCCCCATTGATATAGTGCAGGAAGTGGTTAAAGATTTGTGAGAAAACGTAGAAGGAAGTCCTCATCACTATTCTCTGATTTTTAGTCTTGCTTCTTCTATTCAAGAAGGTCATCAGACTCAAGCGGAGGAAGAAGAGCAAGAAGAAGACACCGAAGAAATTCAAAATCCTGAGAATGAAGGTGTACCTGAACAAGAAACAGAGCCTGAGAATGAAAGTGAGCCTAATAATGGAGGTGAGCTTGAAAATGCAAGTGATTCTGATTTCAGAGCCCCAAATGAGGCTCTCTTCTGTCTACTCTACGCTCTACCCTTCATTCGAGCACAATTTCAAAGGGATTATAATTGGATAACTTGGGGATTCTCTAGATGCATAGACATACTCACAGTTTCTCATCACTATCCTTATAGTGGAAATTTTATAAGAAGAAAGATTACACACACCAGTGATGGATCGTCTTCAAACATCTACAACAAGGTAATTGTGATCAACCTTCCTTCATCTTCTTCTAACGATGAAGTATTCATAGGATCACTTTCCATGAACACTGAGCAACCTTCATATTCACAAACTCCCAATATATCCAAACCTTTTTATATTGATTTATCTTTTTCTATTTACTTCTACACTTTCAACTTCACCGATTATAGGGTCTCAAAACTCTCCGACCGTAGAACAAACTTTTCAACCTTCTCCTTCACCAATAAATAGTCTCATACACTCACCATACTCCACTCCAGAATATTTATATATTCCATTGCCATCACCTCTTAACCTCACACAAACTTCTCCATCTAATTCTACCCAAACTTTGTCAACTCCATCTAGCTCTCCTGTAACACCCCGAACCCACTACAGGCCCGAAATGCTACACGCCGCAAGCCCAAAGGCCCGCAAGGCAACAATATCAATAGCGCAACCCAAACAAAATAATTCAATAATAGTCTTAAATTAAATCCAACAATAAACATCTTTTAAATCCATTTTCAAATGAAAAACCACCAAATATCAAAATCGAAAATGGAGACGCAGCTCCCCGAAAATAAGAGTCTTATTACAATTTCAACGACAAAAGAAGAAAATATCTTAAACTAGCTCCAACCATCCAAAGCATATCAAACAAGTGTTTCGCTATCAACGATGAGACCTGTAAAAATTTATATAAGGGGTGAGCGATGAAGCTCAGCAAGTAGCAATCTTCCCTATCTAGTCGAATCAAGTACAATTTGCAAAAATACTTTTTCGAAATATCTTTTTGTTCAATAACAATAGTATATATGCTTTCAAAACTAAAACAATTCAAAAATGATTTCAATGTATACAATATATCTTTTAATCCACAATCCTAGTGACTAAGGTTACAATAGCCCTGTAACACGGCCCAAAAGTTCGATAGTGTCAATGTTCACGCACCCTACTAAGGTATCTATAAAAATGCACGCTCCCCGAAGGGCATCTAAAAGGTGTGCGCCTTAGTAGGTCCTATATTAGCTCCGGAACTAAACGTAAACACTAACGGGTTCTATACATAGTCGGACTGAGGATTTCAAAAATCTTTTCTCAATATTATCGATATTCTAAACAATACTTTTCCACAGTTCAAAATCATATAATCTCATTTCACAGTTCAAAAATAAATACTTGATCCGAATTTTGAAATAAAGAACATAACATTTTAATTTAAATGGAAGCCTTACATAAAACATAACGAATTTTGAAACAGTACATTTAGGCATCCGAATAATTATTAAGGCATACATATAAGCAAACGATAATTTTAAAAATACTAAATAGTTCGGAAAGCCACTTACCTCGATATTGCGAAATATGAAAATATTAGCCGAACAATTCCTAAATATTAATTTAGAACAAATAAAATCATTAGGATACTTTATCCTAACTCAAACATATTTTAAATTCAAGTCTTAAACACATTTATAACAAATTTTATTCTAGAATTTATAGAGTTTTATTTATTCACGTACTTATATTTATAACTTATAATTTCAAGTGCTGCAATTCAAATTAATAAAGAAAATCATTTTTGTTCTTAATAATTTAACGACGATCATGATTTATAGGTATCAATATACTTATATATATATATATATATATATATATATATATATAACTCCTATTGACGTCATATATATGTATAGGTATCCAGATTCCAATGTATGACAGACACATCCATATATGTACATATATTGAAATAGAGTTTATATTATATAATGACCTTCTCGATCAACGTATTAGAACTAATTTACATTACTTCGGTCAATGAATTCAAAACTATTGAAATTAGACTTACAAAGTGGGACAAGATTTAAAAAAAATGGATTAAGAAAACTGTGTATGGCTCCATTTGTTAGGTTTGTATATTGCGCGAACATGCAATCAAATTACATAAACAGTGCGGAAGCGCGATAAAATCGGATTTTAAAATTTTATACAAACCATCACCAAGATCAATCTATGTGCTCAATTAACGATATAAACGAAAGATAAAGAGAATAAGAATTATACCCTCGTAGAACAAAGCTTCCTCGGGTACAAGTTCAACTCCTAGTCCTTCGTGTTCTCCTCGAATGCTACGGTGTGATTCCTTCCTTTAATCAACGTTAGCCACCCAAGTGTTTGGCCTCTAGAGGTGATCCACCAAGGAAGAACAAGTATTCAAGAAGTTGGGTATTTGGCAAAACCCTAGTTTCTATCTCTATAGAAATTGCTCTCCATAATCTAATGCAAGAGTGTGTAACCCTAATCTATGATAAGACCCCTCTTATTTATAGATATAGGAATAACCCTTCCCTAAACAATTTAGGATTAGGGTTTGTATTATAATTAAACTCCTTTAATTAATAATGCTCCTAATCTAATTAGGAATTCATGGGAGAGTACTTCTATTAATTAATTCCCAATCCCTATTAGGAATTAAATAATAGTAATAGTAATAATAATAATAAGACTCCTCTTATTAATTTATATTTAATATTTCCAAAATATTAAATAATAAATATTATGCTATTTAATTTATTCTATCTCCATAGATTAAATTAAATACACTTAACTTATTATTACCATTATGCCATTTACTTCTTAAATAAATATTTTTCTTTTGCGGTGTGACCCTTTAGGTTTTCCATATTAAACCGGTTGTGAATAAATCAATTAGAACAATTCTAATCTTATTTAAATAAATAAATTAAACTATTTAATTCATTTAAATAAATAATATTTATTTTACAATAAGGGTAAGCCCCCTTAGCGATCAACGACTTTTCAGATAATATAGATTTCAACATCAATCACAAAAGAACCTTTGAGTAGATAGTTACCGTACAATTCAATCCTTCTACCATACAATGTCCCAATTAAATATAAGACATGGATTTACTGTCAAGTCTTATTTTATTTAATTATATGTATTTCGATTCCCAAATGCACAACTCTAATTAATGCAAATTAGAAACTCCTTTCTAATTTCATTCTGCCTTGGCCAAGGACTACTGAGTTATCATTTATCGAATCACATAGGACATTCACATCTTTTACTAGACGAGGTAGATTTTTTGTTGATCATTCACCTATCTCCATGTATAACTAATTATACCCAATCATACCCTTTGATATACCCACAAGGTCTTAAGGGACATGTCAAAGTATAACTCATCATACACAAGATACTATGATGATCTCAAGTCCAAGGATCACTTGTACTACTATCACTAGAGGAATTCCTATTGACAGGCGAGTAAAACTCCATTAGGTATTCCTTAGCGAGTCACGTTCAGTGAACTTATTCTCTAATAAGCACCTACATACTTGCTTTAGTGTCTCCACACAAATGATTATGAGATCAATCATCCTCTTCCTAAGAGCAAGCAACGTATGTACTAATCTATCCGGATTCACTAATCCCCAATTTAGTAATCCAACGATTAGGAACAATTTTAGTTTATGAGCTATCTTGAATTTAGATCTCATTAGCATGATCACCATCATGATTCTAAAAGCATTGCTCAAAACTATGGGTTTATCACATTTAATATAACAACACTATGTAGATAATATAAAATGCCTTTTAAGAAAATCAATTCCTTTATTAATAAATGAATAAGATTACAAAGTATATGCTACATCATATCAAATATGATTGGCTTGTGTGCATACTACTTTCAATCTCCCACTTGCACTAAAGCCAATCGCCATGGTATCTAATACCCATCTTCTCTAAGTGACGATCAAACTGCTGTTGTGTTAAAGCTTTAGTAAATGGATCTGCAATGTTGTCTTGAGAGTGCACACGCTCCAGGGTGATATCTCCTCTTTCAATGATTTCTCTAATCAAATGAAACCGCCGCAACACGTGTTTGGATTTCTGATGAGACCTGGGTTCCTTAGCCTGCGCAACAGCTCCGTTGTTGTCACAGAATAAAGGTACTGCTCCTCTAATGCTAGGAACCACTCCAAGTTCAGTTATGAACTTCTTCATCCAAACAGCTTCCTTTGCAGCTTCACTTGCAGGTCTATCACCGAATCAGCAACTGTTTGCTGCTTGGAACTCTTCCAACTCACTGCGCCACCGTTTAAGGTAAACACGTACCCTGAAACGGATTTACTGTCATCTTGGTCCGTTTGAAAACTTGAGTCTGTATAGCCCTCTAGTTTCAATTCAGACCCACCGTAGACAAGAAATACATCCTTAGTTCTTCTTAAGTACTTTAGGATGTTTTTCACTGCCTTCCAGTGCTCTTCTCCTGGATTCAACTGATATCTGCTGGTTACACTAAGTGCATGAGCGATATCTGGTCTAGTACATATCATACCGTACATGATAGATCCTATTGCGGAAGCATAAGGAATCTTACTCATACGGTCTCTCTCCTCAGGTGTCTTTGGGGCATGTTTCTTGGAGAGATGTATTCCATGGCTCATCGGCATGAGACCTCTCTTGGAATCTTCCATGCTAAACTTCTTTAGCATCGAGTCAATGTACTTTCCTTGGGTCAAGCCCAGCATCCTTTTAGATCTATCTCTATAGATCTTTATCCCCAAAATATAGGATGCCTCACCCAAGTCCTTCATGGAGAAGTGTTTAGATAACCAAATTTTGATCGACTGTAGCATAGGAACATCATTCCCTATCAGTAATATATCATTAACATATAATACAAGGAATGATATAGCGCTCCCACTAACCTTCTTGTACACACATGGTTCATCCTCGTTCTTGATAAAATCAAACCTTTTGATTATCTCATCAAAACGGATGTTCCACCTTCGAGAAGCTTGCTTCAATCCATAAATGGATCGTTGTAGCTTACAGACTTGGTTTGCTCCAACCGTTGAAACAAAACCCTCTGGCTGTATCATATATACATTCTCCTCAAGCTCTCCATTGAGGAAGGCCGTTTTCACGTCCATTTGCCAGATCTCGTAGTCATAATAAGCTGCAATTGCAAGCAAAATCCGAATGGACTTGAGCATAGCTACTGGTGAGAAGGTTTCATCATAGTCAACTCCTTGTCTTTGTTTGAAACCTTTTGCAACCAGTCGGGCCTTATAGGTCTCTACCTTGCCATCTGCCCCAGTCTTTCTCTTAAAGACCCATTTACACCCAATAGGCTTAATGCCCTCAGGTGGTGAAACCAAAGTCCATACTTGGTTTTTATACATGGAGTCCATCTCGGATTTCATGGCTCCTAGCCATTTCTCTGAGTCTTCACTACTCATAGCCTCTTCGTAAGTTAATGGATCATCATCATCTATGATGTGTACCTCATCATCATCCTCTATGATGAATCCATACCTCTCAGGTATCTTCGGTACTCTTCCAGATTTACAAATAGGTAGTGGTACAGTAGGTTCTTCTACTTGGTCAGGTACCTGACTTTGATCCGTAGTATTTTGTGGTTCTTGAACTTCTTCAAGATATATCTTACTCCCACTGACCCCTTCGAGGATAAACTCCTTTTCCAAGAAGGCAGCGTGTTTCGCAACAAACACCTTTTGATCAGTAGGATGATAGAAATAATACCCTGATGTTTCTTTAGGGTATCCCACGAATCTACATTTGTCGGATCTAGTCTTCAGCTTATCATGCTCAAACCTTTTGACATAAGCTGGACAACCCCAAGTCTTAACATGCTTAAGATTTGGTTTCCTCCCTGTCCATATCTCATATGGAGTCTTTGGGACGGATTTGGTAGGTACCTTGTTAAGTAGGTATGCAGCCGATTCTAGGGCATAACCCCAGAAGGATATTGGAAGGTCGGTAAAACTCATCATGGAACGAACCATGTCCAACAATGTTCGATTTCTCCTTTCAGATACACCATTCAACTGTGGCGTCCCTGGTGGAGTCCATTGTGAGATTATACCATTTTCTTTGAGACAATTGAGAAACTCACTGGTTAAGTATTCCCCTCCTCGATCCGATCGAAGAATCTTAATACTCTTACCAGTTTGTTTCTCTACTTCACTTTTGAATTCTTTGAACTTTTCAAACGATTCAGATTTGTATTTCATTAAATACACATATCCAAATCTAGAATTATCATCAGTGAAAGTAATAAAATAAGAATACCCTCCTCGTGCATTCGTTGTCATAGGTCCACATACGTCTGTGTGTACCAACGCTAACAACTTTGTAACTCTTTCTCCTTTTCCACTAAAAGGAGATTTAGTCATTTTACCCATGAGACAAGATTCACAAGTTGGATATGATTCGTAATCAGATAGCTCTAAAAGCCCATCTTTATGCAACTTGGATAATCTTGTTTCATTGATATGACCGAGTCTACAGTGCCACATAAAGGTATAATTAACATCATCTCTTTTTCTTTTCTTAGTTTGTTCAATTTGAAGTATATTTTCATGCAAGTCAAGTATATAAAGTCCATTCAGTAAATTGCCAACACCATATAAAACATTTTTATTATAAATAGAACAACTGTTGTTCTTTATTATAATATCAAAACCATCCATATCCAATACAGAAATTGAAATAATGTTTCTAATGAGTGTTGGAACATAATAACAGTTATTTAAACTAATGAACTTGCCCGAAGGCAGTGCTAAACAATAAGTCCCTACAGCCAATGCAGCAACCTTTGCTCCATTTCCAACTCGTAGGACGACTTCATCTTTGTTCAGCTTCCTACTTCTGCTTAGTCCCTGCATATTATTACATATGTGAGAACTACAGCCGGTATCCAATACCCAAGTAGAATTTTGACTTTCAGAAAAATTAATTTCAATCATGAACAAACCTAGATCAGAAGTCGAAGCTTCTCCAAGCTTCTTTTGGCCCGCAAGATACTCCTTGCAGTTCCTCTTCCAATGTCCCGGCTTATTGCAATGGTAGCAAATTCCTTTGCTATCTGGATCAGGTTTCTTATTATCCTTTTTCTTTGCCTTACCCTTAGCCTTCTTGTTTTTCTTCTTTTCAGAAGATACCTTGGGCCTCTTCCTTTTCTTGGAAGAATCATCCACTAGTAAGACTTGGTTATTGTTGGATGAGAAGTGACCTTCAGTAGTTTTCAGCATGTTAAGTAACTCAGGCAAGCTGACGTCCAACTTATTCATGTGAAAATTCACAACAAATTGTGAGAAGGTGTCCGGGAGTGACTGCAAGATCAAATCTTGACTTAACTCCCCATCCATCACGAACCCAAGTTGTCCAAGTTGTTCAATCAGATTGATCATCTTAAGGACATGAGTCTCAACAGCAGTGCCCTCGGTCATACGAGATCGGAAGAGCTCCTTAGATATCTGATATCTTGCAGTCCTACTTTGCTCACCATACAACTCTTTGAGGTGCAGCAATATAGTAGGAGCATCCATAGTTTCATGCTGACGTTGAAGCTCGTTACTCATGGATGCGAGCATGATGCATTGAGCCAAGATTGCATCATCTTGCCACTTTCTAAAAGTAGCAATCTCTTCCTCAGAGGCTGTTTCTGCAACACTTGCAGGGACTGGCGAATTTAGGACATAAGAAATCTTTTCAGCAGTGAGAACAATTCTCAGATTCCTTAACCAGTCCGTGTAATTCGGTCCGGTCAGTTTGTTAGCATCAAGTATGCTACGCAGTGATAGTGAGTTTGACATTTTTAAATTCTGCATGTGAAATAGACAACATTTTAGCATACATTCATTTAATTAATTACCAAAATAAATTAGGTCTTTATTTTAAATTGGTATCTCCCACTATTTTTATCAAACTATATTACCCTCATTATATAGTTCGGCAATTCTAATTAAAGATTTGCTAGTGAGATTAAGGATCCCATTTCAAATGTATATAGCCTTGTGGTGACACAACAAGCGATATATAAATAAATAGGTAGACAACTATTGTCAATTACATCACTATGTAACTCCTTTTATTTTGCCTCTTAGATTATTTTGATCAAGTGGTGACACATCCGAATCAAAATTATCCAAGTTAAGTCCAACCTAGCACTTCCATATATTCGAAAGAAAAACACTGTCCTTGTGGTGACACAACAAAACAGCATCGTTCAGTCTATTTATAAGCATCAAATGTGATAAAGCAACATCTTAAATATTTAATACTTGCCTTGTGGTGACACAACAAACTCATATTAAACATTTAATACTCTATTGCTTTACCATGCTAGAAGGCGACGTTCGATATTCCAAATATCTTTGAACGCTTAGGACTTAATATAATTTCTTTGAGGGGTTTATTATTATTAGTCTCATCTTGTTTAGCGCGCATGCACATATATATATAAAATACGCGTCATATTATTTTACATGCGAAGCATGTTGGATAATATATAATATATATATATAATAAGCATGCACATATAGAATACTATATTCTACCCGGATTGATTATGGACTTTTATTCTAGTTTGGTTCACTAGAGCCACCAAGTGAACCAAAAGGTCAAACCTAGGGTGCAAGAATAAATTTAAATATAACTGTTACATTTAAAACCGGCCTCCATTACAAACGGGTCTTCAAGCGCTCCTTGCTCCTTTGTCTCCAATTCTTCAAAATTAATTCTAACTAGTCCTATTACAAAAAACTATTTACAACAAATAGAAACCTTGATCAGCAGTCAAGGGGAAGTACATAGGAGGGAGATAGAATTTACATTAAGAAAAATTAGAGAAGACGAGGTACGCAGACCCCATTTATAAAAACCCATACATTCAAGCATCCACTAAAATAAATCCAATCACACATTGGTCAATCGTCCATAATCAATCCCTATTTATTATCATACATATCTCTATATGTATCAATAAATAACATTCATCCCATGAATAATAAAACCATTCCATATATGCATTGATATCAATTAATGGGCAAAAATTTTGCTAATATTTAGTTTTGAAACAAAATAAACTCTTTTATTTTAATCAAAAACCAAATTCAAATTAAACTCCTTTAATTTTAGCAATCTGAAATCCTATTCCAGATAAAATAAACTCTTTATTTTAAACTTATATCAATTAAATAAACCATTTATTTTAATTGAAGAAAAATAATATTTTTCAGATTCTGCTTACCGGCGCAGCTGCGCCCAGAATAAACTGGGCAACGGCGCAGCTGCGCTGATCACCAGAAAAAACCGATTCTGGGTTTCGGCGCAGCTGCGCTCCAGAATGAACTGGAGACGGCGCAGCTGCGCCGTGTCGCTGATTCAGAAAAAAAATTTATTCTGCCCAAAAAATTTCGATCCAATCGCATATCAAGCATACATGGAATCATCAAAATCGATAATTAGCACAAGATTAGGCTCTGATACCACTGTTAGGTTTGTATATTGCGCGAACATGCAATCAAATTACATAAACAGTGCGGAAGCGCGATAAAATCGGATTTTAAAATTTTATACAAACCATCACCAAGATCAATCTATGTGCTCAATTAACGATATAAACGAAAGATAAAGAGAATAAGAATTATACCCTCGTAGAACAAAGCTTCCTCGGGTACAAGTTCAACTCCTAGTCCTTCGTGTTCTCCTCGAATGCTACGGTGTGATTCCTTCCTTTGATCAACGTTAGCCACCCAAGTGTTTGGCCTCTAGAGGTGATCCACCAAGGAAGAACAAGTATTCAAGAAGTTGGGTATTTGGCAAAACCCTAGTTTCTATCTCTATAGAAATTGCTCTCCACAATCTAATGCAAGAGTGTGTAACCCTAATCTATGATAAGACCCCTCTTATTTATAGATGTAGGAATAACCCTTCCCTAAACAATTTAGGATTAGGGTTTGTATTATAATTAAACTCCTTTAATTAATAATGCTCCTAATCTAATTAGGAATTCATGGGAGAGTACTTCTATTAATTAATTCCCAATCCCTATTAGGAATTAAATAATAGTAATAGTAATAATAATAATAAGACTCCTCTTATTAATTTATATTTAATATTTCCAAAATATTAAATAATAAATATTAAGCTATTTAATTTATTCTATCTCCATAGATTAAATTAAATACACTTAACTTATTATTACCATTATGCCATTTACTTCTTAAATAAATATTTTTCTTTTGCGGTGTGACCCTTTAGGTTCTCCATATTAAATCGGTTGTGAATAAATCAATTAGAACAATTCTAATCTTATTTAAATAAATAAATTAAACTATTTAATTCATTTAAATAAATAATATTTATTCTACAATAAGGGTAAGCCCCCTTAGCGATCAACGACTTTCCAGATAATATAGATTTCAACATCAATCACAAAAGAACCTTTGAGTAGATAGTTACCGTACAATTCAATCCTTCTACCATACAATGTCCCAATTAAATATAAGACATGGATTTACTGTCAAGTCTTATTTTATTTAATTATATGTATTTCGATTCCCAAATGCACAACTCTAATTAATGCAAATTAGAAACTCCTTTCTAATTTCATTCTGCCTTGGCCAAGGACTACTGAGTTATCATTTATCGAATCACATAGGACATTCACATCTTTTACTAGACGAGGTAGATTCTTTGTTGATCATTCACCTATCTCCATGTATAACTAATTATACCCAATCATACCCTTTGATATACCCACAAGGTCTTAAGGGACATGTCAAAGTATAACTCATCATACACAAGATACTATGATGATCTCAAGTCCAAGGATCACTTGTACTACTATCACTAGAGGAATTCCTATTGACAGGCGAGTAAAACTCCATTAGGTATTCCTTAGCGAGTCACGTTCAGTGAACTTATTCTCTAATAAGCACCTACATACTTGCTTTAGTGTCTCCACACAAATGATTATGAGATCAATCATCCTCTTCCTAAGAGCAAGCAACGTATGTACTAATCTATCCGGATTCACTAATCCCCAATTTAGTAATCCAACGATTAGGAACAATTTTAGTTTGTGAGCTATCTTGAATTTAGATCTCATTAGCATGATCACCATCATGATTCTAAAAGCATTGCTCAAAACTATGGGTTTATCACATTTAATATAACAGCACTATGTAGATAATATAAAATGCCTTTTAAGAAAATCAATTCCTTTATTAATAAATGAATAAGATTACAAAGTATATGCTACATCATATCAAATATGATTGGCTTGTGTGCATACTACTTTCACCATTAAATTGTCAAATCCATGATAGCTAATTCTATATACCGTTTAAAATAAGAAAATCAACATCTAATTCCTTTTATCACATAAATTAAGTATACCAATATTCGTCTTCATGAATTTATTATTATAATCATTGTTTGCAAAATATTTAATCATACATATGAATCCACTTTAAAAAAAAATTAGGTTTACTTTTTTGAGTTTTTCTCTTTTCTTCTTCTTTGTTCTGCAGTGCTCCAAAGCCAAATAATTTTTACGTTCTTCTCCCTCTAGTTGTTTAAATATAAGAAATTCCTTTGCAGAATAGGTTATCACGTAAAAGAGTCCTTTTAAAATTTAAAAAGGTTGTTATAACTGGCTTATCTTATCCTTATAGGTTTTAGATATGTATAAATAATTATCAGTTACACTTCTATTATCTAATTATATTATTATTATTATTATTATTTTAAACCGGGTATTACATCTCCAATCACAGAACATAAATGTTCTCCTATCGCGCGAGCTCGTTCTCCAAACGTAGAACTACTAAATTCCACATCTATAGAACCTTTATTCAACTTCCTCATACCTCCGATTTGCCATCTTCCTCTCACTCTCCACCTCATCAACATCATGTAACTCAAAAAATGTTCGATGTTGTATCCAACAAGATAGGAAATAAGGTGATATCTCTCTCATCCATCATTGACTCCTCTTTAAGAAGAAGATATGACATCTATTTCAAAAAATTAGATAATCATGCAGCAATTGTTCACAAGTTGCAAGAAACTAGCTCTTCATCTATAAAGACTCTAAGTGATAAAGTCTTTAATCTGAGTGCAAGCATTCATCAGTTCCAGAAATTTACTAGAGATATCATTACCAAGACTGATAGTGCAATGACTCTAGTCCATAAGCAAAGAGAAGACATGGACATATAGTATGATGAATTGAAAGGAGAAATCACTCTATCAACTGCTCAAGTTAAGTCCATGGTCGAGACTATCCAACAACTGACAGAAGAGGTTGCAGCGCTACGAGAAATTGCTGACAAAAAGGGGAAGAAGAAATTTCAAATGGTGGTTTCAGCTCGAAAACTAATTGGAAAAAAAAAATAAACGTGTCATACTTTCCAAATTTAAAATAAATATCAAATATTGTTAACTGCTACTATAAATAATACTCAACTATAAAAGGTTAAATTTTTGAAAACTAATCGCAAGTTAATTCAAAAATTTTAATTCCCGAAATTGAAAGATGCATACATTACTACAATACAACCATTGTTTCAAACTTAAAATCTTAAACCATGCAAAATTACATATTCTAAAATTAAATTTACAATCATACTTAAATAGAACTTAAAAAATTCTAAAACATACACAAAAATATGAAAAATATTAAAAAACTTTGAACTCTAAACGGGTGTGGTTCCTTAAGAGTACGGTTTCTATACCAAACCGCAATTGTACCGTAAGGGGTGCGGTGTCTACTAAAAAAACCACAATATGCCACCGCAACCATTGATGCAGTTTCTTTAGTGCGATTTTTGCAGTTTTGCGTGTAGTTTTAATTGCGAAATCGGTTCTTACTCTCCCTTAATTCTAGGTGTAGTAGTGATCTATCAGCCATATACTGTGACGCCCCCAAAATAGGTCCATACAACCCATTTTGAGTCGTCAATAACATTCCACAAAATACAATTACAAATACGAATTTTCCCATTTACAAATATTAAGTGTCGTGCAAAATACGACAACACAATACAAATACATCTTAAATTCTCAATACACTTATTGTCACACTAATAGTAAGGTATTGAGACACTTCTATCATCTCGGACCATCACTCCATTCCCCGGCTAGTCCCCGCTACACTCTCTTTTCCTGAGGAGAACAATGGAACAAAAAGGAAAAGGGTGAGCACAAATAGCCCAGTAAGAAATATCATGACTAAGATAATGAAGAATAAAAATTATCTTTAGTCTTCAACAATAATAAATCAGAGATTTAAAGATATTATAATTGTTCAACACAACAACTGCAGCGGAACGAACAATCCATTAGAAGAGTCAAGTAGATTATAATATCTACCATCGTCTATAAGTTAAAGGATCACCACCAATATTTTATCCCTGTAACACCAATCAACAATCCCTGTTTATGAACATCCAAATCAACAGTTTATATTCAACAGCCTCTCTTTGCACTATGTGCCAAAGATATTTATTTGTAACATCACCGGTCATGATCATGCCAAACGCCAGTTCATCTTTGCACTGCGGGCCAAAGAGAACTTTCACCATACGCCTTTGTTTGTAACACCAAAAGTCATGATAATACCAATACACAGTTTGGTCAAAATCATGTCACGCCAGTTCATCTTTGCACTACGGGCCAAAGAGAACTATCACCACAATTTAAGTATGAGGATGAGGATGATGACAATGATACAGTGAGATTAAGGATAAGAAAAGCTTTATAATTTAATCAGTATCAAAGATTGACCAAATTGCCAACACGATGACCAAATTGTGGAGTCAAATTCAAGAATGATATTCAAGAAATTATTTCATGCTTCAACTATAACGTATAAAATGAAATAGAAAGATTCAAGTGAAAAGATATTAGATGAAGCACAAACTATTAAGGATATTCTACTAATTTCAAGGATTTTCTCCATTTAAAAATAAGGTTTTGGAAACAAACAGAGATTTCTTATCATAAATGGAGAAATGTGAAAGAAAAGATATTCCTTAAAGAGTACAAAAGAAATGATACGTTATACGAGTATAACAGAATATATGAAACTGCAAATGGGTTTTCACCCGTCATGCGGTAATCCGCGTAGACAGATTATCTCCACAAAAAGATTAATAAGTAATGAATACGAAGGGTTATTCACCCGTCATGCGGTAATCCGCGTAGACAGATTATTTCCACAAAAGATTAATAAGTAACGAATACGAAGGGTTATTCACCCGTCATGCGGTAATCCGCGTAGACAGGCTATCCCCACAAATTAATACGGAATGAATAACAACCTTTCTGAGTATAATATCACTTACGAACAAGGAAGCAAATGATATTACATAAGAGTATGAAAGAAATGATATCCCCTACCTTCGTTAATAAGTGATTGGATGTTTCTTTCTATGAAGTTTATTAACTTGGACAATATTAGTATTCTCACCAATACTCACAATAGCCTAGCACACTAAGAGAACTCAAGAAATTTAGAGAGAGAGAGGGAGTATAAGTAAGGAAGGTGTGAAGATTTCTTAAGATAACCCCTCCTATTTATAGGAAAACCAAGTTTCATTAATTGCACAATAAGGGCTCGACTTATTACACTTTAGTACCTTCATCTTTGCCTCTACTTTTTAATATAATCCCTCAAGTATTATCAATCTTGCATAATATCTCCTAATAGTTCCCACATGTGAACCAATAGTTCCCACATGTGAACCAATAGTTCACAGCATGTGAATTTTAAAATTTCAATTAGGTACCCCTAAGTTAGACTCCACTTTTAATCCATCAATAATGCTAAAATATCATAACAATTAATATGAGTTACAGTGCTATGATAAATAATAAAAAGTACCATGCGGATGCTATTGTAATTATTGAATCAAAATACTGTGTAATTGCTACTTTATCAATTATTGAATCAATAATTTAAAATACTGTGCAATACCGTGTGCCTGTGAAATACCGCGTACTACTGTGGAACAGCGCGTTTTACTGTTCTTTTTATTACCGGGTATTTCAACAGTTGCCGGTGATAATACTGTTGACAAAATACTGTCGCTTTCAGTATCCGACAATGGGGCCCACTATCGTTGACAATTTTGTCATTTGTGGGGCCCACTAATATTTTGATATTTCGGCGCCGTCGTACGGTGTCGAATATAATATTCTCCGACAAAAAGAATATTCCCCGACATACACTGTTTATCAGATAATTCGCATATAACACCCTTAACTATCATTTATACAATTAAGCACCTTACTATTTAAAAAATAAAAAATTTATCATAAAGAAAATAATAAACTTTTATTTCATAAAGTCGGGATCTTACATATACTAATTGAGTGTCATTTTGAATTTAATAAAAAATATATTTAGTATCATACTCAATGAATTTTATAATATTTCTCACAACTTTAATTGACACGTCGGGTATTTATAAATATTAATTAAAACAAACTCATGCCTCGTGCGGGTTAAAAAGCTAGTATAATATATATATATATACACACACGCCAGAGTTTTTGGTATATATGTTTTTCGTCTATAATATAGTCACCTGGCACACATTGACGTGTGTGCTTTAATTTTTTTATTGTAGTATAGAAAATAAAAAAAATTAAAAATAAGTTGTGTTCAAAATAAAATAAAGAGAGTTAGAAGAACCCTGATTTAATTATGTGAAAGGGTTTAGCAGAGATAAAATAGGAATACAGAGACTAGGGGGAGATGAAATAGGAAACCAAATTATATCATGTGAGTTGTAACACAAAATCACTAAAATGACGGTTAAAAAAGTTGGAGTCTTTATTGATAGAGATTACTTTATTAATTTAAAAGTTAAAAATTTTAACTTGAAGGATAGATATAAAATTTTAAATTGAAGGATAAAGTAAAAAAAAACTAAAAGTATTTTATAACGTTAAAGAGTAAAATAGAAATATCACTTAACTCGAAGCATAAGGATTAAGGAAGAAAAACAAGACAGGATAAAGTATGTAAAATTTGAATAATGTTATGTATTGCGATAAATTTATGCTAAATTATAATTATGAAACTTATTAATATATGAGATTAATAGAAATTATAAGAGGCCATCACTTGTTACACATCTCTTTAATAAAATTACTATTAATACTTATTTACGTAACTGGCAATCAAAAAATCAACGTAAACTTTTGCAATATATATCATTCTCCAAAAAATTTTCATTTGGAGTAAAATACAAATATTAATTACGTGATAACATATAAAGGTCTTTAACCTTTAGATTGAAAGAAAAGTTTGGTGAGGTCACCTACTTGCCACGTCAACCACCTTGCAGCTTTATAATACACATCTATCAACAATATGATCATCCAAAAATTAAGGTCACATTTTTTTATTTCAAGAATTTTATGTGTTGGCCACACATGAAGAGTTCTTTTTCTTTTAATCTCATTGTATTTTTATCGTTTAACAATAAAACTACTTTCTTTTATAATGTAATGACATAAATATACTTAATAATAAAAAAACGGCTAGTAAAATAGCGCAGTCAAAACAACTCCACTTTTTTTTTAATTGCCTATTATAAATATTTTTACATTTGAACAAGAATCCCCTCATTCGATATTGTTTTATTACTCAAAGACACTTTAGCACATCTTCCCTTTAATTTTATCCAATACACCAATTATTTGATATTAATAACTTTATTAGTAATGATCAAAATATGTTAATAAATAATTGATGATATTAAGATCGATTCTACCTAAAATTAGAATCAATAAAAATATTTTTACTATGAAAAATTTAAAAGAATTTTCAACCATTGAAATTTTAATAAAAAATCCACATGTTCATCAAATGGTAAAAAAATATTGGATTACCTTTTTAAAAAATAATAATTATACTACTTAATATTATAAATTAATTAATCAGTGTTGATTCCAATTATATTATCTAAGATGGTGTTTGATTACCTCTAAATATCTCTTAATAAATGTACATCTAATTCGTTCAAAGGCTATAGTTGTTTGGTAATTTTTTTTTGTCTCTTAATCGGTAAGATAGAAATATAATTCTAAACCATTCAGAGTTACATCTGACCGAATATATTTTTTCTGGACAAAAGTAACCTCTTCAATATTACAAAATTTCTCTTTTATTCCCAATAAAATTTTCTAATCTCTCACGTTTCTTCACTCTAGCCGCTCCAAAAGTTCTTGTTTGTAGCTTTTCACCTCTGATTTGCTTTCCTTCGCTGCTCTCTTTCGCCTATAAATCTTCTTTCTCACCTTTCTTCATCTATTGTTCGTTATTACTTGATTAAACGTGACTAATCTTGCTCTTGTTAATATTTCTTCTTCATCTATTGTTCATTATTGCTCTGTTGGTATTTCTTTTTCAAACCCCTTTTTTGTTTGATTACTGTGAATTTCTGGTGATTTCGAAATATTAAATAGAGCAAATTGAGTGAGAATGATATACCACTCTGTGTGTATTTAATCTCATGAAATTGCTTCATTATATCTTCTTAACTGGTTAAGAGCCATAGCAGGCATGAGTGAAAATTGTCGCGCTTGACCTTTGAACAATTTAAGAAGATAAGTTTAAAGTTATTCCTTTTTTTTTCTTTCTTTTTTCAAAAATTAAAAAAAATGACGAGGTAATATATGAAAATAGAAGAATTTTCTCTCTTTAGTTTTGGAAGCAGAAATGGTATCGGTGAATGTCATAGACTTATAGTTGAATTTCTAAAATGCGTTGATTACTTTTTGTACTTTTTGTCCCTTTAAATGGTAAGTTTGGTTCTATTTATCCAATGCATAGAAAGCCTAAGGTTTCCAGTTGTTGAGAAGAGAATCAAGTATTGTCCTTGAAGAAGTAGAACAAACAAATATTTACCTTAATTAGTAGAGAAGATGATTGCAATAGTTGGCATGGCAGCATATCCACTGGGTTGGCGTATAGAAACTATCTGATGTTGATGATTTTTTCATACATATTGTACCATATTGAACAATCAATTTATGTGATTGGAGGCATTGTTAATATTAATATAACTAGTAATCAATAGTTTTTTTAATGTTTGTATTTAGATATTATTACCACTAGTCTATTTATTGATTGTATTTTCTTGAAATATTTGTTGTAGTCCATAAAGTTTAATTTGTTCTTTATTGGTCAAACTATTTAAATGTTTGTTCTTTATTGTTCACCTTTAATAATCTATGTACTTTAGGTATGAAACAAGATGGTGAAACTCAAAAAAAAAAAAAAAGACTAGAGTGAGTTGGAAGAATGAAACATTAGTGCATTTTTTTTTTAAAAGCATGTATTCGTGAGGTTGTGAAAAATGGTAGGGAAGGTGTAAGCCTCAAGCCACAATCATGGAGAAAGGTGGGAGAAATACTAAAAGATAACTACAACTTGATTGTGGATCAAAAACAAATGAAGAATCATTATGACTACTTGTGAGGAAAATATAGTGCATGGTGCAAACTCAAAAGTAAGACAGAAAATGTGTATGACCCGTCAACTAATAGGTTCAACCTTTCGGATGAGGAATGGAAACAAGAAATAAATGTGTTCTTTTAACTTTTTTACATTTTAAGCTAATTAGTAATAGTGCTTAAAAATATTTTATAACATGTTGAACTTACTATTTGAAACAGGCAAATAAAATGGTAGAAACTTTGAAGACCTCGCCTCTAATCTTCCCCGATCTTTGTATTGCATTATTTGATGGAACCGCGATAACGGGACATGATAGTTGGGGTCCTAGCTGTGGAAGAGCTGGGACTAAAGATACACCTTTGAACTTGGAGGTTGTTAGTCTTGAGGACATTCCTTTTAGGACCTAAGGTCAAGGGTCTTCTATTCCATCTCCTAATTCATCAACTCAAGGTTAGTGTTCATCAACTCCTGGTTAGTGTTACAGGTTTGTTTTGATGAATGCCTAACTTTTTTCTTTGGCCTTTCTCCTGGTTAGTGTTACAGGTTTGTTTTGATGAATGCCTAACTTTTTTCTTTGGCCTTTCTCCATCAAAGCTAGGAGCGGATGCATGAGATTGCGTACCGGGAGTTGATAAATTAGGAGATGGAATAGAAGACCCTTGACCTTAGTTGCTAAAAGGAATGTCCTCAAGACTAACAACCTCCAAGTTCAAAGGTATATCTGTAGTCCTAGCTCTTCCACAACTAGAAACCCAACTATCATGTCCTGTTGTCACGGTTCCATCAAATAATGCAATACAAAGATCGGGGGAAGATTAGAGGTGAGGTCTTCAAAGATTCTACCATTTTATTTACCTGTATTCAAACAGTAAGTTCAACATACTATAAAATATTTTTACGAACTATTACTAATTAGCTTAAAAGGTAAAAAAGTTAAAAGAACACATTTATCTCTTGTTTCCATTCCTCATCCGAAAGGTTGAATCTATTAGTTGACGGGTCATACACATTTTCTGTCTTACTTTTGAGTTTGCACCATACACTATATTTTCGGCGCAAGTAGTCATAATAATTCTTCATTTGTTTTTGATCCACAATCAAGTTATAGTATCTTTTAGTATTTCTCCCACCTTTCTCCATGATTGTGACTTGAGGCTTGCACCTTCCCTACCATTTTTCATAACCTCACGAATACATGCTTCTACAAAAAATTTCACTAATGTTTCATTTTTCCAACTCACCCTAGTCTTTTTTTTGTTTTTGAGTTTCACCATCTTGTTCCATACCTAAAGTACATAGATTATAAAAGGTGAACAATAAAGAACAAATATTTAAATAGTTTGAACAATAAAGAACAAATTAAACTTTATGGACTATAACAAATATTTGAAGAAAATACAATCAATAAATAGACTAGTGGTAATAATATCTAAAATACAAACATTAAAAAAACTATTGACTACTAATTGTATTTGTTGGGGCGTAATTAATTGGGCATGTTGGGGCGTGATCAATTGGGCCCAAATGATATGGTGGGCCATGACCTACGTGAAGGAAACCTCCCCACGTGAGAGTCCCTTGTAGCAGTTGGAATATCTGAAATCCTTGTTCCCAAAGGTAGGTGTCAGGATATAATTTGGCGCCCCTTCTTAAGGAGATTCAGTCTAATCCCATTAAAAAATCTGACCTAAGGAGGATTCCTACCTACTACACGGGGATAGGCATGACGTTGGTGGGGTGTGATCACTATAAATACAAGGCTAAAACTCCATTTCAAAGGTAATGATCCTTTTACAGTACTAAAGCAATAAGCCTTCATTGTTAAACCTTATTCAGCTTATACTTATTCTCACACTGGAGCTATCCTCCGGCGGCCCAAACCGCTAGGCTCTTGAGTGTGGTTTCCTTTCTATGTAGGATTGAACGCGCTTTTGGTGATTGAAGCGCGTGAACGAATCTTGCTGCTAACAGAATTAATATTAGCAATGCATCCAATCACATAAATTGATTGTTCATATGGTACAGTATGTATGAAGAAATCATCAACTTCAGATAATTCCTATACGCCAGCCCCAGTGGGCATGTTGTCATGCCAACTATTGCAATCATCTTTTCTACTAATTAGGGGTAAATATTTGTTTGTTCTACTTCTTCAAGGACAATACTTGGTTCTTGTTCTCAACAACCGGGAACCTTAGGTTTTCTACACATTGGATAAATAGAACCAAGCTTACCATTGAAGAGGGCAAAAAGTAATCAACGCATTTTAGAAATTCAACTATAATTCTATGACATTCTTATAGTCTATCTCTACTTAAAGATATAAGGTTGAGGAAGAACCAATACCATTTCTACTTCCAAAACTAAAGGGAGAAAAATCTTTTATTTTCATATATTACCTCGTCATTTTTTTTAACTTTTGAAAAAAGAAAGAAAAACAAAAGAATAGCTTTAAACCTATCTTCTTAAATTGTTCAAAGGACGAGCGACAATTTCCCTTCAAGCCCACTGTGGCTCTTAACCAGTTAAGAAGATACAATGAAGCAATTTCATGAGACTAAACATACAGAATAGCATATCATTCTCACTCAATTTGGTCTATTTAATATTTCCAAACCACCAGAAATTCACATTAATCAAACAAAAAAGGGATTTGAAAGAGAAATACCAACAGAGCAGTAATGAACAATATATGAAGAAGATTAATAAGAACAAGATTAATCACGTTTAATCAAGTAATAACGAACAATAGATGATGAAGGGAGAGAACGAAGATTTACCGACGAAAGAGAGCAGCGAAAGAAAGCAAATCAGAGGTGAAAAGCAATAACAGACAAGAACTTTTGGAGCAGCTGGAATGAAGAAACGTGAGAGATTAGGGTTAAAATTTGATTGGGGATAAAAGAAGAATTTTGTAATATTGAAAAAGTTAGTTTTGTCCAGAAAAAATATAACTTTCGGTCAGATGTACCTCTGAATGGTTTAGAATTATATTTCCCTCTTACCAATTAAGAGGTAATAAGAGGCAAAAAAAAATTACCAAACAACTATAACCTCTAACCGAATCAGATGTACATCTATTAAGAGGTAATCAAACACCACCTTAATTTGTGAACCAACATCTCCGGTTTTTCAGCTTTTTCTTTCTGCAAGCATTTCAATTTTCAAGTTTGCTGCTCTTACAGCATAATAAAGAAGAAACCCTTTCATGAAATCTCTGTTTTTAGGGAAATCTCTTACTCGATAAGTTCTATCATATAAAAATTTGAACCAGAAGATGTGACGCCCAACAAGTAACCAAAATATGTTCTCAGGAACATTTCATGCTTCGGTTCCAATGTTAAATCATTTCCTTACATCACATATTGCATTAGTATCTCAAATCTGCATACTAGTATCTTTCGTTACCTACATTCTCTTAATCGAGAAATGGTATTCGTGAAACTGATAGTAGCGGGCAACAGACCAAATTAAAACAAACTAGTTCCCAAGTAAATATAGTTAAAGATCTTTACTATCAATGTTTGCTTTAGCACAAACGGTGCATAATATCGTCATCAGCTTCAACAACTGCAGGAAGTCGCTTCAACGTCACCAAGTCCAAGAAACTCATTTGCTGGAGATCAAATTAATTGGTGCAGAGGAATACCACCACCAGAATACTCAACTTCCTGAAATTGAATAAGGTTCCGATTGTTAGCATTGCCATGAAGTAACAAGTATAAAATGCTTCAGGCATGCTTATGGGAAAATGATTTTCTGAAGTTATGAAGTCAGAGATACAAAATGAGTAAAAAAAATCAGTCGTGCAAGATTTGTTAAGTCTATAACATTGTAAGAGACTCGCATCACAAAATATATTAAATTTCTCCCAAGCAAATTGAGAAGTTGGACTAAAATGACAACTTTATTGGACAACACATCCCATTTGTTGTTTAAAGTACCTTCGTGTGATTTCAATAAATTCCTCCACATATGATGATAAATTTGAGTAGTCCCACCATTCATTGGAATGATTTCATGGGTATGTGACAGTTAAATAGCTATCTATTTCACATTCTTCTATTCTTCTAGACCAACATAATTTCACTCTCTTTCCTTTTCAACAACAATAAATTCAAGGGAACACCTTTGGAGGCATAGATCCCCAAAACTGAAAACAAGAAAGAGAAAGCAGACGAAAGCTTAAGCTACCTTAAGGCACAGCAAATCCAACAATTTAAATGAACTCTATATCAGATCTGATACTTTTAATCATACGAGGCTCTAGAGCCCTTTCCAGCCTCCATCAACTTCTGATGGACCAAGATATCAAGTAACGCTAAAGAGCACAATAATCCACTTGCATATGCAAGAAAAGAGTGCCATTAGTTTCTTTCTCGAAAATAGCTCCACAGGACCGTAGCAGCCAGCAAAATATTGATTAACCAGAGAAAAAAAATTACCGAATCTGGATAACTAGCAAATAAAGGCATTAAAGCCTAATACAGTAGGATAATGAAAAAACAGTAATGTGGAAAAGAAGTTCACCCAACTTACAAAAGTAGAAGAATTATACATGTCCTTCATAAAAGGCATCACCCAATCCCTATTAAATCCAAAACAGCTAAACCTTGAAAGGCACCAATTGCCAACGCCCTATCCCAAAGCAGTTGAAAGAGGAGGCAGTTAAGGGTTGTTCTGGGGAATGCAGACAGTACTCAGGATAGTGCCCTTGGCCATTTGTGTACGTTAAAGGTTGCTAGGAATTTGAAAGAACCACTGGGCTTTATAAACTAAGATTTGAGAGGATCAACATTTATGAAGCACTGGCACGGATACATGATAGGGATATGATACGAAACGCGATACGTGATACGGCATTTTAAAAAAAATTAGGATACGATATGTTGGGGATACATTGAATTTTATATACATTTATAGATACAGATATCTCTATAACAAATAAACTATGCTACATATATAAGCAAGTAGATAACTTCAAAGTTTTAGTTCATTTAACATAATAGTACCCACCTATTATCAGGGGCGGATCCAGCCTCTTAGTTCAGTGAGGTCAATTTTTTTAAAACAAAAATTTATAAAGAAATAAAATACAATAAAATAAAGACAAAAAAGGATGTGAAGGACATTGCAAATAATTGTGTGAGCTATCATATAAAACCGATGTCGTTTTATGTAATTGAATACACTTCCTCTCATGTTATGTACAAAATGATATTTTATAATTTTTTAAAACATTGTTATTATAAGAGACACCTCGCGCAAGAACGTGAGGTGTCCCTCACCTCCCGTGTCCTGTAAAATAAATTACAAAACTAAATAATATTGTTAAAATATTATTTATAATAACATTTTTGAGACTTCATTGCTTGAAACTATTGCAATGATAGCCTCATTTCAATAGCTGCAAAAATATCATGTTCAATGTAAATTACTAAACAATATAAAAGAGTGGAGTGTTGGTGTTAGTAGAAATTTGAGACATTTAATAGTCTTTTAGTCTGAATTTTTTATTTTCACTAAACACATTATAAAATTAAAAACAAATAAAAAATTGACTTCTCAAAATTCAGTGGGGTCAATTGACCCCACTGCCCCAAGGGTAGATCCGCCAGTGCCTATTATGACATAACATAACCAAAAGGTAGGAGCTTAACATTTCGCAACAAATATCATCATTTCTCCTAATCCTAAGACTTATTTACTAGCATCGAATTTATCATTACATAGGTAAAAGAAAGAAGTACATTACATGAAAAAACCATAATCATCTCCAAGTCATTAGACACAAGATGAAGCAAGCTAGTATCATCATTGGACAAGCCATAACATAGCATCCGAATCCCCTTGCATATCAAGTTGTATCCTTAAGTATCCGGAAGTATTCCTAAAGTATCCAGAAGTATCTTTAAAGTGTCTAGAAGTGTCCAAAATTAAAAAGAATAAAAATAATAAAGTTGGAGTATCCGAGAGTACCGATCACGTATCCAGTAATCCAGAAGTATCCGTAGAGTATCGGTGTCCAACACAGATACATTGACTTACACCAAACTTACTAGGGACTCAGACTTCCTAATCGGAAACAACTGACTCTACCTAAAGATCTAACATATACTCGATAAAACCATTTTAAATGACCTGAAAATGCATAAAATAATAAGATATACCCACGAGTCACTAGACTCGATCCTTGTAACCCATGACTAATCAAAAGAAAACGAAAACACCTACGACTTGTCTAGCAAAATCAAAATTCACCAAAATTACATGTCAAGTAAATGAAAATTCACCAAGAGGCATCCAACCTCCAAAATGACAAGAAAACCATATAAAGGTGGTCAGCAATTTATTAAAATAGGTTAAACCAAGACAGAGAAGATTATGAAAGATCCAAAGTAGGCACCACCTCGAAGTCTAGGTGTCTAGCCAGTTTTGAAACTTTCAAGCTTTTCAAATAACTTTTTAAAACTTTTGAATTTAATGAGATAAGAAAGATTCCTATAATATGTGAGACATGACTCATAGGTTGTGCATCTTACTTTAAAGATTTATGAGACTAATGATCACTTTGTCAAAAAAATACAAAGTCCAGATTTTTGCTTATGCTTATTTAATCGATGTGGTGTCCCAAGATAAAAGAACATCCTACCAGTACAAACGTGTCAATTTATTAAAAAGGTGCACGGAGCTTAAGCCTCCTGCAAGGAAGCTTAAACTAGAAAATCTGTGAGCTTTAAAGTCTCTCAATTTACATCTTGGGAATCCATTTAATTCAATAAACACAATCACAGTTACATTATTCTTTTTTGTAAGAGCAAAGACATATTATTAGAGAAACAAAGAATGTTGCAAGGCAGTTTGGTACAAGAAACAAACCTGAGCAGGAGGTAATGATGACACCCAATCTGATGCATGGGTTGGAAGAAGACCCAAAGTGTTGAGCTGCCACCACAAAAAAGTTTGAAATGAAGAAACCATTCGTCACAGATCCTAATATTTAAAAAGAACTTGTATACAAAGGCAAATATTTACCCACCTTCCACACACCGAGTGCTAGGCCCCCCAAGTTAAGCGCAATGAAGAGTAGTTTCGGTCCAAGGAGGTCTACTCTGCTATCCTTGTAAGGCTCAAAAACTGTAAAACAAAGTTTAATGATGTCATGTTTGAGTTGTATAAGAAACATACACATGTATGGAAATGGCAAGGTATCTGCAATTGCTAAATGTGTGAAAACTATATCGTATACTACAGATTAAGATTATTATGTAAACTTCCTATTTTGACCGCTTTCAATCTAGATTGATTACCCCATAGTAACAGTTCATAATCAAACAATATTTTTTTTTTGATATATCAACGAGATGGATAAGCACCAGGCTCAGAAAGGATGTGTTCATTTCATGCAAGACAGCAGACAGTAGCTTTGTCAAAGGTTCTGAAAGATGGGAAAACAATATCTGAGAGAAAAATGTGAATGCGTGAATATGTGACCGCATACTGACATCCAACAATATTCTGAATTTCTGATATAATGACTACTATCTGTTTTCCATTGGATACCTAATATATGATTATCAAGATATTATGAGAACCATGTTTTTCTGACCTTGTTCTCCTCCGTCTTATTATAATCACATGGAGATAAAGAAGCAATAAAAGAAGTATAGTAGTTGCAAATGAGAAGTTCATGTCACTCTGATTCGCACCTTTCCCAACCCCTTGAAGTGCACTTATGGGCTGCCAAAGAGCTGAAAATGTGATACCAATGCTAAACAAATGCACTGTGCTTCCAGCCATCCACATCATGAAGCCCATCATTAGCAAATTCTTGAAAGGGGCTTGTGCCACTTCCCATGCTTTCTGCTCAGGAGAAATCATAGTTCTTGAGGTTAGTAATACTAACTATTAAGCATTGTCAGGAATCAGATTTCCTCAAAGTACCAAAAAAGTGTAGATATATAAAAAGTTCAGTTATCAAAAGAATTGAGAGCTAACCAATATATACCAAAATGCAAACACATTAAGCAGACATCTCAAGTTATATAAAGTTTCGATAAGTTTCTCTTAGCATGAAATCTACACGCGCACGCGCACATGCACATGTAGAATAGTAAACTTGAGAGACATGTTCTAAAATTTAAGTGATTCGGGTAAAATAGTTTTCATGCATTCTTAATAAGTAATAGGTCAGCTTGATTTTCAAAAGACAAATGCTCAAAAGAAACCATCATGTACTACATATCATATTATCCTCAGACAAGAACACACCAGGCTGGTCCTAATTAATAGGGGATAATGGATATTGGGGATGCTAGCACCATTTGAACAAAATGGTTGCATCTAAATTCGGATATTAATCAGCCTGAGTGGCGAGTCTTTACAACAACTCGCAATTATACTAAGATTATTATGTTTTCTCAAGTTTTTGTTCTCTAGTTAGCTCAAATTGCTTAGAATTTCAGCCAACTCTTTTGATAAATTAAAGCACACTTTAGAACAGCTGCTGAAAATCATTAAATCTTTATTAACTTTCTTTGACTAACATTAAGAGATTGGTCACCATAAGCACTTCTCTCAGAGGGGGCATAGATTATTTGTTCTTCGTTACGTATTTATACGAGGGTCTTTCTAAAAGAATATCTTTGTTTTAAGAATCATTGCAATGAGATATAAACATAGTTCTCTCAAGATAAAGTTTCAAATTTCTTTCTACTGTGCAAGCAAACAATTAAATGTGGCAACATTAATTCTAAATATGCTTAATAGGCAAAATGAACAAGATGCCATATGATAATCCAATTATCAATTACACACACACAGTGTTTTTATTTGTGCTTTAGTGAGGAGTATATGATATAATAGGTAGACGGTAGAAGGTTTGGATTCTAGGAGGGGAAAAAAATTAAAAACACAAAATTGTATCTTATGCCAATCATTATCATCAATTTTCATGACATAAAAATAGAGAGCTACTAAATATTAGGCTCTAATTGACATGCAGAATCAAAATTAGAGTTCAGAATTGAGTTGAAGACTTAAAGTTTGAACTTTATCAGTATTTCCCATTTCGGGATGTCTAAAAAATATGTCACTTTTAAAATTCCAATATACTAACATACCACGCTAAGGTTACCTTTCTACAATTAGAAAAAGTTTGTGGACCATGTCACTTGATTTATTTTCAAACTTAAAAGGGAATAGAATCAATGGAATAAGTTGGTCCACCTTATATTTAAAACTATATACCAAGATAAGTACGACATACATTTTGGGACAGGTGAATTTTAATTTAACTATTTCATCTGTTTAAAATTTCAATTCAGGACCTTAGACCTAAAAGTGGATTTCAGTTAGTTGAACCAAAAACTATAAGTACAAAACTAGTTGTAGAATTATAATGCCAATTGTGACAGTACTTTCAAGTGCCAGAGAATTGGTATTTTAGGTGTGCAATTCCAATTCTGATCAACTATCTACCCCAATATTGTTTTCAGTTAGAGTCTCCTTCAGTCTTCAGCTGGTATAAGATTGAATGATTCGATTTTTCATTATTTACTTGACTATCTGAAACTAATAACAGAAAGGAAAAGTTCACTCATTCTAACCAAAATGTGTCATCTTTCATCTTTATTTATGTGGTATGAAGTTTAAGACATACCGACTGCTTAGATATTAATACTCTTTTTCCTCAAGATTAGACTTATTTGCTTAAGAATTAGCGTATTAGGAAAACTACATTAAATTATGATAGCTAAATGTGTTGTCTTAACATCATTACATACATGCCAAAAGAATGATTTTCAAAAAGATACTAATTTTAGAACAGAGGGAGTTAGAAGGTAGGCTATAATAAAGCATATAATAATTCTAAATAACATGATTACATGATCCAATAAAAAGGCTACACTTTGAGCCAATATGTTTCCCCATCCCCCAAAAGCGTGTCTCTAGAAGCCAAATCCAATCAAAAGCTTCCAACTACAGAGAATCTTGTACAAAAATTGTGCTTCAAATTAGATTTTTGATATACTCAAGATACTTTCAAAGACGTGATGAAAGCATAGAAAACCTTCGTTCGATTTGCATGTGATCAGAAATTTCTTCTCGTGCATGTTCCAATGCATTCTTTAGAGAGCATTTTACATTCAGCAACAAATAGTTTGTGTATGTGTACATAATAATACCAGATCTGATATTTGCAGTAAGCTATTGTTGGTCTCCCTAGCAATCAAAGTCTCCTATTTCAATCACTAAGGTTTTAGTTTAACTTTAGAGTAGTTCACGTAATTCCTAGAAATTCTAACTATAAGAACTTCTAGTTTTAGTCTGAGCTATTATAGTTGCTCCTTTTGTCCTCCGTATACATCTTTTTATCTCTTTCCTATTCCAGAACCCAACTGCAGATACAAAATTTAATTCAATTTTATTATATATACAAGTTCCTTGATTTAACTCAATCATCAAATTAAGACTAAATATCCCTTTCAGCCCTAATTCTCATCCCAAAACTCTAAACAAGTTCCTGTATCAATGGTTTAACATTAATCTACAAGGAAATTGCTCTGACTTTCCGACACAAGAATGCAAGTTTATGTATGCCCAAGCCTAACCACTTTGGAACATACCTCGTGTTAAGTCTGTATCCATTCTGCCGCAACATAACATAACTGTCAGGCAAGGGCATATTGGGTAGTGACTATCTAATAGAATATTCTAGTGACAGCTATGTAATAAGTGAGTTAGTTAGTAATGGGTGAAGGATAAGAGAATATGGTGCAGGTTTAGACTTTATTTTTCCAGCAAGTTTATGTATTCTATAAAAACAAGTGTCTTGTAACTATTATTTTTCAAGTAATGAATGATATGAAAATCTGAGAAGCAAGTCTGCTCTCACACCTATCTCCCTCCTTCTATCTCCCCCAAATTGAATCTACTTGTCTGTTTCTCTCTTTCCTCCCTAAATTTCTTCTATCTATCCCTCTATTTTTTGTTCTATCTCTGTAAATTCAAGTCAAGGCCAAAGTGTGGCCTGACAAATTAGTATTAGAGTTGTTCCTTCACTGGGAAGCTCATCCTCTTCATCTCTTCTTCATATCTTCTTCTTCCATTTTCATCCACTGTTACACCAAAAAACTCTCATTTTCTGTTAGTTTTGATCATATATATACCAAAAACAACTCAAAAAAATCACAAAACTTCAATCAAATAGTTCGGATCAGCATCAAAACACTGTTCGCGCACTGTTTCCGTTACTGTTCATCACCAAATTTTCACTCCTCCATAAATCATCAATTTCAGCCACAAAAAACCATAGATCTACATCACAATTCACCTCACAAATCCATCTCAAGCAAGTCCAGAAGGACCCATACACAAACTGCAGCTCAGAAGCAGCCACAATCAACATATTCATGCTCTGTTTTGCTATCAGGCATGCAACTGCATTCAAATCTTCACTAACTCGATCAAATTGGGTAAAAACAATTTCCACACACTCGTTTCAATCACTCTCAGTCTCCCCAACTATCAATTTAAGTTTCTAAAAAACATCTACATCATAGATTATTTCGAAAACCATTTCCAGTTCATAATAAGAAATTTTTTCAAACAAATTCTTCAATTACACAGTTAAATCTGATCATTGATGGTTGTTTGATGTTAATTCATTCACATATCACATTTCACAGCATTTGCAAAAATCAATTTCAATTAAAAACTTCATTCCATCATATTTTGACCCAAAAATTACAATTTATTCTCTGTTGGCATTTTTGAGTAAATTCCTTGATTTAGTCTGCTTATTAGATATATTCTGTAGTGATGGGTTATTGTTTACTTACTCTCAAACATCATTAATCATCTCTCTGCTCATCCGACATTGAATTACATCATTTATTCCCAAATTTGTTATTCAATTTCCATTATATACATTGTTCTGCCATTTTTACAGTTCTAGCACTTGATTAATACCTTGTTAATGCTTGTGTTGGGACTGATATTGATCATTGACTGCCTTAGCTTATTTCATAGCTTACTTACTCCCACAATTCTCTCTAAGTCATAGTACTAGACAGAATTGTGCATTTTAACACTCAGGTACTCAAATTGTCCTTGAGGAAGCCCATTTCACCATCAAAAGGCTGAGCTTATCTACTCTAATATTGGAATAGTGTTATCACTAGTCTAATAATATCCTTGAATTCAGGAGGCCTATTGTTTTAGGTTTCATTGTCTGATTCTTAGTTTTAGCCAGTCCAGGAATAGTCCATCAAACATAACCTCCCAAGCATAATACAACCTGACTTCATCAGCCTTAGGAAAGTTTTCACCGAAAGGTTCCAAATGATGGATGAAACTATGGATTTGTTTATGAATAAAATCATTGATGTACTAGAACAAGAAGAGGATGAGATGCCTAGGAGGAGAGGGCATGAATTTAGCTTTGAAAAGTGGGGAAGAGATAAAAATGTGGGAGCTGAGCTTAAGCATCTGAAACTATCTTTTCCAGCCTATAATCAAGATGATGAAGATGTAGATAGGGTGAATGTTTATGAAGATTCAATGTACGAAGGAGCTCCTATTTATGATGAGGAGCCACAACTAGAGGGAGCCCCTATATATGAAGATTATGTTGAGAATGAGGAGGCTACAGTATATGATTATCCACCCACCTTTGATCCAGCACCACAATATGAAGGGAATCATTTGTTTAATGAAAATGCTGAATTCAATGGCAATAAAAAACAACCTAAATGCGATGAAAACTTCTGGTATGATGAGGAACCTATATTTGATGAGGATCCTAAAGTGGAGCAAGGATTCATGAAGAAGGTAGTTTTAGCACTTCCTAAACAGCAAAAGGAAGTTTCCTTGGTAAGGAAACTGTCAAAACAGCCTCATATGCTACAAACCAGGTTAGGAAATGATGAAGTTCCAGCTCCACAGGGTCCCAAGCTTTTTATTTAGAAAATGGAATTCATTCCAAGAGTTGATTGCCATCCAAAGCAGTCCAAGAAGGAATGGTCTGCAACTCCAGATCCTTGGAGAGATAAAGTAGTTGTCTCCATGCAAAACTTACACTCAGAAACTAGTAAATCAAACTCTTCCCCATATATCTGTCATAGGTATATTGATGAGGCCATTGGCCCACTCCTTCCTTCCTTTGACCCTGCTAAGGCCATTGGAGATCTTGTCAACCAGCCCAACTTCCATTCTTATACAAATCAACCCCACTACTTTACCAGGTCCATCCAAACCCACACCAAACCAGCTGCCCACAAATCCTGTTTGTTAACACCCAAAGCCACTACCAAAGACCAAATACATGGAAGAAGAGCCCAAGAGTTGTGTTATAAGGAGTTGTGGATAGAACAAAATGTCCAAGTACCAAACTGTATAATATTCACTAGTTTGGATAGAGGGAACAACCCCTTTAATGATTTAAAGTGGTCACTAGTCAAATGGAAAATGAGGAGAGAAAAGTTTGCAATTGATACGAATTTGTGGCCCTTAAAGGATATTGAGGCAGTCCTAGTAAAACCATCTGCATTAGTGTTAACGGGTGACCAAGATTGGGGCAGGCTTTCTAAGACGGAAGTTAGGAAACTCACAAATAACAAGGAGCTACACCAAGCAGATTTTCATTGGAGAATCTTTACTAAAGAGCAACCTGCTATATTCTCAAGACATCATGGCACTTCTTCGCCCCCAGTCACTCTTCCCTGCTGCTACTATGGCAGAAACAACCAGTAGGAGGAGGATGAAATTTATAATTCATCTTCTGATTCCCAAGTCCCTCCTTCTAAACACTATGGGAGCCCTTGTTGGACATGCTGAACAAAAAAAATCAGGATTGGTAAAAGGATGCTTCAAGTTCCTAGAGCAATCAGTTACATTGGATGCATTGGAAGGGAAATGTTTGGCAAGGAGATGAAAGTAAATGCAAACTGTCTAATGTGAATGTTCACCACTACAGAGATGAATCTGCACTATCGGATACGTGTGCTGTTGTGTAAAGGATGGTGAAGGGACTCTTGTTGCCAGATCATTGGCTGCAAATTGGTACAAACCTAAACACTTGAAGCCACCAGAAAATAAGTCATTCATGGAGAAGGCCAAGTATTTCTACATAGCAAAACTCTTTTTCACTGAATCATTTGAGCTCTTTCTTCTTGTTGTTAAGCAGACAGCTCCAAAGGAATTTGGATGTCTCCTAGTCCAATTTGTGTAGAAAAATGATCTCCAATGGAAGGAAGCATATGATGAGGCCTTTGAAGAGCTCCAAAGAAGCTCCTGGGTTATGCTTAAGCCTGTTACAATCTATGGAATACTCCCTCCATTCCTGGCTCTGTCTCTACATTTGGTGAAAAAGACTAGGATGGAAGCAGGTGATCAAAGAAGCGAAGAAATAAGTTTAAAGGAACCAAGGCCCTTTTCTGCTAGATGCTTGGGGTATTCTCTAGTGATGGGAAGGTGTTGCAAGCAGTTCATTAAAGAATATGACGTCTTGGCAAGGGCTCCTATTCCCCTAGTGCAGAAAAATACCCCTCTAAAGACAAAGAAGGTTGCAGAAGACTATGATAAGTTCAAGAGAACCATGAAGAACATTCAAGAACAAGTCACTAAGCCACTGAATATTCAGAACAATGAGAAACACAAGTGCCCAAGACATGCTAAAACTAATATTGAGGCAAGCTTTTGCTATGGAAAGGTTCAAGTAAACAAGTTCCTGAGTTTTGTTTTTGATACTGAAAAGGTGTTGAGAGCTACCAAAACAAAAAGTACAGAAGCAACATTATCCATGAGGACATGGATGCTTTTAAGGGGGAGGGAATGTCAGGCAAGAGCATATTGGGTAGTTACTATCTAATAGAATATTCTAGTGACAGCTATGTTATAAGTAAGTGAGTTAGTAATAGGTGAAGGATAAGAGAATATGGTGTAGGTTTAGACTTTACTTTTCCAACAAGTTTATGTAGTCTATATATGCAAGTGTCTTGTAATTATTATTTTTCAAGTAATGAATGATATGAAAATTTGAGAAGCAAGTTTGCTCTCACACCTATCCCCCTCCTACCTACCTCCTTCTATCTCCCCCCAAATTGAATCTATTTGTCGGTTTCTCTCTTTCCTCCAGAAATTTCTTCTATCTATCCCTCTATTTTCTGTTCTATCTCCGCAAATTCAAGTCAAGGCCAAAGTGTGGCCGGACAATAACACAGCACAACTCACCCGCCAACATACTAGCTCTACTTTGGATGTATCCATCAGCTATACAAAGTTAAAAACCACTAAGCTATGTTTGGCAACCAAGTTTTGAAATTTGAATTGAAAGCATATTTGCAATTCCAAATAATTATAATTTTAACTTAAAATAAATTGCTCAATTCCAGTTCTAACGCTTAGAAAAACAAACCAAAAGAAAAATATCGAGAATAAAAACCCTATTGTAGAAAGAATATCTTATATACTCGGATCCGACATTTTCAAGCTTAATCCAATTAAATAAAAGATAAAAAAAAAACACTGATAAATATATCAAGGGAAATTGAAGAGGACGAAATTCACCTGAGCTTTCCAATTAGCTTCTGCATCCTTCTTTTGGCGGCTCAGAGTTGAATCATCCTACAAAACAAATAATATGATTACATCAAAATCTATACATGAAAAATACATAACAAACAATCCATAAATATATATGTATTAGAAAGAGAAAAACCTGATCTTGAGAAGCACGAGAGAAACCAGGAGGATCGGGGATGTCACGAGAGGAAGGAGTGGTGGAATTGTCAGTGAAATCGACGGCCCATCTTCGCCCCGCCACCATTAATCCTTTCCCTTTCTCCATTTAAACTCGCTGTGTAGTCTGTGTGTACAGATCGTAGCACTAGGTTGCGATTAAGCTATGGACTCTGGAGCCGGCCAATTTTTGAGAGCGATTGAATTAAGGGCCCGTTCGGCAATTTTAAAATGACGTTAAAATTTAAGTTGACTTATAAGTTCACTTGTTAAGTTATTTTAAGTTATGACTTATAAATAAAAGTGTTCGGCATCAATTTGACTTATAAATCAAAAATTAAGTTAAAACAAATTGCGAAAATGTTTGGCAGATAATGACTAATAAGTTAAAATAAAATGTAAAAATTACTAAAAAAAACATTGATAAAAAGATACATTAATTCAAGGTGTTGTAGAAACAAAATTTAAACAGATAAATTTTCTCAATTAATAATACCAACAACTGTTGAAAAAACTCCTTCAATTATAACTATTTTTGATAAATTAAATAAACCACGTCAAACAAATAATGTAATTTCACCAAATAAATAATGATCGCAAAAATAATAGTACGAAAAATAAACCAAACATGAGACAACAAATTTTACGTGGAAAAATCTCTAAAACTAAGAGGTAAAAATCACGGGTCGAGCTCCGAAAATTCCACAATAATCAACTGTGAGTACAAATAGTTCTTCCAAGTTTTATAGCTAAAACTTGAAATATTATGAAATTGAGAGAATACAATAATACCTCAATTTGAGTGAAAACTCAAATTACCTCACCACCCAAAACTTCTGAATTAATTAAAGTCTTCAAATTTTAATTAATTGAAAAATCGGCGATGAATCCGAACAATACAATCTATTGTTTACAAAATGATCTCTCAATTTCTTCCGGTTCCTTTCGGTCAAAGCACACTCAATATGCTAAAAAACTTCAGTTACTTTTTCCGTGAACTACAATATGTCATGCATAAGCCATATATGTATATACATACTGATTCTACAACAAATTGATTTCGGATCGGTGAGGCAATCCAAATCCTTTTCGTATATAATATATACAGAGCGGTTCAAATGCGGACCACCCGCATGCGGGTTTGCCACGTGGCGCATGCGGGTTGGTCGGTCAACAAGTCATACGTGTTTGACTTGTTGACCGACCAACCCGCATGCGCCACGTGGCAAACCCGCATGCGGGTGGTCCGCATTTGAACGCCTCTAATAATATATATATATATATATATATATATATGGTATACTCCAAATCCAAATCAGATTCAATAAAACAAAGGAATCTATATTCCTTTTAACTTGGTCCCACACGGATTAACTGAATCCCTTATTTACTAGGGAAAGAATTCGCCACGAAACCATATGCTCATTAATGAGCTATAATCCCATGTAACACACCACAAACTAGCTTTAATACACTATCAATAAAAATTGATAAATCTCATGGGTTTGGACCCCACAAACCCAACAATCTCTCTTTCCAAATCCATGAGAGGGGGCTTCTACCGTGACCCCGTCACTTGGAGTCCATCTCGACCAACTCCTTGCAAAACTCCAGCTTATCACGAGTTACAACATTTTGTCAACATATCTGAGGGGTTCTCATCAGTATGAACTTTCTTCACTTTCATCAATTCCGTTTCCATCACTTCTCGAAGCCAGTGATAACGAACATCAATGTGTTTGGTACAATTATGATATGCGGCGTTCTTGGTCAAGTCAATTACACTTTGACTATCACAATAAACCACGTACTCATCCTGCCTCAAACCCAACTCTTGGAGAAACCGTTTCAACCATAACATCTCTTTGCCTGCTTCCGTAGCGGCGATGTATTCTGACTCAGTTGTAGACAAAACAACACACTTCTGCAACTTGGACTGCCATGATACAGCTCCCCCTATAAAAGTAAACAAATACCCCGAAGTAAACTTCTTTTTTTCAGAACCTGCCATGTCTGCATCTGTAAAACCCTTCAATACTGGACTCGAACCACCAAAACTCAAACACAAACTGGAAGTAGCTTTCAAGTATCTGAGAATCTACTTAACTGCTTCCCAATGTTCTCTACCAGGATTTGACAAATACATGCTCACAACACTAACTGCATGAGCAATATCTGACTGTGTACAAACTATCGCATACATAAGACTCCCTACTGCAGAGGAGTAGGAAAATGCTGCCATATCATCTCTCCCTTCCTTAGTAGAAAGACACATGTACTTTGTCAACTTAATATGACTGGCCAGTGGTGTGCTAACTGGCTTAGCATCACCCATGTTGAACCTTGCAAGCACCTGTTCAACATACTTCTCTTGTGACAACCACAACCTCTTAGTTTTCCTGTCACGAACAATCTTCATGACCAAAATCTGCTTAGCCGAACCTAAGTCCTTCATATCAAAGGACTTGAACAACTCACCCTTAAGCCTGCGAATCATGTTAGCATCTTACCCAACTATCAACATATCATCTACATATAGCAACAAAATAATGAAATTACCATCTGAGAACTTTTTGACATACACATAATGATCTGCAATTGTTCTACTATATCCTTGATCCATCATGAATGAATCAAATTTCATGTACCATTGTCTTGGGGCTTGTTTCAGGCCATACAAACTTTTCTTCAACCTGCAAACCAAGTGCTCTTTCCTTTTAACTTCAAATCTTTCCGACTGTTCTATGTAGATTTCCTCCTTCAAATCACCATGAAGGAATGTAGTTTTCACATCTAGTTGCTCAAGCTCAAGATCCATACTAGCTACTAACCCTAACACTGCTTGAATAGAAGTCATCTTCACAACTGGAGAAAAAATCTCATCGAAGTCAATACCTTGCTTTTGAGAAAAACCCTTGACGACCAACCGAGCCTTGTACTTCACTAGTTTTTCACCATCCTTTTTCAGCTTGAACACCCATTTATTCTTCAATGTTTTTCTACTATTTGGAAGTGTAGTCAACTCATAAGTGTGATTCTTGTGCAAATAATTCATCTCATCCAGCATAGCTCTCAGTCAATTGCTCTTCTCTTTATGAGTCTTGACTTCTTAAAAATTCTCTGGCTCCCCCTCCTCAGCAATTAAAAGATATTCAGATGAAGGATACCTGACTGATGGCACACGTTCTCTCGTGGATCTTGTTAGCTGAGGTTCTTCAATATCAAGATAAGGAGGCTGCTCCCCCTACTCAACACTCTCTGCATCTGACCCATCACCATCGTGCAAATCTGTATCAGTCACATCTTCATTCTGACATCCTTCTCCAACTGTGGCATTCTGTAATGGAGAAGGAACTTCGCCAAGGTCTGGAACTCTATTACCTCTGGGTTGTATAACATTATCAAAATCCTCATAATTCTGGTGCTCATGAAACACCACATCCCTGCTTCTGAATAATTTTCTCTGAACTGGATCCCATAACCTGTACCCAAACTCTGCATCTCCATAGCCAACAAACACACATGGAGTAGATTTGTCATCAAGTTTCAATCTTTGTTCCTTGGGGATATGTGCAAAAGGGTTTCACCCAAATACCCTCAAATAAGAATAGGACACATCTTTACCACTCCATATCTTCTTTGGAATCTGAAAATCCAATGGTGCTAATGGAGATCTGTTAATCAGGTAACAAGCGGTACGAACAGCTTCACTCCAGAATAACTTAGGCAGCTTAACCATTCTCAATAAGCATCAGACTCGCTCAATAATAATGCGGTTCATTCTCTCAGCCACACCATTATGTTGTGCGGTGCCAGGAACAGTCTGCTCATATCGAATACCGTGTTTATCATAATATGCGGCAAACTCCTTTGATGTGTATTCCCCTCCGTTGTCACTGCGAATGCACTTTAATAGTTTTTCAGTCTCCCTTTCAACCATAGCATAGAAATTCTGAAAATGCTGGAATACATGGTATTTTGTTTTCAATAAAAATACCCACACTTTACGTGAAACATCATCAATAAAAGTAACAAAATATCTATTGCCACCTAAAGACTCAACCTCTATGGGACCACATACATCAGAATATACTCTTTCAAGTAACTTAGATTTTCTTTTAGAGGAGCTACTAAAAGAAACTTTATTCTGCTTACCAAATAAACAATAATCACAAGGGTTTAATATAGTACCTTTAGCAAAAGGAATGAGGGACTTCTTTGCTAATATCTGCAATCCTTTCTCACTCATATGCCCGAGCCTTTTATGCCACAGATTCGGTGAAGATTCATCTTCAATTGCATTCAACTCGCTAGAACACACCTTCACATGAGTTTTGTATAATGAGCAACAAGCAGTACCTCTAGCAACTATCATTGAACCCTTGGTAAGCTTCCATTTTCTGCTGCCGAAATGATTCTCATAGCCTTCCCTGTCCAAGGCCATACTAGAAATCAAGTTGAGGCGTAAATCTAGGACATATCTAACATCCCTCAAAGTAATAGTGCAGCCTAAATCTGTCTGTATGCAAACATCACCAATTCCAACAATCTTGGACTGATTAGTGTTACCCATCCTCACAAATCCAAAGTGGGCTTTGTACGTCGTGAAGAATTCTCTCTTAGGAGTAGCATGATACGAAGCACCTGTATCAATAACCCAATCAATCTTCTGATCAACAACATGTAAGCATTCTTCTTCCCCGAACGAAAGAAGCACAACATCCTCGATAACTATAGCTGCAGTATTCTTATCCTCAGCCTTCCCTTGCTAACCAGTTTTCTACTTGTCTAACCAGATCTTGCAATTTCTTTTGAAGTGACCCTCCTTGTTGCAATGGTAACACCTGTATGTAACTCCTTCTTTGGTCTTTGACTTGCTCCTATGATTTTTGGAATTTTTGCTTTTACTGCAATTCATGTTTCCCTTGTGAGATCCCCTGAAGTTACTTCTACCCCTGTTCTCTACCACAAGTGATTGTGTCTCAAAATTCAAACCCTACTCCTTTCACCTCGTTTCCTCATTGTGTATGTTGTCCTTGACCATTTGCATGGTTATTTTTCCTTCCGGAGCTGAATTGCTTAGTGATACAACCAAAGTTTTCCAACTGTTAGACAACGAACTGAGAAGCAACAACGCCTGAATCTCATCCTCAAGATTCAATTTCATGGTAGACAACTGGTTCACCAAATCCTGGAACTTACTCATATGCTCGGATACACTGCTACCATCTTTGTACTTCAGGTTCACGATCTTTCGAATCAAAAAGTCTTATTCTGTGCATTCTTCTTCTCGTATATGGACTCTAATGTAGTCTATAGTGTATAAGCATCCGTTTCCTGCGAAACATGGTGGAACACACTCTGATCGATTCACTGTCGGATGTGACTGATTGTCTTTCTATTCATCTTTTTCCAATCAACCTCAGATTTGTCGGCGGGCTTTTTCCCCTTAAGCTACAATGGATCATACAAATCCTTACAGTAAAGGATGTCCTCTATTCTAGGCTTCCAGATCGAAAAATTAGATGAGGTTAATTTAATCATGGCGTCGCTTGATTCCTCCATTTAATTTATCAAAAAATAACTGCGCAAAGAACCTTGCTCTTGATACCACTTTGTTGGAAAAACTCTTTCAATTATAACCATCTTTATTAAATAAACCACGCCAAACAAATAATGTAATTCCACCAAATAAATAATTATCGCAAAAATAATAGTACGAAAAATAAACCAAACACGAGACACTAAATTTTACGTGGAAAAAACTCTAAAACTAAGAGGTAAAAACTATGGGTCGAGCTCCGAAAATTCCACTATAATCAACTGTAAGTACAAATAGTCCTTCCAAGTTTTATAGTTAAAACTTGAAATATTATGAAATTGAGAGAATGCAATAATACCTCAATTTGATTGAAAACTCAAATTACCTCACCACCCAAAACCTCCGAATTAATTAAAGTCTTCAAGCTTTAATTAATTGAAAAATCGGCGATGAATCCGAACAATACAATCTACTGTTTACAAAATAATCTCTCAATTTCTTCCGGTTCCTTTTAGTCAAAGCACACTCAATATGCTAAACAACTTCAGTTACTTTTTCCGTGAATTCCAATATGTCATGCATAAGCCATATATATATATATATACATACTGATTTTATAACAAATTGATTTCGGATTGGTGTGGTAATCCAAATCCTTTTCGTATAATATATATATATATATGGTATACTCCAAATCCAAATCAGATTCAATAAAACAAAGGAATCCATATTCCTTTTAACTTGGCCCCACACGGATTAACTGAATCCCTTATTTACTAGGGAAAGAATTCGCCAGGAACCCATGTGCTCATTAATGAGCTATAATCCCATGTAACACACCACAAACTAGCTTTAATACACTACCAATAAAAATTGATAAATCTCATGGGTTTGGACCCCACAAACCTAACAACAACAACAAACAACAACTATACACCTTTTGGGGTTTTCTATGGGAACATTGCCTATCAAGTTCTTGGGGGTTCCTTTAATATTATCAAAGCTTTCTTATCAAAACTGCATTCCCCTAATTCAAAGGCTGACTTCTAAAGTCTCCTCTTAGACTTCTATCTCGCTGGCTTATTCTGGGAGGCTGCAACTTATTAAATATGTGATTTTCTTCATTCAATCTTTTTGGAGTGCTCACTTCATTTTACCACAAGGGGTTATCAGATCCATCCAATCTATTCTTTCTCAGTTTATATGGAAAGGCCCATCCCTTGCGAAATATGGTGCCAAAGTTGCTTGGAACTCAATCACTCTTCCCCTTTAAAGAGGGAGGCCTTAGTCTTAAAAGTATTCTTGATTGGAACAAAGCTTAAATTATGCTCCATCTTATCCATGTTATTCAACTTCAACCAATTTCATTATAGGCAAAGTGGATTCGAGCCACCATCTTAAGGAAACAAAATTTATGGCAAATGAGTACTCCTTCTGACTGCTATTGGATATGGAGAAAAATTCTAAAACTTAGGCCCTTAGCTCTTGAACATATGCAGTATCATGTGGGTCTTGGGGACTGTATTAGTCTATGGTATGATCCTTGGTTGCTGAGAAGACCTATAAATCCTGAAGCCATGTTGCTTAGCAACTCTGGCCTTCTTGTCCATACTAGAGTTAGTGACATTACCCATGGACAGGACTCCCTCCTAGCAATTATCATGATGTGGCTATTTTTCGAGATATTTTCAGAAACATTCTCCCTCCTTCTAGCCATGCTGATAAAAGCACTTGGGATAACCTGGATATATGCAGCCTCAAAGCAAACTCCATTTTGCAATCCATTAGGCACAGAGTCCAGGCTACTACCTGGCATAAACTTCTTTGGCATAGTCACCATGTCCCAAGGTACTCTTTCATTTTATGGCTTAGGCTTCTGCACAGGCTGCCTACTAGTGATATCACTTGTCACTATTCAAACTCAAGACCTCTAAACTGCCCATTTTGTCAGACTACTTTGAATCTTTTGAGCACTTGTTCTTCATTTGTGATTATTCTGTTGTAGTGTTTCATACTACCTTTTTGTTGGGGCACTGCCTACCTTACCACACGACTGGGACTCTATCATTTCGTTCCTCACTCAGTTCAGAGGCAGGAAATGACTTGTGACATCCTCTCTCTTTGTCTCTCCACTACTTTCTACAAAATTTGGGAATCCAGGAATTCAAAGATCCACAGAAACATCCATATTCCACCTCGCATACTTGTAAATGAGGTTATTAATTTAGTCAAGTCTAGACTTTCCCAATCGACCACTTTTGTTAAAGCTACTGCCAGATGTCACTCTTATTAATTGGTTGTAAATGCCTTTTGTTGTAAATGCTTTTTCTTTTGTTGTGATGCACTGTCTATTGCTCCATAGCTCTATCATCACTTGGCTTGTCATTTGATGAAATTGCAATAGCTTCTGGGGTATGCCCCTTAGCCATTGTATAGTTTGGTCTCTTAATACACTAAACAAATTTAGCAAAAAAAGAAAACAACAAACACTTTAAATCAATGCCTATATTTAAAAGTAAAACTTGAGATTTACTTTTCAATTAATTAAAGGACCAACCGAGTTAACTCGATAGTATTAAATGTTTAGTTGGATTAATTTATTTATTTTTAATTATTGATGATAGGTGTATTGGTAATATATATATATATATATATATATATATATATCCATGTCTCTTCGTTTTTCAAGTTTCGTTAATACAAATAATTTTTAAATTGACTAAATAATTTATCTCCAACTATATAAATGTGAGAATATATTTTTGTTAATAATCAGTTCATGCATGGTGGAGGTCAAATACTGTATCAAATCTAATGTCACCCAAATTCCCCTATAAATAGTTTCTACTACATTAACAAATTTCAATATTTCCTAGAATCAAATAATCACTACTCATGGCTGAAGCATATTTTTTACTATCTGAGCTTGCTGGGGAAATCCAAACTACAACAATCAAAGTGCGAGTTACTAGAAAATGGGATGCAATCAATCCAAAAATTGATATATTGTTAGACACAACTTGGTTATACTTGATGAAGGGGTAAGTTTTTAAAATGTGTTGGGGCGTGAATAATTGGGCCCGATGGTTCTGGTGGGCCTTGTCCATGTGGGGATGGGTGGCCTCATGTAGGAATCTATTTTGGGCAGCAGGAAGATTTTAAGGAATCTGAGATTCCTAACTGAATTTAAATTCTAGTTCCTAAGAAAAGTGTCAGGATTATATCCGACTTACTTTCTTTAAGGAGATTGAGTTTTATCCAATCATAGGTAATTACCATGATTAGGAGTCCTATTGCAATTGGGGGATATGCGATGAAGGCGGTGTGATCATCTATAAATACAAGGCTAAACCCTAAATTTACAGGTAATGACTTTTTGCTCACTAAAGTGCTAAACCTCCATTGTTAATACCTTGAACGACCTATACTTATTCTCACACCGGAGCTATCCCCCGGCGGCGAAAGCCGTCAGCTTTCTGAGTGTGATCTCGTTTCTGTGCAGGATTTGGTGCGTATTTTGGTGATTAGACGCGCAGTGAAATCTTGGCGTTAACATTGACGCTAGAAGGAGGGCCTAGTGCAGCATAACATACAATCACTCAGTAGTATTCGATCAAAAATCATGGTGTCAAACAATGCAAAAACGGTATCGACACGGAATACATCAACAACCAATACACTCCAACCCCGAGGGCCGATCAAAGATAGGTTGGGGCCGTCAAAGAGCATCTCGGATAGGTTGGGCCCCCAAAGTCGCTCGGTGGGCCAATTCGACCCCCGGACGGGGATTGTTAAAAGGAAATTATTTTCAACCACACGGAGGACGGGGGGCCATGACGATGGTGCCGATGACTAGAACTCTAGGCCAGATCAAGGTCGAGATAAAAGGGAGTTGATCCTGGCCAAAAAGGTGCAACAGAACAAAGATGCTATGGAGGCCCTACGCCTTTAGCAAATAAAGTTGGATAAGTAGTTGGCGTCGTTGCTACACTGAGAAAAAGTTTCCTCCAGTCATCATCGGTGTCAAGAAGATTAGTCAGGAGACCGATCCAGGACACATCGTTCGGACGGTTCTCGATGAGAAAGGAGCAGGCCGAGGAGTCGCTCTCCTGTCCGCAGCAGGCACCGAAGCCACTCGCAGGACCTAAGCAGGCCAAAGAGCCGCACACCAGTCCGTAGCAGACACCGAAGCCGCTTGCACTAAGCATGCGGAGGAGCTGCACACCAGTTCGTAGTAGGCACCGAAGCCGTTTGCAGGCCGAGGAGCCGCTCCCCGATCCGCAACAGGCACCAAAACCCCTCGTAGGATTTGAGCAGGCCAAAAAGCTGCTCGCAGGACAATAGCAGGCTGAAGAGCCGCAAACCAGACCAGGGCAGGCGTCGGAGCCGCTCCAGGGATAATTCTTTGGAAAGAGGGAGGTCAGGTAATAGGAGGAGGTTGGGTTCTCCAGATGATGCCCGGGACAGGCTTGAGTTGCCCCCCCCAGAAGGAGGAAACTGACTCCCTCGCGAAAAGGTTGAAAGAAGTGGAGTAAAGGCTAGCGGCAACCGATCAGTCGAAAGAGTTGCCGAACAATGCCAGGTCGCCTTTTACTCCGGAGATAAAATAGGTGAAGGCTGATAAGTCCAAGAAGATGCCACCGTTGGAGATGTACGACGGCACTGGAGATCCATATGACCACACACATGCATATAATCAGATTATTGATGAGTGGGTTTTATACCTACGAATTGGTTACCTTTTAGGCTCAATTCTTTGTTGTCTTTAAGTATTTTTAGTTATATTTTACTTGTTATTTCATTGATTTTGTAGGATACGACTCTAGATGGGCATTTGTGGAAATGTGGAACTCCAGGGACAAAAGTGTAATTTTTAGCAGAAGGTGTTTGCCTAAATCTATACTAGCAAAAATACGTAATCCACAAGTAATAAAGAGTAAGTAGAGTATCGTTCCCACGAGGAAAGAATGCAATTTATAATAATAAAAATCAATTTTATACTAACCCAATTTAATTAAACAAGAGATCAAATGTGTGTTTGTTTGAGAATTTTAGTAAAACTAAATAAACAAATTTCGAAAACAGATATTATTAGAAACTTAAGATTACAATTTCACTTATTGCTTCATTTAAATCAATATACTTCCTGTTAAATTATAATAGATACTTCAGAATGTTAATCAGGAAACTCATTAATATCTAAAACCATTTCTCAGTGTATCATAGACAAATCAACTCAAATCTACAAAGGTTAGAATTAAGTTGAACACCCTAAATAACTAATTCACTATATCTCTATGTAAATTATAATTAAAAAGGATTTGAAGCTCAGGTTTCTTATCAGATTACATGTGGTGTCTAGGTATATCTCTATCCTAAACACAAATTATGAGTCCCAAACATAAGTAGAAAACATAATCACATGCTAATATAACCAGATCTAAACATATAATCCATTTCTCAATTTCATATAGATTTTCACAGTAATTACTGGCCAGGTAATTTAGCAATTAAACACAAATCATATTAGACAATCTGAAAATAAATATCAATAATTAACGAGGAAGCATATTAGATAAAAATTACACAATAAGATCTATTGCAATCTCAAAAGAAAATTAGTTCATAGCTAAACTGAAATCCATAATTCATAAATTAAATAGCATTTAGAATTGCAAACTAAGAGATAGAGAAGATAAATAAAACTCTGATTGTAGCCTCCAATCTTTCCTTAGCTCCCACAATAATTCCTACGTGCTATCCAAGTTGCTTCAAGTCTCCAATTGATTACAAATTAAGCTTATGCCTCTTAATTCATAGATAAACAACAACCACTGAAAACTAGCTATTTATAATGCCTACTAAACGTCCAAAACCAAATAGAAGAAATAAGTTTGATTACAAATCAAATTCTGGTCTAAAACTGAAAAGTCAAACTTCTGCCTTTTGGTCAACTCCCGACCTAGCGCGGCCGCGCTAAGTTCCAGTATAAATCTGGTGCGCCCGCGCAGTCCTTCAGCAGAGCCCAATTCTGACGCCTAGCGCGCGCTGCTACTCTTCACAAAATTAGCGCGGCCGCGCAGCTCTGTCCCAGCAACTTTGACTTTTGCTTCTTCAGTGCTCAATTCCCCTCAACTTTGGTTCCAAATGCATATTACCCACACAAGCACAGGAAACACATGAAAAGTAGCTAAAACTCAAGGATTTAAACAATAATGCAGTCAAATGGTATCCAATTCGTAGGTATGAAACCTACTCATCAAATACCCCCAAACTTGAACTATTGCTTGTCCCCAAGCAATGCAACACAATGCAAAATAACAAAACACAATGAATGCAAACTAAAAACTATTAATCCTATGAATCCAACCAACAGGTGGTTAACAAATCATTCCAAGCCTCAGAGATATCATCAAAGAAACTCAACAACAGATCAAATCAATATGAAATACTAATCCCAACCAGTCAGATAAATCAAACCTGTCATCACCCAAGTTGTGTGTGTATGGTCCTTAACCATTGAACCCAACTACCATTCAAGTTTAGTTACATAAGCAAATTTCTAACAGGAATATTTTAATTCTCATTCAATTTCAGTAACAATGACAAATTCAGCTAAAATAAAGCAAATACTAAATATAAAGGTAAGCTGAGGTTTATTTCTACTCTAATTCTTCCACGAGTGCGTTTTACGCTCCATCTCATGTTTATGCTTTACAGTGCAATGTCAGACTCTATTAGGCTTTTCAAAGTCACCCATGTAGCGAGTTTTCAATCAATGACTCCCAAACCAGACGGTTTTAGGGCACTAGATGTTGAGACACCCTTAAGGATCTACTTACCCGAATGAAAAAGGCCACAAAGTCCAACTATTCAAAGCATTTATTCATCTATTTTTTTCTTTTTTTTTTGATAAAATCCATACTACCTCATAAAAACCCCCAAACTTAAGCTTTTACCTAATTCTCACCTTCATTGTCAAGTCACTATTTTCTTTCTTTTATTTCAGAAATATCCCAATTTAGAAAAATAATTATATAACCCTTGAACTATAGCTGAGCAAAACAATCAATTTAGATGCTAACCGGTAACTTAAGTTTCATACAGGCATAACTATCCTCATGATCAGAACTATGACTCACAAATTAACTATCAATGCTGTTTAAGTCAACAAATAAACATAACTTCATCATTGGCCTAGTCAATAGCATACTACTCATTAGTTAGATTCATGTAATACTAACTAAATGCAAACACATACTAACCTACATGCACACAAATACTAAACATAGCTTTAAACTAACATGCTAACTCAACTTTGACAAAAACACAAAACTAACACAAAAAACTAAAATCCCCCCCAAACTCATGATAGACAATGCCCTCATTGTAAAAAAAAAAAAATTAAAGCACAGGGGGAAAGAAAGAAACTCCCCTAAGTAGCAGCATCATCATCTCCCAGAATAGGCTTAGGAGGAGTATCAGGTGGTGGGTATGAACTTGTGGAACCAAAGGTTGGAAACTGAACCTGCACACCCAACTGATTAAAAGCCTGCATCAATGCTCCATAAAAGGCAATAGAATAAGTCCAGAAATCGGCATGTAAAGAGTCCATCCTCCTCTAAAGTCGACGCATATCCCTCTCCTGGTGGGCATTCATAGGAGTCATCACTGGTACTGAAGCCTCTGCTTCTTCTTCCTCTTCTTTTTCATCATTCCCTAGAATAAATCCAAGTCCTCTAGGATGAGACTCGCCACCATCCCATACTATATACTTCTTGATGTGATTATGATCCTTCTTTGGTAGCAACAAAGTCTCGTTCGCCCACGTAACCCCAGCTGCTAGACAAAGACGACTAACAATCGAAGCATGTAGGATTCCTCCAGAGGTACTCCCTCGCATAGATCGTAGCATGGATGAATAAATGAGGGCTCCCACATCAAACGATTTACCCTTGAGAATCCCAAATAGTAGTATAGCTCTCTCTTTAGTAATATCATTGTGATGCCTCGTAGGAAGCATACTTGCACATATGAAGCTATACCACGCCTTGGCGTAACGGTTGAGAGCAGTGTGCGGGAAGTGGAGTTTCTAGGTAGTTCCAACCTTGGTAGTCCACTGTGTACCCGGCTTGCACATCACTGAAACGAGCATATGCAATTCAATATCAGAACTCTTGTAGGCCAACCAATCGGAACCATCTTCAGGGAATATTTGCAGTTTGTACAAATTATTGATGGCTGTCTTATCATATCTCACTTCTTTGCCCCACACATAAGATATTTCGTTCTGTGTTTCACGTGTGTTGGCATAAAATTGACGAACAATCGCCATCGGTGCTGGCATAGGTGAATCAACAAATAATGCCCAACCATGCCCAATAATCTGTCTCTTAATCATCCCATCTTCATCATTAGGCTTCAACCCTCTCTCAACAACAAAATTTTTACCAATCCAGACATCCAAATAATTGTGTTGAGCCGAAAGATTTATAAACCGATGAGTGTCCAAAACATCCCTAACATCTATCTCCTCATCACTACTACTCGATTAGGACACCACACGAGCTCTCTTTGATGCCATTTAAATATGTTTCACAATGTAAAAACTCAGCAATTACCACAGAAATCTAACAATGTAACCCAATATAGTATTCCCAAGTGCTAGCAATCTTCACTATACTGCAATTATATAAATAACCCAATTCAGCAGAAAGCAGTTGAGAAAAAAATACCAATACTTGGAACGTGGTCAATGAAATCCCAATAGTGCACCAAATTCTCCTGATATGTAGCAACTGTAGCATCTGAACGTGCGAATAGTGGTGGAGAGGTTGAGGTTATGGAGAAAACTGATAGAAGTTGTGGGGGAAAAGTTAGGGTTTGAATTTGAATGTGGGTAGATGTTATAAGTGATTTGATAGATGATAGAAAAGGGTTATAGATGAAGAAGCAATAGTTGAATGGGAATAGGATTAGGAAGAGAAGGTTAGGGTTTGATTGGATTTGAGTGAATGGAGTTTGATTTGGATTAGAAATAGGAGAGTGGGGGAAGGAATTCGAAATTGGATTAGAATGGGAATTGAAGTTCGAATGTCTGATAAGGAGTATAAGTAGGGCACAATCGGATCGGGTTAAAAAAATTAGTTTTCGGGTCCAGATCGCGGCGCGCCCGCGCAGCTTGTTAGTACAAAAACGACGCGCCCGCGCCGGTGTGGCAGAGAGCACAATTCTTCCTCTGGCATACTGCGTGCCCGCGCCATCCTGCCTTATAATCCCTGCGCAGCCGCGCTGCCCTGCATCTTGTTTTTGTTATTCTTTTTTCTCCTGGCTTTATGACTACTAATTTGACAAGATGCAACCTGCAAAGGCAACGTTCACATATTATACTCCTAAAACATTAATTTAACTACTCTACTCATATTAAAAACATAAATTATACAAACAAATGGGTTGCCTCCCATTGAGCGCTTGATTTTAAGTCTTTCAGCCTGACTACTCCCTGTTTCATTTCGGATTGAAGAGAATAATTGAGGATTTCTGGCGATCGTAATCACCACCCTAATAATTCTTTAAGTGCTGTCCGTTGACTTTGAATGGCTTGTCTGAATTAGTTCTAGCTATCTCAACTGTACCATGCGGGAAGACTTGTTGTATAATGTATGGGCCCGACCATCTTGATTTTAGCTTCCCAGGAAACAATCTCAGTCTAGAATTGTATAGCAGCACAACTTTCCCCGGTTCAAACTTTCTTTGTATGATCTTTTGATCGTGCCATTTTTTAGTTTTCTCTTTGTAGATTCGGGCATTCTCATTGGCTTGCAAGCAGAATTCATCCAGTTCATTGACCTGTAACAGTCTCTTTTCGCCTGTAGCTTGTAGATCAAAATTCAATTTATTATAGCCCAATATGTTTTATGCTCAAGTTCAACTGGAAGATGACATGCTTTACCGTACACAAGCTGGTATGGTGACATCCCAATCGGAGTTTTATACGCAGTCCGGTAAGCCCAAAGAGCGTCATCTAACTTTAATGACCAATCATTCCGATTTGGATTCACCACCTTCTCAAGAATCCGTTTCACCTCTTTGTTTGAAACTTCTACCTGGCCACTTATTTGGGGATGGTAAGCGGTTGCAATTCTATGCTTAACTCCATATTTGGCCAAGAGAGCTGTGAAAAATTTGTTACAAAAATGGTTCCCTTGGTCGCTAATGACTGCCCTTGGTATGCCAAATCTTGTAAATATGTTCTTCTGGAGAAATTTCAACACCACCTTGGCATCATTCGTTGGTAAAGCAGTTGCTTCTACCCATTTCGACACGTAATCCACTGCTAGTAGAATGTATTCATTGTTAAAGGATTTTGGGAAAGGACCCATGAAATCAATACCCAAAACATCAAAAATTTCAACCTCTAAGATCATGTTTAAGGGCATCTCATTACGTTTTGATATGTTACCCATCCTTTGGCATCTATCACATCTCTGTACGAATTGATGAGCATCCTTGAACAATGTTGGCCAGTAAAATCTTGCTTATAAAACCTTGGTCGCTGTTTTCTCACCTCCATAGTGTCCTCCATATAACGAGTCATGACAATGATGTAAGATGCTATCTGTTTCGCATTGAGGAATACACCGTCGTATAATCTGATCTGCACACTGTTTGAATAAAAACGGCTCATCCCATATGTACCTCTTAACATCATGTAAAAACTTCTTCTTCTGCTGATTTGTCAAATCTGAGGGATAGACGTTGCTCACTAAATAATTGACAAAATCTGCATACCATGGAATCTCGGAGTTTATCACCAATAATCGTTCATCCGGGAAGTATTCATTGATCACTGTTTTATCATTCTTTGCATGTTCCTCGTTCTCCAACCTCGATAGATGGTCCGCCACTTGATTTTTCGTCCCCTTCCTATCCTGGATTTCCAAGTCGAATTCCTGGAGTAGAAGTATCCATCTAATTAGCCTCGGCTTCACATCTTTCTTCGAAATCAGATATCGTATAGCTGAGTGATCCTTGAACACCACCACTTTCGTTTCGATTAAATATGAGCAAAATTTATCAAAAGCATACACTACCGCTAGCAACTCCTTTTCGGTAGTCGTATAGTTGAGTTGGGCATCGAACAATGTTTTGCTAGCATAATAAATGGCGTGAAAAACCTTTTCCTTTCGTTGACCCAGAACAACCCCAATTGCATAGTCGCTAGCATCACATATTAACTCGAACGACATTGACCAATCTGGTGCTACTATTACAGGTGCTGTGGTCAATTTATTCTTCAACACCTCAAAAGCCGACAAACATTCACTGTCAAACTTGAATGGAACATCTTTCTCCAATAGACTACACAAAGGCTCAGAGATTTTAGAAAAGTCCTTTATGAATCTCCTATAAAACCCGGCATGTCCCACGAAGCTTCGTATCCCTTTAACTGTAGTTAGTGGAGGTAGATTTTAAATTATCTCCAATTTAGCTCGATCTACCTCTAACCCTTTTGACGACACCTTGTGCCCAAGAATGATCCCCTCTTGCACCATAAAGTGGCATTTTTCCCCTGACAAGGTAGTCTCCAATGGATCCCTAATCATCAGCTTCAAAAATTCATCATCCACGACTTTTTTCACCTTATCCATTCTGAAACACTCCTCTTCATCCGTAGGAAACTTCATAGCCTTAAACACATTGAACTTCACTTCTTGGCCTTGAACCCTCATAGTTAATTCTCCTTTCTACACATCAATGAGTGCTCTACCGGTTGCTAAGAATGGTCTCCCAAGTATGATAGGAATGTCCTTGTCTTCTTCATAATCCAATATGATGAAATCAGCTGGAAATATGAACTTATCAACTTTAATAAGTATGTCATCCACAATTCCTCTCGAGTATGTAACAGACTTATCTGCCAGCTGAAGAGAGATGTTTGTAGGTTTCGGTGCAGGTAAACCTAACTGAGAGTATATCAATAAAGGCATAAGGTTGATACTAGCTCCCAAATCACACAAACATTTGTTAAATGACAAGTTACCAATAATGCAAGGAATAGTAAAGCTTCCAGGATCTTTCAACTTTGGTAGTAATTTCTTTTGGAGCACAACACTACATTCTTCAGTCAAAGCTACTATTTCATAGTCCTTAAGCTTCTTCTTCCTTGACAAGATTCCCTTCATAAACTTAGCGTAATTCGGCATCTGCTCTAAAGCTTCTGCAAATGGTATGTTAATTTGTAACTTTTTGAAAATTTCGAGGAACTTAGAGAATTGTTTATCTGTCTTCTGTTTCTGAAGTCTCTATGGATATAGAACTGGGGGATATATCATTGGTGGTGGTGTTTGTTCCTTTTCTTTTTCTTTTTGCTCAATTTCAGACTTCTTTCCTTCCTCCTTTGAAAGTTCTGCAGTTTTAATTTCTGGTGGTCTGCGCGCTCGCGCTGCGTCCCCATATAATTCAGGCGTGGCCGCGCCTATTGACAGTGTTTGTTTTCCGTTTCTCAAGGTGACATCTTGGCATTGTTCCTTCCCATCTCTTTTAGGATTAACTTCAGTATTACTTGGGAATGCTCCTTGGGGTCGACTATTCAAAACATGAGCTAACTGTCCCAACTGATTCTCTAGATTTCTAATCGACACTGCCTGACTTTTCATATTCATATCTACTTGGTTTAACAGCTTATCCTAATCATTCATTCTCCTCTTAGAAGCTGTAATAAATTTTGTCACGCAGTCCTCCAAACTTGGTTTCCTCTCTGCCTGTTGTGGAATTTGATTTTGAAAACCTGGGGGATTCTGTGGTCTTGGAGCTTGATTTTGAGCCTGTATATTGTTGCTCAAAGAGAAACCCGGTTAATTTCTCCACCCCGGATTGTAAGTGTTTTGGTAAGGGTTTAGAGGTTGTTGGTAGCTACCCACAAACTGCACTGCTTCAGGATTAATGGGACAATAATCTGTATGATATGATCCCGCGCATAGCTCACAAACACAAGCCACTTGTTGAATTTTTGACTCTGCTATAACATCGATCTTCTTAGACATAGCTGTCATCTGAGCTGCTAATGTTGTGACTGCGTCAACTTCTAATACCCCGGCTACCTTATGATGATTATTCCTCGCAGTTGGCCATTGATAGTTATTTGCTGCCATTGTCTCCAATAATTCAAAAGCCTCATCGAACTTTTTATCCATAAGTGCTCCTCCCGCGGCTGCATCTATGCTGGATCGAGTATTATCACTTAACCCATTGTAGAACGTCTGAACCTGTAGCCACTTAGGTAGTCCATGGTGTGGGAATCTTCTCAATAAGTCCTTGAACCTCTCCCAAGTCTCATACAGTGACTCTCCATGTTGTTGCTCATAAGTAGAAATCTCGTTCCTCAATTTGGCAATTTTAGCCGGCGGAAAGAATTTCACAAGAAATTTCTGAGCTAAGTCATCCCAAGTCGTGATGGATCCCGACGGAAGAGAATGCAACCAACTCTTAGCTTTATCCCTCAGAGTGAATGGGAATAGACGTAGTCTGACCGCATCATCCGAAACATTGTGATATTTGAATGTATCACAAATCTCAAGAAAGCTCACCAAATGTTCATTTGGATCATCAGTGGCTAATCCCCCAAACTGTACCGAATTCTGGATCATCTGAATTGTTCCTGGTTTAATCTCAAAAGTATTTGTAGTGATAGCTAGCCTCATGATGCTTGACTTGATCTTATCTATCTTAGGCATGGCATATTCCCTCAATGATTTCTGCTCTTCGTTATCCATGTTCACTTTCTCGATTATCTCTTTCCAGAATTTCCTCAACTAGCATAACTTGTTTTCAAGATCGTCCTCACACGGCACAAGTTCCGATTGTTTTGATCTAGTTTGCATAAACGACCCAAAATCACTTGAAAAAGAGAATAAAAGAAAAATAAAAATGAATGTTGTTTAACTAAAGTTGAATCAATTAAACTGATGATTAAAAATTATAAACACAAATATTTCCCCGACAACGGCGCCAAAAACTTGTTTGCCTAAATCCATACTAGCAAAAATACGCAAGTATACGACTAGCAAAAATACGCAAGTATACGCAGTCCACAAGTAATAAAGAGTAAGTAGAGTATCGTTCCCACGAGAAAAGAATGCAATTTATAATAATAAAAATCAATTTTATACTAACCCAATTTAATTAAACAAGAGATCAAATATGTGTTTGTTTGAGAATTTTTGTAAAACTAAATAAACAAATTTCAAAAACAAATATTATTGGAAACTTAAGATTACAATTTCACTTATTGCTTCATTTAAATCAATATAGTTCCTGTTAAATTATAATAGATACTTCAGAATGTTAATCAGGAACTCATTAATATCTAAAACCACTTCTCAGTGTATCATAGACAAATCAACTCAAATCTACAAATGTTAGAATTAAGTTGAACACCCTAAATAACTAATTCACTATATCTCTATGTGAATTATAATTAAAAAGGATTTGAAGCTCAGGTTCCTTATCAGATTACATGTGGTGTGTAGGTATATCTCTATCCTAAACACAAATTATGAGTCCCAAACGTAAGTAGAAAACATAATCACATGCTAATATAACCAGATCTAAACCTATAATGCATCTCTCAATTTCATATAGATTATCACAGTAATTACTGGCCAGGTAATTTAGCAATTAAACACAAATCATATTAGACAATCTGAAAATAAATATCAATAATTAACGAGGAAGTATATTAGATAAAAATTACACAATAAGATCTATTGCAATTTTAAAAGAAAATTAGTTCATAGCTAAACTGAAATCCATAATCTACAAATTAAATAGCATTTAGAATTGCAAACTAAGAGATAGAGGAGAGAAATAAAACTCTAATTGTAGCCTCCTATCTCTCCTTAGCTCCCACAATAATTCCTACGTGTTATCCAAGTTGTTTCAAGTCTCCAATTGATTACAAATTAAGCTTATGTCTCTTAATTCATTGATAAACAACAACCACTGTTGTCCGATTAATATAACGACAATTAACGCGCAAGTATACGCGGTCAACAAGTAATAAAGAGTAAGTAAAGTATCGATCCCACGAGGAATTATTACTAGTCTTTTTCAAGTACTAACCTTTTATCTTCTCAATCTTATTTAAACAAACGATAATTGTTTTTGTTGTTTTGCAATAACGAAGAATACAAATAATCAAACAACTATGGAAAGCATTAAGATAATGAAATCAAATATTAACAAGTCTAAGATCACAATTTCCCCCAACACTTCACTTGAATATCCTAACTCTCTCTTTTCAACTAGTTAAATCTCAATGATTGTTACCCGAGAAATCACAAGTATGTCTAAGCCTCTCTCGATGGTCAAATACGTATTCCCCATTACGGTGTATAGATATATCTCTATTCTACACACTAGCAAGATTCTCATATCAAGAACAATTAGTAAGGTGTATGTCACAAAACCTCATTAACTACTCCATCAATTACCAACTTTCGCAATAGAAATCATTAAGCATGGATTCTCCAATGGATACATGTGGTATTTAGGTATATGTCTATCCTAAATACAATCAAATTATCCATTCATGAGGGTAATAAATAAAACACACGTCACTTAATTTCATAAATTACCCATAGGAATGTCTAATTTTCACATGATATCATAACAAGGTCTCAACCTATACTTCCTTTCTCAATTCCATATAAGTTCCCAAGGTAATTACTAGCTAGGTAATTAATATATAAAGCACAAATTATGATATCCAATCACAAATAATTAACCAACATCAAAGAGAGGGCATTCAATTCAAACTATGTGATGGGTTCCATTGAGATCTTAGAAAATTAGTTCTAGTTCATGGGAATTACAATAAACATCAAATTTGAGCTATACATCATGATGGAATTACAAATTAAGAAAAGAATACTAGAGATAGAATGATAAAACCCCTTAGGAAGATATTCATGGTTGCTTGATGGGTTGATTCTTGTTCTCTAGCTTTCCCTCAAGATTTGATACTCCTTGCTCTTCTTGCTCCTTGAACTTTGCTGATTTTCCCTTGAATTGCAGCACTTTTGCTCTTAATTTGATGTTTATGGAAGCCTCCCTCTCTCTAGAATTGATGTTAGAAGTGTTAGGATGAGTGGGTATATGTTTCTAGCCGCCCCCTTGAGGTTATATCATATGGGTGTCCAAAACCCTAGCTTAGATATCAAAAATTGGCCAAAAATCGCGAAATCCGAAGTGCATCCAGGGGGTTCTCACCCCGGCAGCTCGCCCTGGCGAGGAGCTCGCCCCGGCGGGGAAATAGTACTAGAAATTCTCGCCCCGGCGGTGGAACTCTATACCGCGAGACAGTTTCGACGCCTGTTGGAAAAATGGCCATAACTTCTTCGTCCGAACTCGGATTAAGGCGTTTAAAGAGGCTATGGAAAGCTAAGAAAGCTCTACAACTTTCATAACTGGAGCTCGACGAGATAATGGCCGGAGAAAGGATCAAATTAGCCTGGAAGCAGCTACTATGTAAAATTCATGCACAATCCGATGGTAAAATGACCATAACTCTCTCATATGAACTTCAAATTGGATGATTCTGGATGTTCTGGAAAGCTAAGACAAAGATCTACAACTTTCGTTCTTTGAGTTTTGAGAGATTCGGATTGCATCATGGGTCAAATTGAGAAACAAGCAGCAGGAATGCTAGATTCGAGCAAAAAACGTAACGATCCAAGGGGCCTTTATTTCAATTCCTACAAAACAAAGTAAAAACACATAAAAGCACATAAAAACATATAAAAGTAATACAAAACTACATTACATAACAATAAGATGAAAACACATAAAACCAAACGAAATGACTTAGGATTTACAAATTATCAAGCTCAAAAGCACTTAATTTGTGTGTATAAAACACACTCATCAAATACCCCCAAACTTAAACCTTTGCTTGTCCTCAAGCAAAACACACAAACTATAAAAATTAAATATTTATAATAAACTAACTTATCTTGAGCAATGAGTTAATAAGCTTGAACAATGGTCTCAAAGAATAAACACAATAAAATTCAAGGAAACTTTCAAAATGTTGCAAGTTTAGATTTACAATTAGCTAGTCATAGCTTGCTTTAGGTCCCTTCTATGTGTGTGTACCCAATATCACTAAACCAAACAAGCTCGAATGAAGTTATGCAACCACATTACCTTATGAAATAATCAAAATAGACCCTAAAACAACATGCTTAACACACCACTCAATACAAAGATATACAAATCACAATTTCCAAAATTTTGAAATCAAAAGACTCTAGGTAAGTGCATTTTATGCTCCATCTTATCCTAAGTCCACTCTTGTGGGTGAGTGCGTTTTACGCTCCATCTGAACTCAATACAAGATTTGAAATATACAATTTTCTTTCTTTAATCACAATTATAAGAGAGTGCGTTTTACGCTCCATCTCACTCACCACATGACCAACAAATCAAACACAACAAATTTGGACACCTTGGTTCGAGTGATGTTTAAACGAGTTCTAGAGTTTATAGATATTTCCCATAAGCATTCAGTTATAAAAGCCTTCACTAAGCACACAACTAGCTCAATACTTATGGGTAGGTGCAAAAGAGTGAAAGGACGCATAAGCAAAACAATAACCAACAATAACGATTAAGCACAAGGACTAAGCAACATTTATCCATTTTCTATGAGTTAGAATCAATTCAATCAAGTTCTTATCATAGACCATGAATTGTAGTTCAAATCAAATTAAAACAATGCTCAAGAGACACATCCTAAAAATAATTTTTTTTTTTCAAAATAGCAAACAAACATTAAAATGCACAAATAACTAACACATGCTATGTAACTATGATTTCAATGCTATAAGATCCACCCCCAAACTCAAAGTGAACAATGTCCTCATTGTTTAAAAGATAAAGAAATGAAAACTAAGAACTTCCCTGATTGGCCAAGCATCATGCTCGACCATAGCCTTCTAAACATTTGAGTCTGATGGTGGATAAACTGGAAATGGTTGTAGCTCAAGAACATGCATTGGGGCGGCATTCGGATAATAACCAAGCAATTCCTTACCAAACAATGCTCAATCAGGCCAACATTCTTTTAGACAATTCGTTGACTACACGATGTGCGCTGACTGAAATTCTTCATTAAATACCTCCCCCAAACTCAGTTTCAACAAAAATTGCTAAGTTATTGTAATATTCAATCAAATCATAGCAATGAATAATCCAAAATCCTCCAATTGAGCCAACACAAACTCAATTGGGCAACCAATCTAAATTTATCCAAATTTGATAGTGCATGATTACCCAATACAAATTCAAGTACAATAGTTTAACTAACCAAGAATACCCATCACAATTGACAAATTTATTTTACTTGTATGCAAAAATTGGAGTGAGTACCTTGCTTTGTGTTGGCAAAAAAAAGTTGTTTGTTTAGTACCTTCAATTTGGAGATGAAACCTTTTGAATGCTCAATGGGTTAAGATGAATCCATGTGGGAGAGGGGAAGAATGAGTTTGGAAGTTTGAATGACAATACAATCCGGCTTGGGAAGAAATAAAATTTTTTTTTTAGCTCGCCGGGGCGAGAAAATCCTGCCTTGTGAGCTCGCCGGGGCGGGAATTTTGTTCTTCAGGAGCTCGCCGTGGCGCCAACCCCCTGTATCCCAAACATTGATTTTTTCACAATTCAATTCCATGGCCATTCTCAATACACCCAACCTGATACAATGCAACATACCAAGCATACATTAGACAATTTGAGCGAAGAATGGTCCTAAATAGCAAATCAAAGTCACAAGCTAAACTAACAAAAACACATGCATTGAAATTTAGAAACTTAAAAATTTGAAACTTGCGAAATTGAAATATAACAACTAAACATAAAGGATACAAATAGAGATAATGGGTTGCCTCCTATCAAGCGCTTGGTTTATAGTCCTCGGCTTGACTAACTTCCTGTTTTTATCCAATTCCCCTTCGATAATTGAGGAACCCACCATCCATCAATAACCATGTAGCTTTTGGGAGGTTCCCATTGGCGATAGTCATTGAGTTAAAGTCACCTAGCTTACTTTTTGTAGATAAGTTCTCAATTTCAAATGTCAAATAGCTAGGTGCTTCCTCCGTTGTGTCTGTGCTAAGATTGGGGCATTGGGGCTTGTCAAGCACAACAGGCTCTTCTTCTATCTTCATTTCCTCGGCCCACCATGGTTCCACATTCATACTAGCTCCATCGTCACATAGAGCCTCGCCTAAGAAATGACTACCAAGTGGACACGGTTTTGCAAAACTGCCCGAATCCTTGAGCTTTGGTGGAGAAGGTGTATGAGGCACTATCAAAATTGGCTCATCATCATTAGAGCTCAAGGCTAGATCTTCCTCGGCCTCCACTTCTTGCTCCTCACATGTCTTCTCCCCTATAGATTCCTCAAAAATCAGCTCGGGCACTCCATCAGTTTTCGGAACCGAGTCATTGGGCCATGCTTCTTGATAGTTATTATTGAAGGCAATGACAAGTTGTCCCACCTGGTTCTCGAGATTTCGAATCGACATCTCATGACTTTTCTACATCTCCACATTCGAAGCCATGATCTTGGACACAAGTTCCTCAAATTTTGACATTCCTTCTTCTTGAGTAGGAGCTTGATTCTGAGATTCAAGAGTGTATGATGGGCTTGAAGCATAACATTGATCATCATAATTGTAGCTCCATGTAGTATCCGGGTGATACCCCCAATCTTGGTGATAATCGGGATAATCATAGTTGTTGAGGTAATTACCACCGTATTGTACCGGTCCAAAACTGACGGTGCATTGATGACTCAGATGATTGTCAACACAATAATCACAAGTAACTGTTATACCTTGAGTGCTCTCTACTACTAAAGCATCCAACTTCCTCGATAGTATTTCAAATTGTGCTGACAATGCAGAGAGTGCATTGAGTCCATCAATCCCAGTTTCTCTTGGTTGAGTCATACTCATGTACGACCATTGATCAACAAAGTCATCCATGGTGTACCTTGCAAAGAAGATAGCATTAAAACAAAACAAATAAATGATAAAATAAACTAAAAGCAAATTTATATACAAGTTTAAATTAAGACTAATTTGATTATGACTAAGATTGGAAAACCACTAGAAAAATAATTCCCCGGCAACGGCGTCAAAAACTTGTTGTCCGATTAATATAACTACAATTAACGCGCAAGTATACGCGGTCAACAAGTAATAAAGAGTAAGTAAAGTATCGATCCCACGAGGAATTATTACTAGTCTTTTCCAAGTACTAACCTTTTATCATCTCAATCTTATTTAAACAAACGATAATTATTTTTGTTGTTTTGCAATAACGAAGAATACAAATAATCAAACAACTATGGAAAGCATTAAGATAATGAAATCAAATATTAACAAGTCTAAGATCACAATTTCCCCCAACACTTCACTTGAATATCCTAACTCTCTCTTTTCAACTAGTTAAATCACAATGATTGTTACCCGAGAAATCACAAGTATGTCTAAGCCTCTCTCGATGGTCAAATACGTATTCCCCATTACGGTGTATAGATATATCTCTATTCTACACACTAGCAAGATTCTCATATCAAGAATAATTAGTAAGGTGTATGTCACAAAACCTCATTAACTACTCCATCAATTACCAACTTTCGCAATAGAAATCATTAAGCATGGATTCTCCAATGGATACATGTGGTATTTAGGTATATGTCTATCCTAAATACAATCAAATTATCCATTCATGAGGGTAATAAATAAAACACATGTCACTTAATTTCATAAATTACCCATAGGAATATCTAATTTTCACATGATATCATAACAAGATCTCAACCTATACTTCCTCTCTCAATTCCATATAAGTTCCCAAGGTAATTACTAACTAGGTAATTAATATATAAAGCACAAATTATGATATCCAATCACAAATAATTAACCAACATCAAAGAGAGAGCATTCAATTCAAACTATGTGATGGGTTCCATTGAGATCTTAGAAAATTAGTTCTAGTTCATGGGAATTACAATAAACATCAAATTTGAGCTATACATCATGATGGAATTACAAATTAAGAAAAGAATACTAGAGATAGAATGATAAAACCCCTTAGGAAGATATTCAATGGTTGATTGATGGGTTGATTCTTGTTCTCTAGCTTTCCCTCAAGATTTGATACTCCTTGCTCTTCTTGCTCCTTGAACGTTGCTGATTTTCCCTTGAATTGCAGCACTTTTGCTCTTAATTTGATGTTTATGGAAGCCTCCCTCTCTCTAGAATTGATGTTAGAAGTGTTAAGATGAGTGGGTATATGTTTCTAGCCGCCCCCTTGAGGTTATATCAGATGGGTGTCCAAAACCCTAGCTTAGATATCAAAAATTGGCCAAAAATTGCGAAATCTGAAGTGCATCCAGGGGGTTCTCGCCCCGGCGGCCCGCCCCTGGGAGGAGCTCGCCCCGACGGGGAAATAGTACTAGAAATTCTCGCCCCGGCGGTGGAACTCTGTACTGCGAGACAGTTTCGACGTCTGTTGGAAAAATGGCCATAACTTCTTCGTCCGAACTCGGATTAAGGCGTTTAAAGACGCTATGGAAAGATAAGAAGTAGCTCTACAACTTCCATAACTGGAGCTCGACGAGATAATGGCTGAAGAAAGGATCAAATTGGCCTGGAAGTAGCTGCTATGTAAAATTCATGCACAATCCGATGGTAAAATGACCATAACTCTCTCATACGAACTTCAAATTGGATGATTCCGGATGTACTGGAAAGCTAAGACAAAGATCTACAACTTTCATTCTTTGAGTTTTGAGAGATTCAGATTGCATCATGGGTCAAATTGAGAAACAAGCAGCAGGAATGCTAGATTCGAGCAAAAAACGTAACGATCCAAGGGGCCTTTATTTCAAATCCTACAAAACAAAGTAAAAACACATAAAAGCACACAAAAACATATAAAAGTAATACAAAACAACATTACATAATAATAAGATGAAAACACATAAAACCAAACGAAATGACTTATGATTTACAAATTATCAAGCTCAAAAGCACTTAATTTGTGTGTATAAAATACACTCATCAACCATTGAAAACTAGCTATTTATAATGCGTACTAAACGTCCAAAACCAAATAGAAGAAATAAGTTTGATTACAAATCAAATTCTGGTCCAAAACTGAAAAGTCAAACTTCTGCCTTTTGGTTAACTCCCGACCTAGCGCGGCCGCGCTAGGTTCCAGTATAAATCTGACGCGCCCGCGCAGTCCTTCAGCAGAGCCCAATTCTGACGCCTAGCACGCGCGTTGCTACTCTTCACAAAATCAGCGTGGCCGCGCAGCTTTGTCCCAATAACTTTTGATTTTTGCTTCTTCAATGCTTAATTCCCCTCAACTTTGGTTCCAAATGCATATTACCCACACAAGCACAAGAAACACATGAAAAGTAACTAAAACTCAAGGATTTAAACAATAATGCAGTCAAATGGTATCCAATTCGTAGGTATGAAACCTACTCATCAGAAGGTCCACCGCCGGGGCGCCAAGCCCAAGCTTGTTTCACCGCCGGGGCGGTCTCCCCAGGCATTTTCCACCGCCGGGGCGACGCCACCGCCGGGGCGAGCTCCCTAGGCTATTTCCACCGTCGGGGCGAGTTCGTCGGGAATGTTCAGCGGCTGGTTTTGTCTTATCTGCAGATAGTGGGTATTCATTAGAGGAAATTCAGGAGCATGATGGTGAGTAGTAGAGAGAGAATGATCAGTGTATTAGGCATCCAGGGAGTTAATTTTGAATTATCCAAGCTTTGCTACACACATTGGGAGCTAGGGTTTGAGCTAAGAACAAGAAGAACAAAAGAAAACAAAGAACATCATAGCATCACCAAGAAGCTGAGGATTACATTACTGAGAAGGAAAGCTAGAGAGAAGGATACTAACAAGCAACAATTCGGGAATCAATCCAAAGAGGGGTTTTATCATTCTAATTTCTATTACTTCATTCCTATTTTGTAATTCCAAAGCTATGTATTGTAATCTGAATATGATGTCACTTAACGCTATTATGAGCTAATTCTTCAATTCTAAGATTCAATGGAACCCAACTCGTAGTTTATTTTGAATGCTTTCTCTTTTGAATATTAGTTAGACTCTTGTAAATTGGAGTTCATAGCCTATGTTTATGGATTAATTGCTTGGCCCGTAATTACTTTGGTAATCTATATGAAATTGAGAAATGGAATATAGGTTGAGACCTAGTTATGAATTCATGTGAAAGTTGGATATTTTTTATGGATAATGTATGAGATTATGTGACGTGAGTCTTGTGTATGATTCTCGAGGGTTGATAATTTGATTGTATTTAGGATAGATATATACCTAAATAACACATGTATCCATTTGAGAATCCTTGCTTAATGATTTCTATTGTGAAAGTTGGTAATTGATAGAGTAGTTAATGAGATTTTACGTGACATGTATCTTATTGATTGTTCTTGATATGAGATTATTGCTAGTGTGTAGAATAGAGATATATCTATACATCACAATAGGAAATACGTATTCGACCATTGAGAGAGGCTTATATATACTTGTGATTTCTCGGGTAACAATTCTTATGTTCTAACTAGTTGATAAAGAGAGAGTTGTGATTTACAAATGAATAGTTGGGGGAAATTGTAATCTTAGTACTTTTTATCTTGAATTCTATCTGTGTTTAGTTAAACCTTGTTTTCTAAATTATCTTTATTTAGTTTTAATCAACAACAAAATCAAATCATATTGTCATTGTTTAAATAAGATTAATTTGTCATGCGATTGATAATTGGTAGTTATTTGACATAATTCCTCGTGGGTTCGACACTCTACTTTTCTTATATTACTTGTGGACCGCGTATACTTGCGCATGTTTTATTGATTGCGAAATCGAGCAACAAGTTTTTGGCGCGGTTACCGGGGACTTATTTTACAATAAGTTTACTAATATTTATTATAGTCGAATTGATCTTAATTTAAACTTGTGTTTAATATTTCATTTGATTGTGTAGGTACTCTTGATTTGTATGCATCGAGCACAAAGTCTAGAGTTATTTCCTTATGATCCCAAGATCGAGAGAAATATTCGAAGACTAAGGAGAGAAAGAATCAGGGGTTCTAACAATCAAGAAACTATGGCGTTAGAGGAACAAAAAGCATTAAGAGACTATGTAACGCCGCATATAAGTGATTTGCAATCTAGTATCACAAGGCCGACAATAACTGCAAATGCCTTTGAAATTAGACCGGGAACAATACAAATGGTGCAAAACTCGGTACAGTTTGAGGGTTTGGCTAATGATAACCCTAATGAGCATTTGTTGAGCTTCATTGAGATATGTGATACTTTCAAATTTAATGGAGTGACGGATGATGCTTTAAGACTTAGACTATTTTCGTTCACTTTGAGAGACAAAGCTAAGAGTTGGCTTCACTCATTGCCACCAAGGTCCATCACTACATGGGCGGACTTAGCACAAAATTTTTTGGCAAAATTCTTCCCTCCTGCAAAGTCTGCTAGATTGAGAAATGAAATTGCAACCTTTGAACAACATCATGGAGAATCATTGTATGAGGCATGGGAGAGATATAAATATTTGCTTCGAAGATGCCCTCATCATGGATTACCTCCATGGATGCAATTGAATACCTTTTATAATGGATTGGGATCTCACACTCGGTCTTGCATTGATGCAGCTGCGGGAGGATCTTTCATGGCTAAGAATTATGGAGAAGCACATGATTTATTAGAGGTCATGGCTGCAAATAACTACTAATGGCTAACTTTTAGAATGAATCAATCGAAAGTAGCCGGGGTATTAGAAGTGGATGCCATCACGTCCTTAGCAGCTCAGATGGCAGCAATTGCAAAGAAAATTGATTCCTTGGCGGATTCAAAAGTGCAGCAGGTAGCTCTTGTTTGTGAGTTATGTGCGGGGACACATGCCACCGACCAATGTCCCATTAATCCTGAGGCAGTTCAGTTTATGAGTAGTTACCAGAGACCACCAAATCCATACCGAAACACCTACAATGCTGGAAATAGGAACCACCCTAACTTGTCATGGAACAACAACCAAAATTATCAACAAGCTCCAAAACCACACCATCCTCCAGGGTTCCAAAATCAGCAACAACATCATGCAGCGCAAACTTCACAACCAGAGAGAAAGTCAGATTTTGAAGAGTTGATGTTGAAACACATGGCTAGCTATGATGTGTTGATAAAAAGTAAAGCAGCAACAATCAAAAATTTGGAAAATCAAATTGGACAAATGGCTAGTTCGTTATCAAATAGACCCCAGGGATCTCTTCCTAGTAACACAGAGACTAATGCAAGGAGAGAAGGAAAAGAGGAATGTTAAGCAGTAACACTCAGAAGTGGAAAACAAACCCTACAGGAGCCTGAGGTGCAAAAGGAGGCAGCCCATTCATGTCCTTCTCCAACTTTAATTTCTGCAGAATTTTCTAAGGAAATGGACAACAGTGTGCCACTTGAGTCAGAATAGAGAGATACCACGGATAAAACTAATGTTGTCCCTACACCGAAAGTGTTTCCACCAGTGCCTTTCCCTCAAAGACTGCAAAAACAGAAATTAGACAAGCAGTTTGCCAAATTCCTAGAAGTCTTCAAAAAGCTACAGATTAACATTCCTTTTGCAGAGGCTTTAGAACAGATGCCAAGCTATGCTAAATTCATGAAGGGCATTCTATCTAGAAAGAAGAGATTAAATGATTTTGAAACAGTGGCTCTAACTGAGGAATGTAGTGCAGTGTTACAAAGAAAGCTACCTCCCAAATTGAAGGATCCAGGTAGTTTTATTATACCGTGCATTATTGGTAGCCTATCATTTAACAAATGTTTGTGTGACTTGGGTGCTAGCATTAATCTCATGCCGTTATCAGTGTATACTCAGTTGGGACTTCCTGCACCAAAGCCAACAAACATTTCTTTTCAACTTGCCGATAGGTCAGTTACTTATCCAAGGGAAATTGTGGAAAACATTCTTGTAAATGTGGATAAGTTCATCTTTCCGGCTGATTTTATCATCCTAGATTTTGAGAAAGATAAAAACATCCCTATTATTCTTGGGAGACCATTTCTAGCCACTGGGAGAACTCTAATCGATGTGCAAAAAGGAGAGCTCACTATGCGGGTTCAGGACCAAGAGGTCACATTCAATGTGTTTAAGGCCATGAAATTTCCTTCGGATGAGGAAAAATGCTTTCAGGTGGATGTGATTGAGCAGGTTGTAAATTATGAGCTTTTCAACAATGATCCATTGGAGGCTACACTCTTGGGAGAGTTTGACATGGAAGATCCAGATTTGGTTGAATATCTACATATTTTGGATATAGTACCATGGGGAAGCAAGCTTTAAATCCCGTTTAAATCTCTGGAATGTGCTGAGAATGCTACAGATCGGTTGAGACCATCTTTTGAGATACCTCCTTCACTTGAGCTCAAACCATTGCCTAATCATCTCAGGTATGCATATTTGGGTGAATCATCTACTTTACTTATTATTATTGCCTCTGTACTTAACGAGTTTCAGGAAAGTAAGCTGTTGCGAGTTCTTAGAGAGTACAAAACTGCTATTGGATGGACCATCGCCGACATCAAGGGAATAAGCCCGTCATTATATATGCACAAAATCTTGATGGAGGATGATAGTAAACCCACTGTTGAACATCAAAGGAGACTCAACCTAATCATGAAAAAGGTGGTAAAGAAAGAGATTTTGAAGTGGTTAGATGCTGGAATTATATACCCCATTTCTGAAAGTTCTTGGGTGAGCCCAGTTCAATGTGTACCAAAGAAAGGGGGTATGACTGTTGTGGCAAATGAAAATAATGAATTGATTCCGACAAGGATAGTGACCGATTGGAGGGTTTGCATGGACTACCGAAAACTTAACAAAGTAACCCGAAAAGATCATTTCCCACTACCTTTCATTGATCAGATGTTAGATAGACTGACAGGACATGGGTAATATTGCTTGTTGGATGGTTATTCGGGCTACAATCAGATTGCCATTGCTCCTGAGGATCAGGAAAAGACCACATTCACATGTCCATATGGTACTTTTGCCTTTAAAAGGGTCTCGTTCGGATTGTGTAATGCAACGACAACTTTTCAGAGGTGCATGATGGCCATTTTCTCAGATTTAGTGGAACGCAATGTAGAGGTTTTCATGGATGACTTTTCAGTGTTTGGTGACTCATTTGACAATTGTTTGGAAAACTTAGTCATGATATTGAAAAGGTGCGTGGAAACTAATTTGGTGCTCAACTGGGAAAAGTGCCATTTCATGGTGCAAGAAAGAATTATCCTCAGGCATAAGGTGTTGTCAAAAGGTTTAGAAGTGGATAGAGCCAAACTTGAAACAATTGAGAATTTACCACCACCAGCTTCAGTGAAGGGAATTCGCAGTTTTTTGGGACATGCCGGGTTTTACCGAAGATTCATAAAGGACTTTTCCAAAATCTCAAAGCCTTTATGCAGTTTATTAGAGAAAGACGTCTCATTCAAGTTTGACGTAGAGTGTTTGATAGCATTTGAGTTATTAAAGAAGAAATTGACCACAACACCAGTGATAGTTGCACCGGATTGGTCAAAACCATTCGAATTGATGTGTGATGCTAGTGATTATGCAGTTGGGGCTGTTTTGGGACAGCCTAAGGAGAAGGTTTTTCATGCTATTTACTATGCTAGCAAAACCTTAACTGATGCACAACTCAACTACACCACTACCGAGAAGGAGTTGCTTGCGGTAGTTTATGCTTTTGACAAGTTTCGATCATACTTGATCGTAACAAAGGTGGTGGTATTCATGGACCATTCAACTATTCGGTATCTAATTGCAAAGAAATATGCTAAGCCAAGGTTGATTAGATGGATCCTATTGCTGCAGGAGTTTGAGTTAGAAATTTGGGACAGAAAGGAAACTGAAAACTAGGTAGCTGACCATTTGTCTAGATTGGAGAATCCGGGTCATGATAAGGTAGACAAAGTTCTAATCAATGAGTCTTTCCCGGATGAGTAGCTGTTTGTGGTTCAAGGCGAAATCCCATGGTATGCTGATTTTGCTAACTACTTGGTTAGTAACACACTCCCCCCGGATTTGTCGTGGCAGTAAAAGAAAAAGTTTCTACATGACTTGAAGAGGTACATGTGGGATAAGCCATATTTGTTCAAACACTGCGTAGATCAAATGATACGGCGGTGTATTCCATAAAGTGAGGTTGATAGCATTCTACATCACTGTCATGATTCACTATATGGAGGACACTACGGGGGTGAAAAGACAGCCACTAAAGTGTTGCAAGCAGGATTTTTCTGGTCTACATTATTTAAAGATGCTCACCATTTTGTTCAAAGATATGATGGATGTTAAAGAATGGGGAACATCTCCAAACGACATTAAATGCCATTGAACACAATCCTAGAAGTTGAAGTCTTTGATGTTTGGGGAATAGACTTCATGGGGTCATTTCCTTCCTCTTTTAACAATCTGTACATTTTCTTAGCAGTGGACTATGTATCTAAATGGGTGGAGGCAGCTGCTTTACCTACTAATGATGCCAAAGTAGTGCTGAAATTTCTACAAAAGAATATCTTCACAAGGTTCGGTACCCCAAGGGTAATGATCAGTGATGAAGGGAGCCATTTTTACAATAAGTACTTTACAGCTCTCTTGGCAAAATATGGGATTAGCCACAGAATTGCTACCGCCTATTACCCCCAGACCAATGGGTAGGTTGAAGTCTCTAACAGGGAAGTAAAGAGAATTCTAGAAAAGATCGTCAATCCTACAAGAAAGGATTGGTCAACGAAGATGGATGATGCACTTTGGGCTTACAGGACGGCATACAAGACACCCATTGACATGTCACCATACCAGCTAGTCTATGGCAAAACATGTCATCTTCTTGTTGAACTTAAGCATAAGGCGTACTGGGCCATAAGAAAGATAAATTTTGATCTCACAGCTGCAGGCGAGAAAAGGCTTCTTCAGCTCAATGAACTTGATGAGTTCCGTCTGCAAGCTTATGAGAACTCAAAATTATACAAAGAAAAGGTTAAAAAATGGCATGACAAGAAGATTATTGATAGAAAATTCGAGCCAGGCCAAGCGGTACTGCTATACAACTCTAGATTGAGGCTTTTTCCAGGAAAGCTCAAGTCACGTTGGTCTGGGCCTTTCATTGTCAAGCACGCATTTCCTCACGGCGCTGTTGAAGTTTATGGTAATAATTCGAAGGAGTCATTCAAAGTTAACGGACAGCGTCTTAAGCATTATTGGGGTGGCAGCTTCGCTTGCCAGAAAACCTTGATCACTCTAGCCGATCAAGCTTGAAGCAATGAGAAGTCGGGCCGAGGACTTTAAACCACGCGCTGGATGGGAGGTAACCCATTATCTATATCCGTATCCTTTATATTTTGTTGTTATATTTCAGTTTCACAAGTTTCACATTTTCAAGTTTCTAAGTTTTCCATATTCGTGTTTTGGATAGCTTAGTTGTGCTCTTGATTTGCTCTAAAGGATAATTTTTTGTGCAATATGGTTATAGTATGTGTGGTATGTTGTTTATAACAAGTTGGGTGAGTTAAGAAGAGCCTTGGAATTGAATTGTGAAAATGCAGTTTTTGGGGATACATGGAGTTGTCGCCCCAGCGGTGGAATTTAGCTCATTTTCACCGCCCGGCGACGAGCTCGCCCCGATGGCTTCCCAAGTTCATTTGTACCGCCCCGGTGCTGAGGTCACCCCAGCGGCCAATCTTAGGCTTATTCTACCGCCCCGACGGTAGACGCGGAATTCAGTTTTTAAAATACCCTTCCAAGCAGTTCTTCTTCCCCATTTTCTTCCTTCTACTTCACAACCCTAGCTTATTTTTCTCTCCCAAATCATCTGAGCCCTATGAAACACTTACCTACATCCAAATTCGACCTCCATTCAGATTCATCATCATCACCACCACATGGATTCAAGCGTTCTAGGGTTTCCCTATTGAAGCCATTCACTATCTTATTCGGATTACCCATGCCAAATTGAGGAACCCACCAGTGTGCATCATAACTTCTCGAATTATACCATTGTTGAATTTGCAAATTGAGGATTATTAACAAGACTTCACCTTTGGGGAATTCAGGCTAGGGTTCATCTCTTTCGCATTCTCCAACTGGGTTATTCAAGGTATGCCACTGATTGTACTGGGTAATCATTGTTGCTGTGTATCAATTTTTGTTCTGATTGAGATTGCAAATTAAGTAATCGGTGAAGTGGAATTTAGCTATATTGGATATCAGTTTGGGATTCGCTTTATCTGCATTGGTTATTGTTCAACTGCTATACACTGCAAAGTTATGATTGTACTGCCATTGTTAAATTGTTGGCCCAATTGAGTTTGTGTTGGCTCAATTGGATGTTTGGGATATAGTTGTTGCTTGAAGTGAATTTGTTGCAGAGAAATTAAAATATTCAGTATGAATCAAGTTTGAGGGAATCTGTGAGGGTAATTGTCTATCAGTGCATATCAGGTGCTTGGGTGTTGGTCCCATAGAGGATTTTGGTTACTTGTGCACTGCTAGTTAGTATCTTTGGGCAATGTTATTGCTTTTGCTGAAATTGTTAAATCATGCCGCCCAAAAGATTCAGGAGTGAGTTCTTCCTCAACATCAGAGCGAGTCTATGACCATAGTAAATTTGTGAGTGTTGAGGCCGCTGACAGATTCGAGACATTTATATTGGGTAAAGCTCTAACTCCCGAGTGTGGCCTCAAGCCGGAATACAGGGTGGATGGAGAGATGGGAAATCAGATTACAGAGAGGGGATGGGACACCTTTACTGATCAGCCCGAGGCAGCAGTTGTGGCTATTGTCCAGGAGTTCTACGCCAATGCAAATGACATGCCACCTTACACCGTTACTGTTCGGGGTAGGATTGTTCCATTCAGCGCCCAGGCCATTAATGACTACTACTTATTGGACGCTCCTGAGGTTTGCCAGTATTTTGAATTCCTGCGCTCCAACCCCGATTATGACAGGATTGTGACTGACTTGTGCAGGCCTGACACCACTTGGGTAACTAAGGGCAACAGGGGGGGTTCAGTTTTCCATAGTAAGAAGTTAAGTTTATATGGAAAAATCTGGTTTGCTTTCCTTTGCGCTAAGCTTATGCCCACCCTACATGTCAGCGATGTAATGAAGGATAGGGCTGCACTGTTATATGTTATGGTTATGGACTATGCTATTGATGTGGGTCGCATCATTGAGGCTCATATCCGCAGACTTCTGAGGAGCAATGTTCATGGAGGGTTACCACACCCATCGCTTATATGCGGATTGTGCCGCGCTGCTGGTGTTCAGTGGTTTGAGGATGAAGTAGTTCAGCAGCCCTTACTGCTCCTTGACCATAAGCTCATTGATAGATACAAAGTTTAGACCCAGGCACAGTCACACCCATGGGGGCGAGGCTTCATCATCCAGGCTCATGCAGACTCAGAGGGGGATCCTAATTCACCTACCACCTCCAGCTCACAGCCGAGAGCTTGTTTCGGCAGTCAATTCAGAAATCTGCAAATGCTCACTGACAAACGAGCTAGGAGGCTATAGCGACAGAACCAACAACAGGCAGAGCGGTAGGAGCATATGTTCAGCTACACCACGAGCTTCAACGCAGTTTTGGCTGAGCAGTTTGCTAGGCTGAACCCTGGGGGCCCTCCTATTCCATTTCCAATGCCCCAACCATTACCTCCCTATCCACCGTCCGATGCTGAAGTTGAGGATATCAACCAACCATGATGCCAGACTTATCAGGAAAGTCCTCAATTTTAAATTCTGTATTCTTTAGACAATGAGGACATTGTCCCTCTTAAGTTTGGGGGTAAATTTGCACGTGTAGTAGTCGCATCTAGTAGTTAAACATGTTTTTATTGTTTTATCAGGGTAGTTGCACTTATGTTTTATGTTTTAAAGGATTATTATTGTTAGAAATAATCATGTGAAATATCATCTTAATTTAATGTGAAATATCATCAAAATGACTTTTCTTGCTTTTAATGTTCTGATCTGAGTTGTTCATTGCATTTTGATGATTGTCAAATAATAATAATAATAATAATAATAATAATAATGTGCATTTAGGAGCATTACAACAGCCTATTTTAGGTAGGCCAATGATATGCTATTGTTCTAATTGTTAATGCATTTAATATTATGGATAAGGATTGCTGATGAGTGGGTTTTACACCTACGAACTGAGTACGTTTGGATTGATAATTTGTGATTTCTTAAGTATTTTAAGTTAGTATTAGGTATTTATAGTGTTTTATGTTATTTTGTAGGAAAAAACAAGGAAACGCAATTCGAACATCTTTTGGAGTACAATAAGCAAGCAAACGTAAGAAGGGAAGATTGCAGGGCTAATAACACTACTTTGGATGCATGTTCTTAGTTTGGAACTTAGATTTTATTGTAGAGATACTCCTTAGCTTTTCGGAACATCTTGAATCGTCACAATCGGATTTCGGATGAGAAAGTAATGACCGTTTTACCAATGGACGTTGAACCTCAAAGTTTGGAGTTTCCATTTGCATAGCAGCCACTTTAAGCCCAATTTCAACTTTGATCCAATCTGAATCTCTCAATTCTCAAAGAATCAAAGTTGTAGATCTCGACGAGAGCTTACATTTGATAGGTGGCAGGCCCCATAACTCCTCCCAGATCAAAAGTTATGACCGTTTTACCAACATATGTCCGAACAAAATTTTGTCGGGCGCGATCGCGCCAGTTCCTAGTGTATTTTGAGCGCGGTCGCGCTGGTCTACAGAGTAAAAAACATGATTTCTGGCACTTGGGTGCGACCGCGCTGCTCTCTAGGCCAAATATGGGCTCGACCGCGCTGGGTCCGGTTATTGAAAAGCTTATTTTTGACCCAACTTGAATAAAACAAAGATTGTAACTTCTAATTGGTTTAGGACTTTAACTAGAACCTATAAATACATAATGTGAGGCATAGAATAGGGGAGATCTTGCTACTTTTTGCTAATACTAGTTTGGGAGAAAGAGATGGAGGCTTGAAGCAATTGCAAGAGCGCAAAGGATTCAATTAAGGAGCTGAAGGAGAGACTCAAGGATTGCGTCTACAGATTCTATTCTCTTCTCTACCTCTTATTTTGTATTCTTAAATGCTTTATCAATTGTGGATTATGGATTTTAATTCAATTATGAACTAATTTCTTTTTAAGATTACAATGGATCTTAATGCGTAGCTTTTATTGATATGCTTCCTTGTTAATTATTGCTGATTATTATCGGATTGTCTATTATAATTTGTGATTAATTATTTAATTGTCTGATCAACAATTACCGTGGTAATCTTTATGAACTTGAGAGATGAATTATAGATTTAGACCTAATCATAATAGCATGTGATTGTGTTTTCTGCATGGTGATAGAACTCATGATTTGTGTCTAGGATAAAGATATACCTATACGCCACATATAATCTGAAAGAGAACCTGTGCTTTAAATCCTTTTTAATTGTAATTCACATAGAGATATAGTGAATTAGTTAACTAGTGTGTTCATCTTAATTTTATCTTTTGTGGATTTAAGTTGATTCGTTTATGATACATCGAGAGATGGTTATAAATATTGATGAGTTCTTGATTAACAATCCGGAATAATTAATATAACTTAACAGGAAGTGTATTAATTCAAGTGAAACATTAAAGGAAATTGTAATCTTAAGCCTTTTTATCTGAATTCAGTTCTTGGTAGTTAGTAATTAGTTATTTTAGTACTTTATTTTCAAAATTCAAAATCTTTTATCAAATTGTTTAAATAAAATTAATTTGATTATGAGTTAGTATTTGGTAATTATTATTAAATAATTCTCTGTGGGTTCGACTCTCTCATCTCACTTTATTACTTGTTGATCGTGTACACTTGCACGTATTTATTGATTGCTAAATCGACAAACAAGTTTTTGGGGCCGTTGCTGGGGAATTAGTTTAATAATTTTTGCCATCATTAGCTTCAATCAAATTAGTCTTAATTTAAACATTTTGTTTTTATTTTAATTCTCTTCCTATATTTCTCTTTTTTAGATACCATGGATGACTTTGCTTATCAATGGCCATATACTAGAATGACTTAACCAAAGGAAACAGGGGTTGATGAACTCAATGCACTTTTTGCATTGTCAGCACAAATTGAAACACTTTCGAAGAGGTTAGATGTTTTTGCAGCCCAACGTATTCGAAGGATAGTAGTTATTTGTGATTATTGTGCTGACAATCATCCGAGTCATCAATGCACCATCAATTTTGGACCGGTACAGTATGGTGGTAACTATCTCAACCAGTATGCATATCCTAACAAATATCAAGGTTGGGGGTATTACCCAGATTCTTCATGAAGCTATAATTAACAAGATCAATTCTACGCTCCAAGTCCAACATATGCACCAGAATTCTCATGTCCACCTCCATTGCCACAAGAAGAAAATTCAAGTTTGGAGGAATTCATGTCTAAGATCATAGCAGACCAAGAAGAGATGATGAGAAGTCAGGAAATATCGAGCCAAAATTTTAAGAATCAGATGAAACAACTCATCAATACCTCAACCAATGGTCCTCAATACATGAATTCCAAACCTGAAACAAATAATTCAAGATTGGAGGAATTGTGGTCCAAGTTCGTAGCATCAAATGAGGAGAAGAGGATTAATCAAGAGTTATCAATTCAAAATATTCAGAATCAGATAGATCAAATGTTCAAAACCTTGAACAACTATGCTCAAAACACTTGGCTTTATGACATAGATTCTGAAACTGATGGTGAGCCCGAACCAAATCTGCAACTAGATGAGCCACAAGATATCGAAAGACGGGAGACAAGTGGGGATAAGGAAAATGAGGCCATCAAAGATCTATCTTTAAGTGCTAATGAAGATGACCTTATTCTGTTAGTTCCCCAAGTGCCTTCTCCACCAAAGTTCAAGAATCCAGCCAGTTTTACAAAACCGTGTCCACTTGGTAGTCACGTCCTTGGTAAAGCTCTTTATGACATGAGAACTAGGACTACATTACAACTATGGTGGGATGAGAGACAGGAGATAGAAGAAGAGCCTGTGGTGTTCGACAAGATTCAATACCCCAATCTAATCACGAATACAACGGAGGAAGCACCTAGCTATTTGACATTTGTAATTAGGAACCTATCTACAAAAAGCAAACTAGGTGACTTTGAAACAATGGCCCCTACTGCAGCAAAACCTTCAAAAGTTACATGGTTATTAATGGATGGAGGGTTCCTTAATTTTCGAAGGAGAATTGGATAGAAATTGAAGAAGTCAGGCTGAGACTATAAAACAAACGCTACTTGGGAGGCAACCTATGTTTAAAGTTTAATTTTTAGGTTTCATAGTAGTTCAGAAATTTGCATTTATTAAGATTTAATAAGCTTGCTTCTAATGTGTTTACAGGTTATTCGAGTCCAATTCAAGTGCAATGCCTTATTCATTCCAATATGCCTAGCCTATTTTTCAGACTTAGCAGACAAGGAGGAAGATTGCTATATTTTCAGGGAAGTCCTCTGTTTTAATTTTTTTTATCTTAGCCATTGAGGATAATGTCTAGTTTAAGTTTGGGGGGGGGGGGGGTGTTCTTGTGTTTGTTTATTTGGTATTTGAATTTAGTTAGATTTGCATTTTATTTAGTATATTTTTAGGATATGTGAGCAATGGTTTGATTTGAATTTGATTATGGCCAAGGATAAAAAAAAAATTGTGATTAATTTTTTAACTCTTGTGAAGTTGAGAAGCATGCTTAGTTTATATTTTGACTTATGAGTTGGGTTTACACTATTTGTGATCTTTTTGAACTTCAAAGCACATATCTATCTGTTTAGCTAGTTGTGTCTTAAGGAAAAAAAATTTGGTTGAATACTTGTGAAAGATATCATTGAGACTTTAAAATCTTAATTGAGCATCAGTTGAAGTGAAATTTAGGCATTAACATAAGTTTGGGAGAAATCTTGGGTTATTAAAAATTTTAAAATTTTGAACTTTCCTGAGTTAGAATGATGAATCATGTGGTGGGTTGAGATGGAGCGTAAAACGCACTCACCCATAAACACAGGCACGAGAAGAAGCATAAAATGCACTCGTGCGAAAGAAAACGGGATGGAGCGTAAAACGCACTCGTTCAATGAGAAGTAAGATGGAGCGTAAAACGCACTCACTAAAAAAAGAAAAAAAGGAAAGAAAAATTGTGTTTTAAAATACTTGGGAAGGGTTCAAGTGTACTTAAATGTATGAAATATCCTTTTGATCATCTAAATTTTATGTTTTGCCTTTATTAGCGGAGATTGATGTGAAAGTAGGTTTTTAGAGTTGATTTGAAAATCTTTTATGAGTATTTGATTATATGATCTAGTGTGAGTCATGGCTAGTTAAACATTTGAATGCACACACACGCACTTAAAGGATCATGAGTAGTTGTGGAACTGATAATTAGGTTGAAATTTTAGGCTTTGCATGTTTTTGGAATTTTTTTCTTGAGTTAACATTAGAAGAAATCTTTAAGGCTATTATGAAAATTTGTATTGATTCATTGCTCGAGTCATGTGAGTTGTTATTTAGAATTAGTTGTTATAGTTGTTGTTCTTAGTATTTTCTTGAGGACAAGCAAAGATTTAAGTTTGGGGTATTTGATGAGTAGGTTTTACACCTACGAACTGAGTACGTTTGGATTGATAATTTGTGATTTCTTAAGTATTTTAAGTTAGTATTAGGTATTTATAGTGTTTTTATGTTATTTTGTAGGAAAAAACAAGGAAACGCAATTCGAACATCTTTTGGAGTACAATAAGCAAGTAAACGCAAGAAGGGAAGATTGCAGGGCTTTTAACATTACTTTGGATGCATGTTCTTCATTTGGAACTTAGATTTTATTGTAGAGATACTCCTTAGCTTTTCGGAACATCTTGAATCGTCACAATCGGAGTTCGGATGAGAAAGTAATGACCGTTTTACCAATGGACGTTGAACCTCAAAGTTTGGAGTTGCCATTTGCATAACAGCCACTTTAAGCCCAATTTTGACTTTGATCCAATCTGAATCCCTCAATTCTCAAATAATAAAAGTTGTAGATCACGTCGAGAGCTTCAATTTGATAGGTGGCAGGCCCCATAACTCCTCCCATATCAAAAGTTATGACCATTTTACCAACAGATGTTCGAGCAGAATTTTGTCGGGCGCGGCCGCGCCAGTTCCTAGTGTATTTTGGGCACGACCGCCCTGGTCTACAGAGTGAAAAACATGATTTATGGCACTTGGGCGCGGCCGCGCTGCTTTCTAGGCCAAATATGGGCTCGGACGCGCTGGGTCCGGTTATTGAAAAACTTATTTTTGACCCAACTTGAATAAAACAAGGATTGTAACTTCTAATTAGTTTAGGACTGTAACTAGAACCTATAAATACATGATGTGAGGCATAGAATAAGGGAGATCTTGCTATTTTTTGCTAACCCTAGTTTGGGAGAAAAAGATGGATGCTTGAAGCAATTGCAAGAGCGCAAATGATTCAATTAAGGAGCTGAAGGAGAGACTCAAGGATTGCGTCTACATATTCTATTCTCTTCTCTACCTCTTATTTTGTATTCTTGAATGCTTTATCAATTGTGGATTATGGATTTTAATTCAATTATGAACTAATTTCTTTTTAAGATTACAATGGATCTTAATGCGTAGCTTTTATTGATATGCTTCCTTGTTAATTATTATTGATTATTATCGGATTGTCTATTATGATTTGTGATTAATTGCTTAATTGTCTGATCAACAATTACCATGGTAATCTTTATGAACTCGAGAGATGAATTATAGATTTAGACATAATCATAATAGCATGTGATTGTGTTTTCTGCATGGTGATGGAACTCATGATTTGTGTCTAGGATAGAGATATACCTATACGCCACATATAATCTGAAAGAGAACCTGTGCTTTAAATCCTTTTTAATTTTAATTCACATAGAGATATAGTGAATTAGTTAACTAGGGTGTTCATCTTAATTCTATCTTTTGTGGATTTAAGTTGATTCGTTTATGATACATCGAGAGATGGTTATAAATATTGATGAGTTCTTGATTAACAATCCGGAATAATTAATATAACTTAACAGAAAGTGTATTAATTCAAGTAAAACATTAAGGAAAATTGTAATCTTAAGCCTTTTTTTATCTAAATTCAATTCTTGGTAGTTAGTAATTAGTTAGTTTAGTACTTTATTTTCAAAATTCAAAATCTTTTATCAATTTGTTTAAATAAAATTAATTTGATTATGAGTTAGTATTTGATAATTATTATTAAATAATTCTCTGTGGGTTCGACACTCTCTTATCACTTTATTACTTGTTGATCGTGTACACTTGCACGTATTTATTGATTGCTAAATCGACAAACAATTGCAATGTTAGGAATGCTAACTGTTGCTAGTTTTTATTAAATTTGTGACCCTTTGATCTCATAATTGCACGAGTCAATGCTTTGAACTGGTTAGATTTTAATCCAATCTTATGAATAGTGCCCATTAAAGATATGAAAACCTCTATCATTTGTTGGAACTCAAAAATTGCTAATAATGCTTCGATGTCTGTCTACATTGCAAGAAATAGTAAAAAAAAAATTTGACTAAGTGAGAATAATAGACAGATATGAGCAATTCTTGGATAGTTTATTTTTGTGGCCTTTGTCATTCGAACGAGTAAGCCCTTTGGAGTGTCTCTACACTCGGTGCCCTAAAACCATCCGGTTTGGGAATCATCGGTGGAAAGTTTACTACATGGGTGACATTGAAAAGCCTAATAAAGATAGATATTGCACAATTAAGATTTAGAATAAATAATCAATGAGATGGAGGGTAAAACGCACTCATTGATATATATATATATACATATATATAAAAGAGAGAGGAATAATAGTGATAACAAGTGAACAGGAGGGGTGCTTAGAGTTGTTTATTTATTGCCTTATCTTTAGTCACACTATGATTCATGGATTGGAATGAAATCTTGATTAATTTGAGCTATTGACTACACACACACACACACGTGAGGGTTATATTTTTGATGAGATTGGCGTATTGTTATAATTTTGACGGACATGAATTTGATATTTTGCTGAAATGCTATTTCTTTTCTCTTGAGGCCTGATTTCAATTTCCTATTTTGGTCTGCTGCTATAGGTTTTTAAATCATGCATGTGCATTCATATAGTAGATCACTTTGGGTATTTTTGTCTATCTTGTTTTTACTTGAGGATAAGCAAAGTCTTAAGTTTGGGGGTATTTGATGAGTGGATTTTATACCTACGAATTGGTTGCCTTTTAGGCTGAATTCTTTGTTGTCTTTAAGTATTTTTAGTTGTATTTTACTTATTATTTCATTGATTTTGTAGGATACAACTCTAGATGGGCATTTGTGGAAATGTTGAACTCCAGGGGCAAAAGTGTAATTTTTAGCAGAAGGTCCACTGTCGGGGCGGCAAGCTTAAGCTTGTTTCACCGACGGGACGAGCCCACCGTCGGGGCGGTCTCCCCATGCATTTTCCACCGCCGGGGCGACGCCACCGTCTGGGTGAGCTCCCTAGGCTATTTCCATCGCCAGGGCGAGTTCGTCGGGAATGTTCAGCGGCTGGCTTTGTCTTGTCTGCAGATAGTGGGTATTCGTTGAAGGAAATTCAGGAGCACGATGGTGACTAGTAGAGAGAGAATGATTAGTGTATTAGGCATCCAGGGAGTTAATTTCGAATTATCCAAGCTGTGACACCCCCAAATCCGGGTTACCTCAAACCACACAGATTTGGTGTTCACTATCTATATATAACAACTATCTACCCATAAATAAAAGAAATTTAAACAAAACAACTCAAATAGATAAAAAGAACAATCCCTCGTAAAAGGGTTACATAACTCTTCAAAACATGTCCCAGGCTTTCTAACCTTTATTACATCTTTAAATGCGGAAACGAAAATAACTATTAAGTCTTGATTACACAACCATATAAATAAAAGTAAACCGGTCTTCTTATCATAGCAAATCACATTCACTTGTTCATTTTTCCTTTTCCTTTGCTAGTAGATGGCTCACTCGGTATCTCAGCTTTAGCTGCAAGGGTTTAGTATGCAAGGGTGAGCAAAACAAGTGCCCATCAAAATAACAATGAATACCTTTCAAACATAATTTAATTTGTATGGTATAACTTTTCTGCTGAGTAATAGTTAAGAATGGAAACGTCTGAAAGCTCAATAAAATATAAATAGAACATTAAGATATACTGAGAGTGATATACTGAGGGTCACAAGACCACAAACCATGTCCTAGGTTAACAGATAAATTTGCTGTAACCTTTAACAGTTTAATAAACTATGACTGGACTATCCATCTCATACTCTGGGTGATCAGCCCGTTGTACAATGTATTGTGCACAACCATTCAACGCTTTCGCGTAAATATTCCCATATGCTAGGGTTGTTCTTCTCAGTTTTGTCATCCAAGAATCTAATTCAACAATATAGAATTTAAACAACTTAGATTAAGATCAAAGATCAACAACAGTGATATACAATGATGTAGATTTTGTATATCCAAGATATTAGAATAAAGACTTCAATTAACTTGAGCTTTGAACAACAAGAATCCAAAAGTCAGAAGTTTATGACATGCAATGATAACTTGCTAAATGAGAAAATAGGATTTAGAAACTTGCATGTTTGTAAACAAGATATGAATAGAAAGCTTGCATTAACTGAAATCGAGGTAAGATAAGGAAACTTGCGTTAAGTAAATTTAAGATTTGAAACATGTTTAGTGTGAAAGAGTTGAGAATAAGAAACTTGCCTCGTGCGTAGTTTTCCTAATTACAAACCACGTACAATAAAAAACCTAAATATTCCATTTGTATAGCAACAAAAATAATTAGTTACAATATTCACGTACATTAACACTCCAATCCTCATCTCAATTTCCAATTAATTTCTGATTATCACTCCAATTTCAGAAGCTATAAGCTTAGTAACAATAATATTACACTTTAAGAATTTCTAAAACTTATCTTTAAGTTAAGGTATATTAACTTTATATTTAATCATCCTCAAATATACACTTAGAATCCATCTTAACATCTGGGTATTCATTCAATACATTAATTTAAGTTTTAATCTTGCATAGGGTAGCATATCATAAGAAAAAGAATTAAATAATAATAAAAATTTCATTCTCTGCAATTCCCGCTGGGGCGAGAAAATTACAGCACAAAAAGCTCGTCAGGGCGAGACCTCGCCGGGGCGAGAAACTTAGTTCAGCGAGCTCGTCGGGGCGAGACTTCGCCGGGGTGGGGAAATATAGCTTAATGAGCTCGCCGGGGCGAGCTCCCTGGATTCCAGTTTCTGCAGTTTTGCGAACTGCAGAATTTCAACCCAAAAACACGAATCTTTCAAGCATTTGACACAAAATCAAACATACCCAATTGCCATGAACTTCTTAAAAACATTATTAAACATCTATATATTAATTCTAACAACCTAAAACAATCAAAACAACCAAACCCAAAGGTTTTAAATCAATGTTTTCTTAGTTTTTCTAAAACTCATATATTTAGTGAATCAACTCACCATTTACACAATTTTTAACCAAATCAGACCACACTAGTTACATTGTTTTCGTTTCTAAACATAACATCATAAACAACTCTCACTTTACAGATAAATACATGATTAAATCATCAATTTCAACCCAAATTAGACCAAAACATATATTCACCTCAAGAACACAAATTCCCAATTAAAATTTGTTTTACATCACTCTAATTTCTGAAAATCGTTTGTAACTTACATACAATGAATTATAAACACCTTTCAACATACATATATAGCAATCATTCACAATTCATCCATTAAGAACCCTAATTTACAAAACTCAAGAACACAAAAATTAAGAACAAAAGGGTTAAATTATACCTTAAATTCTTGTTTTGTGCTTGTGAAGACAATGAGAAGATGATTGAAATTGCTCTAACAAACCTTCTTAATCCACAATACTTCCCTCTTTCAATTTCCTCAGAAAATTTGTTCTCTCCTCTCAACACACTGATACATGCTCTTGGCCATATAAAATACGTAAAAAAAAACTGATATGGGTTATCAGTTAAAAAAAACTAAAAGGTTTTGTCAGTTCAATAAACCAAAGGCCACAAAGCCATGTTTGGCAAACTAACCTAGAAATTACTAAATTATTTTCATATTTTCTTATTATAAAGTCATATGTCACACTACTTTAAATTCTAATTAAACTTAATTATTATTAAATATAATTAAAACTTTAACAACAAAATTTTTATAAGTTTATTTAATAAATTTTACTTAATAAATCACTTTATTATTAAATCATTCTAATTTAATTATTTTAATTAAATTAGAGTATTACTAACCAGTGTAATAAAATCACACACAAAAATATAAATTATCTAACATAACTTTAACCATCATATTCACACATAATTAAACTATTATGTAGTAATCCTCATGATTTATTTATTCATTTTAATCCATAAATAAATCAGTTAAAATATTTATTAACTTAATAAATATTTTAAATTATTTACAAAATTCATAATTGTTACATCCTTCCCTACTTACAAGGATTCTGTCCTCAGAATCACAACGATATCGCTACATCCTTCCCTCCTTACAAGGATTCTGTCCTCAGAATCATAGAACCAGGACTAAACAAATAACTCAGGATAATTCTTCATCATTTCAGCTTCTAGTTCCCACGTAGCTTCATCAGCATTGTGGTTCCTCCATAGAACCTTAACAGAAGGTATCACTTTATTCCTGAGAACCTGTTCCTTCCTTTCTACTATCTGAAGTGGAACTTCCTCGTAAGTTAGGTCTTTCTCGAACTGTATAGGTTCATATTTTATCACATGTTTATAATCTGGCTTATAAGGCCTTAAAACAGATATATGAAAAACATTGTGGATATGTACCAGCTCTGGAGGTAGAGCTACTTCATAAGCCACCTCACCAACTCGCCGCAGAACTTCAAAAGGTCCAATAAATCTGGGACTAAGCTTACCCTTCTTGCCAAAACGAATTTTCCCTTTCCAGGGTGAAACTTTCAGAAACACGAAGCTTCCCACCTCAAATTCTCGTTTCTGACGATGTTGATCCACATACTTCTTCTGTCTGTCTTGAGCAGCTAATAAACGCGCTCTTATAATTTTCACGATTTTCGCAGTTTGGTGTACCAATTCTGGTCCTAGAAGTTGCCTTTCACCAACCTCGTCCCAACATAGTGGAGTCCGACATTTGCGTCCGTACAACGCTTCGTATGGTGGCATGCCAATACTTGCGTGGTAACTGTTGTTGTAAGCAAACTCGACCAATGGTAGGTGGTCATCCCAGCTTCCTTTGAAATCCATGACACAGGCGCGTAACATATCCTCCAAAGTTTGAATCGTTCTTTCGCTTTGTCCATCAGTTTGAGGATGATACGCAGTGCTCATTCTCAACTGAGTTCCCAAGCATTCTTGTAGACGCTTCCAAAAATTGGACGTAAACCTCGGATCTCGATCAGACACAATAGACACAGGGACACCATGTCGCGAAATAATTTCCTTGATGTATAATTTTGCTAACTGGTCTAGGTTGAATCTAATCTTGTTTGGTAAGAAATGCGCTGATTTTGTCAATCTGTCCATGATTACCCAAATTGCGTCAAAACCTTTCTGTGTAGTCGGCAAGCCTACCACAAAATCTATCGTTACATGTTCCCACTTCCACTCTGGTATTTCTAATGGCTACAACAAACCACTGGGTCGCTGATGTTCAGCTTTCACTTTTTGACATGTCAAACATCTGGCAACACATTCTGCCACATCACGTTTCATTCCTGACCACCAATAATATTGGCGAAGATCTTGATACATTTTGTACTTCCTGGGTGAACTGAGTAACGTGTATTGTGAGCTTCATCCAAGATCTCTCTTCTAATATCCGATACCAATGGAACCCAAATTCGATGTTCAAATCTGAGTAATCCCTTGGCATCAATACTGAACTTTCCACCTTGTCCCTCAGAGACTTCCTTCCTAATCTTCTCACACTCCGCATGTTGAAGTTGAGCTTCTTTGATTCGGTCCAACAACACCGGACGAACCTCGATCTGAAATAACTTCTCCTTTGATTCATGCTGACACTTCACCTCTAATTCCAACTTCGCCATCTGTTTAACAAGTTTCTCCTGAGCAGTTAATAACATAAGTTTCTCTCGACCCTTCCTGCTTAATGCATCAGCAACGACATTCGCCTTTCCTGGATGATAAAGAATTTCGCAATCGTAATCCTTAATCAGTTCTAACCATCGCCTCTGTCGCATGTTAAGGTCCTTCTGTGTAAAAATGTACTTGAGACTCTTATGATCCGTGTAGATCTCACACTTCTCACCATAAAGGTAGTGCCTCCAAATCTTCAGAGCAAACACCACCGCCGCCAATTCTAAGTCATGCGTCGGGTATCCCTTCTCGTAATCTTTCAGTTGTCGTGAAGCGTACGCAATAACCTTGCCGTTCTGCATAAGCATACAGCCAAGGCCCTTATGCGACGCGTCACTGTAAACCACAAAATTTCCGGTACTATCTGGCAAAGATAATACAGGCGCTATACTCAACCTCTTCTTTAGCTCCTGAAAACTTTCCTCGCACTTCTCTGTCCAGACAAACTTAACCGCTTTTCTAGTCAAATTTGTCAACGGAGTGGCGATTCTAGAAAAATCTTGTATAAACCGTCGATAATATCCTGCCAAACCTAAGAAACTCCTCATTTCAGACGGTGTCTTCGGTTGCTCTCAATTTATTACAGCTTCCACTTTAGCCGGATCAACCAAAATCCCATCTTTATCAATTACATGTCCAAGAAATTGAACACGATCCAACCAAAACTCACATTTTGAAAATTTTGCATAAAGCTTCTCTTTCTGTAATGTCTCTAGAGGTAGCCGCAGGTGCTCCACATGGTCTGCACGTGATTTAGAATACACCAAAATGTCGTCGATAAACACCACCACAAACTTGTCTAGAAACGGTTTAAAAACCTTGTTCATTAAGTCCATGAATGCCGCAGGTGCATTCGTTAGACCAAATGACATGACCAGAAACTCGTAGTAACCGTAACGAGTTTTGAATGCTGTCTTCGGAACATCCTCCCTTCTCACCTTCAGTTGATGGTAACCACATCTTAAGTCTATCTTTGAAAAATGAGTAGAACCCTTCAGTTGATCGAACAGATCGTTAATTCTCGGTAACGGGTATTTATTCTTGATTGTAACCTTATTCAACTCACGATAATCTATGCAAAGGCGCATCGAACCATTTTTCTTTTTGACAAACAATACCGGTGCTCCCCATGGCGAAACACTCGGTTGAATGTACTTCTTGTCTAGTAGTTCTTGCAATTGCACCATCAACTCCTTCATCTCCACTGAAGCCATTCGATACGGAGCTTTTGATATATCTCCACTGAAGCCATTCGATACGGAGCTTTTGATATAGGCGCAGTCCCGGGCACTAAATCAATAACAAATTCAATCTCTCTATCTGGAGGTAATCCCGGCAAATCATCCGGAAAAATATCCACAAAATCCCTCACCACTGGTATTTCTTCCAATTTTGTACCGGTCTTTCGAGTATCTACCACATGAGCTAAATACCCTACACATCCTTGCTTCAGTAACTTCTTGGACTGCATAATCGTTAGATAAGTTGTTTGCCTCGGCGATTTGCTACCATAAAATACCACCTTAGACGGAGTCTTAAGGTTGACACACTTCTTTTGGCAATCAATAATTGCCCCATAATTATACAACCAATCTATCCCTAGAATAATATCAAATTCCCCAAGTTTAATTGGAATAAGATCTACTGTCATCATATGACCATGAATATCTATCTCGCAATTTTTGTACACATACCTAACAGGTACCACCTCCCTATTGGCAATCTCTATATTTAAGGAAAAGTCTAACTCTTCTCGGGGTATATCCAGTTTCTCAGCAAAATCATCATAAATGAAAGAACAAGTTGCACCCGAATCAAAAAGTACATATGCATTCAAGTTATTTACTGGAAGGATACCTGCCACCACCTCCTTGGATTGAACCGCATCCTGGACCGTCATATTAAAAGTGCGAGCAGTCGGGCGATTTGTCGTAGCTGGCCCAGAAATAGTTAATGCACCTCCACTATTGTTTCCCTTGCCTCCACTTCCTCCACTAGCAACTTTCCTTGGACAATCACGAGCAAGATGGTCTTTCGACCTGCACGTGAAACAGGCACCCTTCTTTAGAGCAGTGCAGTTTGGAGCAATGTGGCCCTCTTGTCCACAGTTGTAATAGACTCTCTTCCCTTTCAGGCACACACCTGCATGATTCTTACCACAGGTTGCACAAGCTTCAGTTTTCTTCCTCTGGTTACTCTGCTAACTTCCAGTAGAACCACCATCATTCCATTTTTGTTTCTGGTTTCCTCCTCCATTGCTACCACTTGGCCTATTCTCAGTCTCATTCCTTTTCTTTTTCTGCTTCTGGTTGTATTTGGTTAATGCATCACTTCCTCCCTCATCTATTATTGCTTTCTCTAACACCGCCGTAAATGTGCTGAGTTGAAACATAGAAACCCTACTATAAAGCCAAGGTTTCAACCCTTACTCAAACCGTCTAGCCTTTCTCTCATCTGTGTTAACTTGGTATGGTGCAAACCTCGCTAGTTCATTGAACCTTGCCGCGTATTCTGGCACTGTCATCGTTCCCTGCTTAAGTTCGAGAAACTGAACCTGAATCTGGTTCTGAGCACTAGTCGGAAAATACATTTCGAAGAACATCTCCTTAAACCGATCCCACGATATGACACCTTCTCCTGCTCTCATCTTGTTGGCTTGCCACCAATAACTGGCTTCCGACTTTAACATGAAAGTCGCAAAGGCAGTCTTCTGATCATTCTCAACCCTAGCAACTTCAAAAACTTTTTCCATTTCCATTACCCAGGTTTAGGCTTCTATCGGATTCATTGTTCTTTTAAACTTAGGGGGACCAACGGCCTTAAAATCCTTAAAGGTCGTAACTTGAGCTTGCGGTTGATTTGCAAAAACTCCAGTCAAAAGGTTCACTAGTTACTGGACTGGGTTAGCATCGGGTGGATTATTGTTATTGTTGTTAGTAGACCCCTCTGGGGGTGGTTGCTGACGCGGTCGTCCAACTCTTCTTGGCGGCATAATTCTGTTGAAGACAACGCTTTTTAGACAATTGCTAAATTTCTTAAGTACTTATAACTTAATTAAAACTTAACTTAAATATTCAAAAGTAGAAACTTAACGCATAACATTTTTCAAAAACTTCTTTATTTATTTATTCTCAAACTCAAAAGATAGCATTTTACTATTTACATCATCATCTAAGAAATCAACTTCGGAATTTCATCATCAACGTCTTATCCCATTATTTATATAAGCTGGGATTTACATTTAAAACACGTGTTATAATATTATTTCTCTAACAACTTAGGAAGACAATCCTCGGCGCATAGCCTCCCCACGTTCTTGCTCCATGATGCGAACCATAGTTCGGCGATCCACAAACCTCGGATGATCCTCTAACTGAGTTGGGTAATGAAAACCCGGTCTTGAGCCCAATCCATCGTCGTATGGTAAATATACTCCATGTCATCGATCTTGAATTTCTTCGCGCGAATCTCTCCTTCAGCACGATCCAACCGTTGAGAAACCCTTATGTGGGCGTCTTCAACCCTATTACGCATAACAGTTTCCTCCTTCAAAGCTTCTTTTAACTCTTCCATCGCAATCTTCAATTGGCCGATCTCAGACTTTAATTCATCATTCTCAGTTTTTAGTTCACCATTTTCAGTCTTTACTACCTCATTCTCTGACTTCACCTTTTCATTTTCATCTAACAACTGCTCCTGCTGACCCTCTGAGTGAACCAATTTCCATTCTATATCACCCAACCGTACTTCTAAATCGTAGATCTCTCCGTCCTTCTCCTCAATAGTAACTCGTCGTGCCTCTGACACTTCCTCCAAAACTCTAAGTTGTTCTCGAAGTTCTATATTTTCATCGTATATCTGTTCGTACATCAGCTCCTCGGGATCCTCCTCCTCTTCCTCCTCCTCCTGAACAGTATCCAGCCTCTGCTCAGGTGCTTCCACAGTCACCAACCGTTCGCTGACAATATGAACATCTCTGGCCTCCTCGTCTCCAGGCACTGGGATATCCTCCCTCAACACTGGGATTTCCTCAACTCGAAACTGACTAGTTTGTCCAACCTCCGACATCTTGACAATAAAATATTTTAATTACTTAATCGATACTACTCGCGAGCACATTGGTTATTAAACACATAAGCACATAGAGTGTTTTATTATCTTCAATGAATTCCTTAATTCATCCATTAATACTCGATAGGAGTTTAGCACCACTATCTTTGCGATTTCCTAAAAGGTTAATTCCTAAGGTGTTTCCCCACCTAAGGTTCTTAAACCTACGGCTCTGATACCAACCTGTGACACCCCCAAATCCGGGTTACCTCAAACCACACAGATTTGGTGTTCACTATCTATATATAACAACTATCTACCCATAAATAAAAGAAATTTAAACAAAACAACTCAAATAGATAAAAAGAACAATCCCTCATAAAAGGGTTACATAACTCTTCAAAACATGTCCCAGGCTTTCTAACCTTTATTACATCTTTAAATGCGGAAACGAAAATAACTATTAAGTCTTGATTACACAACCATATAAATAAAAGTAAACCGGTCTTCTTATCACAGCAAATCACATTCACTTGTTCATTTTTCCTTTTCCTTTGCTAGTAGACGGCTCACTCGGTATCTAAGCTTTAGCTGCAAGGGTTTAGTATGCAAGGGTGAGCAAAACAAGTGCCCACCAAAATAACAATGAACACCTTTCAAACATAATTTAATTTGTACGGTATAACTTTTCTGCTGAGTAATAGCTAAGAATAGAAACGTCTGAAAGCTCAATAAAATATAAATAGAACATCAAAATATATTGAGAGTGATATACTGAGGGTCACAAGACCACGAACCATGTCCTAGGTTAACAGATAAATTTGCTGTAACCTTTAACAGTTTAATAAACTATGACTGGACTATCCATCTCGTACTCTGGGTGATCAGCCCGTTGTACAATGTATTGTGCACAACCATTCAACGCTTTCGCGTAAATATTCCCCTATGCTAGGGTTGTTCTTCTCAGTTTTGTCATCCAAGAATCCAATTCAACAATATAGAATTTAAACAACTTAGATTAAGATCAAAGATTAACACCAGTGATATACAATGATGTAGATTTTATATATCCAAGATATTAGAATAAAGACTTCAATTAACTTGAGCTTTGAACAACAAGAATCCAAAAGTCAGAAGTTTATGACATGCAATGATAACTTGCTAAATGAGAAAATAGGATTTAGAAACTTGCATGTTTGTAAACAAGATATGAATAGAAAGCTTGCATTAACTGAAATCGAGGTAAGATAAGGAAACTTGCGTTAAGTAAATTGAAGATTTGAAACATGTTTAGTGTGAAAGAGTTGAGAATAAGAAACTTGCCTCGTGCGTAGTTTTCCTAATTACAAACCACATACAATAAACAACCTACATATTCCATTTGTATAGCAACAAAAATAATTAGTTACAATATTCACGTACATTAACACTCCAATCCTCATCTCAATTTCCAATTAATTTCTGATTATCACTCCAATTTCAGAAGCTATAAGCTTAGTAACAATAATATTACACTTTAAGAATTTCTAAAACTTATCTTTAAGTTAAGGTATATTAACTTTATATTTAATCATCCTCAAATATACACTTAGAATCCATCTTAACATCTGGGTATTCATTCAATACATTAATTTAAGTTTTAATCTTGCATAGGGTAGCATATCATAAGAAAAAGAAATAAATAATAATAAAAATTTCATTCTTTGTAATTCCCGCCGGGGCGAGAAAATTACAGCACAAAACGCTCGTCGGGGCGAGAAATTTAGTTCAGCGAGCTCGCCTGGCGAGACTTCGCCGGGGCGGGGAAATATAGCTTAATGGCGAGCTCCCTGGATTCCAGTTTCTGCAGTTTTGCGAACTGCAGAATTCCAATCCAAAAACACGAATCTTTCAAGCATTTGACACAAAATCAAACATACCCAATTGCCATGAACTTCTTAAAAACATTATTAAACATCTATATATTAATTCTAACAACCTAAAACAATCAAAACAACCAAACCCAAAGGTTTTAAATCAATTTTTCCTTAGTTTTTCCAAAACTCATATATTTAGTGAATCAACTCACCATTTACACAATTTTTAACCAAATCAGACCACACTAGTTACATTGTTTTCGTTTCTAAAATAACATCATAAACAATTCTCACTTTACAGATAAATACATGATTAAATCATCAATTTCAACCCAAATTAGACCAAAACATATATTCACCTCAAGAACACAAATTCCCAATTAAAATTTGTTTTACATCACTCTAATTTCTGAAAATCGTTTGTAACTTACATACAATGAATTATAAACACCTTTCAACATACATATATAGCAATCATTCACAATTCATCCATTAAGAACTCTAATTTACAAAACTCAAGAACACAAAAATTAAGAACAAAAGGGTTAAATTATACCTTAAATTCTTGTTTTGTGCTTGTGAAGACAATGAGAAGATGATTGAAATTGCTCTAACAAACCTTCTTAATCCACAATACTTCCCTCTTTCAATTTCCTTAGAAAATTTGTTCTCTCCTCTCAACACACTGATACATGCTCTTGGCCATATAAAATACGTAAAAAAAAATTGATATGGGTTATTAGTTAAACAAAACCAAAAGGTTTTGTCAGTTCAATAAACCAAAGGCCACAAGACCATGTTTGGCAAACTAACCTAGAAATTACTAAATTATTTTCATATTTTCTTATTATAAAGTCATATGTCACACTACTTTAAATTCTAATTAAACTTAATTATTATTAAATTTAATTAAAACTTTAACAACAAAATTATTATAAGTTTATTTAATAAATTTTACTTAATAAATCACTTTGTTACCAAATCATTTTAATTTAATTATTTTAATTAAATTAGAGTATTACTAACCAGTGTAATAAAATCACACACTAAAATATAAATTATCTAACATAACTTTAACCATCATATTCACACATAATTAAACTATTATGTAGTAATCCTCATGATTTATTTATTCATTTTACTCCATAAATAAATCAGTTAAAATATTTATTAACTCAATAAATATTTTAAATTATTTACAAAATTCACAATCGTTACACAAGCTTTGCTACACACAATGGGAGCTAGGGTTTGAGCTAAGAACAAGAAGAACAAAAGAAAAGAAAGAACATCATAGCATCACCAAGGAGCTGAGGATTACATTACTGAGAAGGAAAGCTAGAGAGAAGGATACTAACAAGCATCAATTCGTGAATCAATCCAAAGAGGGGTTTTATCATTCTAACTTCTAGTATTTCATTCCTATTTTGTAATTCCAAAGCTATGTATTGTAATCTGAATATGATCTTACTTAAGGCTATTATGAGCTAATTCTTTAATTCTAAAATTCAATGGAACCCAACTCGTAGTTTGTTTTGAATGCTCTCTCTTTTGAATATTAGTTAGACTCTTGTGAATTGGAGTTCATAGCCTATGTTTATGGATTAATTGCTTGGCCCGTAATTACCTTGGTAATCTATATGAAATTAAGAAATGAAATATAGGTTGAGACCTAGTTATGAATTCATGTGAAAGTTGGATATTCTTTATGGATAATGTATGAGATTATGTGACGTGAGTCTTGTGTATTATTCTCGAGGGTTGATAATTTGATTGTATTTAGGATAGATATATACCTAAATAACACATGTATCCATTTGAGAATCCTTGCTTAATGATTTCTATTGTGAAAGTTGGTAATTGATAGAGTAGTTAATGAGATTTTACGTGACATGTATCTTATTCATTGTTCTTGATATGAGATTCTTTTTAGTGTGTAGAATAGAGATATATCTATACACCACAATAAGAAATACGTATTCGACCATCGAGAGAGGCTTATATATACTTGTGATTTCTCGGGTAACAATTCTTATGTTCTAACTAGTTGATAAAGAGAGAGTTGTGATTTACAAATGAAGAGTTGGAGGAAATTGTAATCTTAGATTTTTTTATCTTGAATTCTATCTGTGTTTAGTTAAACCTTGTTTTCTAAATTGTCTTTATTTAGTTTTAATCAACAACAAAATCAAATATATTGTCATTGTTTAAATAAGAGTAATTTGTCATGCGATTGATAATTGGTAGTTATTTGACATAATTCTTCGTGGGTTCGACACTCTACTTATCTTATATTACTTGTGGACCGCGTATACTTACACGTATTTTATTGATTGCGAAATCGAGCAACAATTATAGATTATTATGACCATCTCGATGCCGCAAAATGTCATATGTTCGTCACTACATTAAGGCGTGTGGCTCGGGAGTGGATGACGTCTCTCACTCTGAATTCTATCAGTTCATGGGAACAACTATGTGACAAGTTTCATGACCGGTTCGGAAGCATTGACACTTGAACAAATGAAATGTATGTTTAGCATTACATGTTTATATCATTGTCATTTTATATTCATATATATACATGTTTATATCACTGTCATATTTATGTACTAAACTATTTACATGCAACTTTTGTTTATTGTCATTTTATATTCATATATATACATGTTTATATCACTGTTATGTTTATTGTCGTTTTATATATTCATATATACATGTAATCAAATATAACTCATAATAACATCTTGAAATTCGTAATATATAGATGGCTTCTGAAGCAACGTAGAAAAAGCGCGGCTTGGGTAAGGGGCCTAATCATGTGCCCAAGGCCCCTACTAATCCGGATGATCGGATTCTTATTCAGATTCGCCCTCCTCCGAATAGCACGTACGTCCCGCATATATCATTTATATATAAGTATTTTAGATTCCATTTATACAAGATATATAGAACTTAGATGTAAATTACTTTAATATATCTACTTATCGTTGATGTAAATTGTTGTATATTATAGTGATTTTTCAGATAATAAGATCGTCAAGTGCATATCACAGCTGTGTTTACAGAATTGGCCTACACCTGTGATTACGTGGGCAAGCACACCTATTACCCATGTCGACGCCGGGTTTTCGCTTTCTAGTCCTTTTCCAATTTTAGCCTTTTGATTTAGATGACGTTTGGAAAAGGTCGGCATTGATGTTGACGGGGTTTTGAAAGATCACGTTTTATGATGAGCCAATTAACCAGAGTCGCCAGTTGGTATATTTGAAATGGATGTACCAACTCATCCGAGTTTTCGTTTTTTATAAATCGCTGGCTCATGTGTGACTCCGAATTAATTGGTATGCGAATCGAGATTCATAGAGTTCGGGGGCTTGTTTAAGTGAGGGGAAGGTGTTAGGCATCCCTCAACTTCCGTGAAACACGGTTACCGCAATCTTAATGCTTTCCTATCCTTTAATTCATGAATGTGTGTGTGCGCGCGCTTGTGTGTGGGTGTGTGTGTCTATGTGAATGATGTGGTGAGTTTGTATGAAAGAATCATTTGGATTTTTTAGGGAAAGTCGTGCTTTAATTTGATAACGCTTCGGAATGTCTTTTCGGTATACACGAGCAAGCTTTATTCTTTATGAGAAAGGTTTGATTTTAATTTATCAAAACTATGAGATTTTCATTAGGTGTCGTTTTGGCAAAACAAGAGTTTTAAACCTTCGTCAAAATAGGAATCGAGATCTATACGTTGCTTTCGTGGAACGATCGGGCAATTTCTAGAATCTCTTTCACCCTATGCACAAAGATTCAATAAAATGTTACTTATTTGCAAAATCATTTTGTGTGATATTTGAAAACGATTTTCTTTAGCTTTTTCGTTAGATAGGAATCGACATTCATTAGCACTTCTCAAATTTTAACCTCGTGATTCTAATATCCTACTTTGATTGATTTTATGAAAATCTTCATTGTTTTAGTTTTGAAATCAATTTTTGGTGTCACAAATCAAATAAAGCAATAAAAACGCGTCGGGGCTATTCATGGGCATGTAAGCCATCAAAATGTCCCCGAACGCCAACAATCACAATTTCACTATTTCGGGGCCTTAAGCACGATTCTCGCCTTAGCGTCGTTTTAAGGCCCAACGATTACATATTTACAATGAAAACTACGTCATTTCTACTTCTTACATCAAGACATGTCCATCATCGGATTGGGACCCCGGGGTCGCTTTCCTAGGCTCACAACCAAATCTCCACACACCCACAATCGGATATTACAAGAAATAACCAATACGGATAACCTACCAATACCAAGACATCCCAAAATAGAGATCTAAAAGAAACTATGTCAATATAACACCAAAAAAACAAAAAAACAAGAAATCAATAAATATCATCGGGTTATTAGGAAGAATTTTGTTCCAAATGGAACCCTCACTAATGCTCCCTAATTTATTATTCCATAATCATATGAAAACTTCATTTGATTTGACCAAAAGATATGATAGAAATTACAAAATTGAGGAGATTTTCACCTTACAAATGAGATCAAAATGGATCTAAATTTGTGTATTTGAATAGAAGAAAAAGTATTATGTGATACAATCAAATCACAAAAATATTATTCCTCTCTTTTTTCTTACTTTCTCTCCTATTTGATTGCAAAATCTATGCTAATTCTTCCTCTTTTTCTCTATTTTCTGCTGCTGTTTCCCTGCTGATTTTCTTCTTCTCCCAAAATTCTCGACCTCCCTGTATGCTGAGAAGAAATGGTTGATATAGGCTGGCCAAAGCCAGCCGCAGATACATCTGCGGCTGGCCGCAGATTGATCTGCGGCTGGCTGGCGCCCACCCCCCACTCAGCACACCTTCCACTTTGATTATTTAATTCTCCTCGGTTCTCGCACCGTACCTCGATTCTCGCGTCGCGCCGTCAGTTTTATCCGAAAGGCTTGTATTTTGCAGTCCGGAAATTATTGCGGGACGTGACACATCATTCGGCATGCTCATTTCGGACGGCCTTGATCGCAAGTCGTCGTGGTGGCTCTAAGCGTTCGCACTTATGTTCACCCTCCGTCTCGCAGGCCGGTCCAATGGACGAATTTGCCCTCCTGTCATGGTCAGTATAGGAGATGCAAAATTTGGGTGTCTACAGCTGCCCCTCTTTATCATGTTTATGGAATGATAAATGAAATGAACAGGATAAAGAATAGACACTCGATGCATGAATGACAGTGCATACATGATGCCTCACACATATAGCTTATGATGCAACATAAGATGCAATGCATGCAAGACATTCGTAAGAGTGTCAATGTATCAACCCCTTGACCGTGTTTGTTAGTCTTTGGGTTCACTCCTTCAATCTATCGTCTCGTTCGGGGCCGGGTATCGTCGCCGGTCACCCATCGCGTAACCCCCGGTTATCGTCGACGGTGGGTTATCTTGTCGGAGCCGGTTATCGTCGCCGGTCATCCATCTCGTGATCGCCGGTTATCGTCGCCGGTCTCCCATCTCGTAACCCCCGGTTATCGTTGCCGGTTGGTTATCTTGTCGGAGCCGGTTATCGTCGCCGGACATCCATCTCGTGATCGCCGGTTATCGTCGCCGGTCGATCGTCTCGTCGGGGCCGGGTATCGTCGCCGGTCACCCATCTCGTAACCCCCGGTTATCGTCGCCGGTTGGTTATCTGTCGGAGCCGGTTATCGTCGCCGGTCATCCATCTCGTGATCGCCGGTTATCGTCGCCGGTCGATCGTCATGTCGGGGCCGGGTATCGTCGCCGGTCTCCCATCTCGTAACCCCCGGTTATCGTTGCCGGTTGGTTATCTTGTCGGAGCCGGTTATCGTCGCCGGACATCCATCTCGTGATCGCCGGTTATCGTCGCCGGTCGATCGTCTCGTCGGGGCCGGGTATCGTCGCCGGTCACCCATCTCGTAACCCCCGGTTATCGTCGCCGGTTGGTTATCTTGTCGGAGCCGGTTATCGTCGCCGGTCATCCATCTCGTGATCGCCGGTTATCGTCGCCGGTCGATCGTCATGTCGGGGCCGGGTATCGTCGCCGGTCACCCATCTCGTAACCCCCGGTTATCGTCGCCGGTTGGTTATCTTGTCGGAGCCGGTTATCGTCGCCGGTCATCCATCTCGTGATCGCCGGTTATCGTCGCCGGTCGAGCGTCATGTCGGGGCCGGGTATCGTCGCCGGTCACACCCCATCTCGTAACCCCCGGTTATCGTCGCCGGTTGGTTATCTGTCGGAGAGCCGGTTATCGTCGCCGGACATCCATCTCGTGATCGCCGGTTATCGTCGCCGGTCGAGCGTCATGTCGGGGCCGGGTATCGTCGCCGGTCACCCATCTCGTAACCCCCGGTTATCGTCGCCGGTTGGTTATCTGTCGGAGCCGGTTATCGTCGCCGGTCATCCATCTCGTGATCGCCGGTTATCGTCGCCGGTCGATCGTCATGTCGGGGCCGGGTATCGTCGCCGGTCACCCATCTCGTAACCCCCGGTTATCGTCGCCGGTTGGTTATCTTGTCGGAGCCGGTTATCGTCGCCGGACATCCATCTCGTGATCGCCGGTTATCGTCGCCGGTCGATCGTCATGTCGGGGCCGGGTATCGTCGCCGGTCACCCATCGCGTAAACTTTTCACTTCAACACGTCAAATGGCTTCAAGGGAGCAAGGTGGGGCCTACCAAGGCCAGCCGCAGATGGATCTGCGGCTAGCCGCAGATACATCTGCGGCCATGATCGGGCCTTAAATCCAACGCGGCTCCTCCAGATCTGTCACTTTCAACTTGTAATCCAAAGAGATTCTCTCGATTTTTCTCGTTCGCAAGGGCTTTTTGTCGATTTTTCCAACTTTCCTGCAAAAACTGTTCCGGTAGGATTGATCTACACGCTACAGGTAACACTTTGACCGGTCACTTTTTAATCTCGTCAATGTTTTGCTATACATTTGACTATTTGCATGTTTAGAGATAAAATGTATGCTTTACAATGCTATGTAATGTACCATCATATATACATGCTATGTATCAACTATGTGAGTCCTATTTTATGTTCATGATGCGGTCCCACATATTGTTACTCCTTTTCTGCACGAGAAATATGCATTACATGATGTAATTTACACATATGAATGCAATTTAAATCTGTTTGAGGCTTTGATTGATGGAAAACACGTTTGGCTTATGCCTGGGATGTTCAATTTACAAACGGAACTCTGCCGTTTTTTTTTTTTTTTTTTTTTTTTTTTTTTTTTCTTTTTTTTTTTAACATGCATCATGTTGCATTAATCATATGATGAGGCTAGAAATTTAGAATGTTCATTACATAAATTTTAAAAGGAAACTTACCTTCTTTCTCGCCCGTTCTATTCCAGCTATGGATCGTGATGCGCCCAGTAGCTCCTCCGCCTCTCGGACTTCGGGTGTTCGCCGTCGTAGGGCTGCACCCACTCCTGTTCCTCCTCGGACCCGTCAGGCTCGCCGTTTGACGGAGGCTGTTATTCGTCCTGGTCATCCGGACGTTGAGGAGGCTGTCCCTCCGGAGGTCGCGGTAGAGGGGCCATCCTCCAGCACACCGGCTCCATCTACTCATCAGGCTCCTTCTGGCGCCTCTGTGCAGATACCCGATCTTCTGGGTCGGGATCTCAGTCGTCACCCTTCAGCATCTCTCGTGGCTAACGAGGTATATTCAGCTCTATTCTGATTTTACTCTCAATCTCTCCATTCTCCTTTTATCCGGATTGACCCCTTGGTGATTGCCCCAGGTACCCGAGTTTACCCAGCCGAGGGGTAACTGGTTCAACATCTACTCCCTTTACGCGGCCCTGCACAGTGATTATCGGGCGATGGTGGACTCTTGGGGCTTCCGACATTTCTTCACTATCATCCCCCGCCAGTGCCCCTGGGGTTACATGAGGGCTTTATCCGAGCGATGGTTCCACCAGACGCAGTCTCTTCATCTCCTCGACTGCGAGGTCGTGTTGACCCCATGGGACTGGAGGTACATTACCGGCATTGAGTTTACCGGGTCCCGCGTCCCCTTGGATCTTGATATCACTCCTGTGGAGGTTCGAGCTTTGCTGGGCTTCGCTGCTGAGGATCGGGTCTTTAAGGCTCGCAGTATCCGATCTGGTGCCTTGGCTGTTGATGCAGTCGGGGGTCTCTATGCGCTGCCTATTCCAGCAGATCAGGGTACCCGCGACATTCTACTCCGACGCTTGTTCCTGACGATCATGAGGGGTTGTTTCCTAGGGAACAACTCCTCCACCATTCATTTCAGCGTCGTGGGAGCGGTTAGAGACGTGGATCGCATCAGTGACTATGACTGGGGGTCATTCACCTTTGCCTATTTCCTCCACGGTATGCGCCTACGCTCGGAGGGACAGACTGATGCCTGGCTCGGTTTCTACCACTTTCTGCTGGTGAGTCCCTTCCTCCTCTCTCTTACTGTATTTCTTTTCCTTTCATCTCTTTTCTGTATTTGATAGTGACTCATGCCTTGCCTTGTTTCTATTCACAGTTCTGGGCTTACGAGCGGCTGCCATGTCTGAGGCCTATCACTACTCTGGGCCCGGACACTTATCCTCGGGGTCGGCGATGGGCATCACAGCACTCTGGAGGAGGTCCCCGTGTCGGGCAGCTTTGCACATTGTCGTATTCAGCTGGAGTTGATCACGGCTGCCCGACGTCGTCTAGATTCCCTACCTCTCCGATCATCTGACTGTGGGGTTTGCTGACGGGCATCCTTCCGGCCCGGAGTTTCGAGCTTTCCACCCGTCGCCTCACTTTGCAGAGTGTTGGAGGCTGGGTGATGTATCTGGGAGAGCGCGCATTCAGATGCGTCACTGGGGAGATCCGTATCCCGCACTCCCTTTCTTTTTCATCTACTTTTTCTGGCCGCTGGATTCTCAGCCCTCAGAGATCATGCTCGCCGGGGAGGACGGTCGGATGCTTTCCACAGGCCCCAGTACGAGTGAGGCTTTCAGGACTTGGTGGGTACCTCGTACCATCGGTCCTCAGACTCGGGCCACTTTCTTCCTTGGAGACATGGTTCCAGGCTCGGTGATGATGACCGATTGGGCTGCCTGTGTCCGGACTCCTACCCATGCTGAGCAGATCGCCTCATTGACCCGTCAGGTGGACCAGTTGTCGCTGTTTATTCGGGGGTTGGGCCGGGCCCCGGAGGAGGCTTACACCTACGATCCTGACGGTGCAGGTTATGATGCAGGCCCGAGTTCATCTGATGCCACAGCGCATCCCTACATCCCTGATATGAACTTTGGTCCTCCGAGCTCGACGACTCCAGGGGATCAGTTCGAGGATCCTGCTTTCATAGATGATACTGATTTTATTTAGACCAGGATAGGATAGTGCCTTTTGTATCGTCACCTGCTTAGATTTCTTTTTCATTTATGCACTATGTACTGAACTCATTTATTTATTTACGCACAGTTTCTTTTCATCTTTATGGGATTCACCTGCTTTATTATTAACTGTATGATGCATGCTTTTTATTTATGGGTAGAGAATGACCCCTGTACAGTCTTTTTTGATACTATTTTTTTACAGATGTCGTCCTCAGATGCCGTGGTTCGTTTGGATTCCACTCTCCCCACAGGGTTGGTTGGCAGCCTCTTCCGCTGGTTGGACAGTCTACTGCCAGCAGATAGGGTTATCGTAGATGGCTTTTTGGGACATTCTTGGTCCTTATTAACCTTTCAGGTGCCAGCGAGCTTCGTGGATGGCCTTCTGAGCTATTGGGCCCCTGCCCGTCAGGTGTTTAGGTTTGGGACAGTAGAGCTGACCCCCACCCTTGAGGAGTATGCTCGCTTCACCGGCTTGCCGTTGGATGGTCCCTGTGCTAGGGTTATCGTTGGTTCCATGCGCCGTCAATTCTTGACTTTCACCGGTTTGCGGAGGGCTGTCTTATTACCGGTAATCACATCAGACCATATGGTTCCTCTTCAATTCTTGATTGACCGATTTGGCTCACCTGACAGTTTTCGTCTTTTCCTCGGTGATTTTTCGTGGTCCGAGGAGCGCTGGGATGCCTTGAGAGTGGGCGTTCTGATGGCCTGTGTCATCTCAGTTTTGTATTTGCCTGCAGGATCCGATCATTTGGACATGCGGATTGTTGCGGCCGTTAGGGCCCTTCAGGAGGATCACACCATTCTCCCCATGATATTGGCGGATACCTATATGTCGGCCACATATTGCCAGTCCTTCCGAGGGAGATTCTTCAGAGGGAGTTCGACCTTATTGTATATGTGGTTCATGAGTCATCTTAGTCCCATCGGCCATTTCCGTCGCCAAGGGTTTTGCTTCAGCCATGACATAACCACGCAGTTTTCGCTTCGTCCCGCGAGTTGTACTGATGTGGCCTCCTGGACATCATTTTTGTCTATCATTGAGGACCCCTTTCATCTATTGGTCTACTCGGGCTATTGCTCCTTCATGCGTTTCTTGACTCATGTGCCTGGCATGGACTTCATTCCCATTGCTGGGTTAAGGGGCGTGACGACCTATCATCCCCTGGCGGTTATGGGGCAGTTTGATCAGACACAGGATTTACACCCCTTCGCGGGTGCAGCCGCATACCGATTCCTTATATCATCCTGTACAGAGAGGGATCTATTGCAGGTATACGAGCCTTGGAATCACAGGATCTTTGCCGAATATAGTGCGAGCTGTCACATCCAGACATTTGCCTACGTACAGTGGTTGCGTGGAGACCTGGATTCGGCTAGTTTGAGTCGGACTGGGGCCTTTGATGACTCTGGAGTGATTTTCACAGAAGATACCACAGACCACTCCATTTCAGCCGATTCTGCCCCGAGTCGGGTCGCTGAGGATTCCCGACTCCGCCTGGCGCTGATTACTACTGAAGCCGAGAGGGATGCCGCCCTTGCCGAGAGAGATGAGGCCATTCGGGCTAGAGATGCTGCCATTGCTGATAGAGAGGCCATTGTATTTCAGACCAGGGTAGTGGCAGATGCTCATTTTGGGACTGTCAGCCGAGCTACTGCTTTACTGGATCGTATTGATATGATGGGGGCAGCAGATTGCAGGAGATGCTGATGCTTCAGATCTATCCACCACCCTGTCCATCCTGCTTCGGCTAGTTTCAGATTTGTAGATTATTTTATTTCCTGCATAGACTATGTTGGTTTCATCAGTTATTGAAAGAGAAATCTTGTAATAAAACGACTTATATATATAGACATGCATTTAAATTTAGTCATTTTCCCCCTTTTGTCGTATCATTGCCATCCATTGGATCATCATTTTATCCAACTGACCATGATTTTGACATTTCGCCTTCTTTCTTTCCTCAAGACTTGATGGAGATTTGACAGATATTGCCGCACACCTTTTGATTTCGTCGGATTGAATCTCAGATTTTGGATAACTGTTTGGGTTGTATCAGGGTATGTATTCTGGGATGAAACTGGTTAGGCAATTGGTTTCGGGAAGGTTTTGAGGGTGTAGGAAGGTTTTATCTGGCTATCGAAGATTTGGTTTCGGTTAGGGAAAGGATTATATTTTTTTTTTTTTTTTTTTTTTTTTTTTTTTAAAGGATCGGACCGCGCATTGATGGCTGCCTACGTACCCCCACAAGTTGGGAGATCAGGTCCTACGTAGTTCGCTCTCAAGGGAAAAAGGAACTGATGATTTAAGCGTAGAACCGCTTCACCGAGTCAGAATTGAGGGGTTGTGGAAATACCTTACCATCCATTTCTTGCAATATGAGGGCCCCTCCGGATAGCACTTTCTTGATCACAAATGGCCCTTCCCAGTTTGGGGCAAACTTCCCCTTGGCTTCGTCTTGACAAGGCATGACTCTCTTTAGCACCAGGTCATTCTCCTTGAATTTCCGAGGCCTGATCCTTTTGTCGTATGATCGGGAGATCCTTTGTTGATATAGCTGGCCGTGCCAAATAGCAGCCACCCTCCTTTCATCAATTAGGGCCAATTGGTCGTATCGGCTTTGCATCCAATCCTCTTCGCTTATCTGAGCGTCAATCACTATTCTGAGAGACGCCATCTCAACCTCAACTGGTAGAACAGCCTCCATTCCATACACCAAAGCGTAAGGGGTTGCCCCTGTGGAAGTACGCGTTGATGTTCGGTAGGCTAGCAAGGTGAGGGGTAACAGATCTGGCCATCCCCGATGATTAGCAGACATTTTTGCCATGATCTTCTTGATGTTCTTATTGGCAGCCTCCACTGCCCCATTCATTTTGGGACGGTAAATAACAGAATTGAGGTGCTTGATCTTAAACTGGTCGCACAACCCCTTCATGAGGGCGTTATTTAAATTCTTGGCATTGTCAGAGACCAAAATCTCAGGTTGCCCATATCGACAAATGACATTATTCCTGATGAACCCAACGATAACCTCCTGAGTGACTTTGGGGAAAGAGGCTGCCTCTACCCACTTGGTGAAATAATCGATCATGACGAAAATGAATCGGTGCCCGTTGCTTGCTTTGGGCTCTATTGGTCCGATTACATCCATTCCCCACATCGAAAATGGCCACGGGGAGGTCATACAGTGCAGTTCATTGGGAGGCGTATGGATCACATTACCGTGCGCCTGACATTGATAACACCGTTTGACATGATCATCGCAGTCAGCTTTTAAGGTCAACCAATAATGCCCTGTTCTCAAAATCTTCCTGGCCAGCATCGGTCCACTCATATGGGGTCCACACACTCCACCATGTATTTCATTCATAATCTTTCGGGCCTGTGTTTCATCTACGCACTGCAACAGTCCCAACCCAGCATCCCTCTTGTAGAGTGAATCGCCACTCAGGTAAAACTTCATCGCCATCCTTTGAATTCTCATCCTCTCCGTCCGATTTGCCTGATCGGGAAGGGATCTGTCCCTCAGATATTCCCTGATGTCATGATACCAGGGCTGCCTTGTCAACACCACCTCGTTTGACAACACTGCCACATTTTCCTCATATGCCGGGGCATTCTGTACGGTGATCTCAATCTGTGGACTGTCCTTACTCTTGATCACGTGGATTAAGGAAGCCAAAGTTGCCAATGCATCGGCAAAATCATTTCGTCCCCGAGGAATATGGCGGAAGGCGATATCTTCGAACTCTTGTATAAGCTGGGTGACATAACGATGGTATGGAAGTAACCGAAGCTCCTTAGTGTTGTATACCCCGATTGCTTGTCTGATTACCAATTCTGAATCCCCGAACACCGCTAGTCTTTTTACTCCCATGTCACGGGCCAATCGGAGTCCCAAGATACACCCCTCGTATTCAGCGGTGTTGTTTGAATTGCTGAAACGAAGTTTAGTGGCCACGGGGTATTGTTCTCCGGTGATAGAGACTAAGACCGCTCCGGCTCCTGCCCCCTCGGCATTCATGGCACCATCAAAATACAGCTTCCAGAATTGTCCCTCGTCATCACATTTTTCGCGCGATACCCAAAATATATCTTCGCCCGGGAGAGGAGTTTCTAACGGCTCCATCCCTCCTGCCGGGGCTTCTGCCAACTGATCTGCAATTCCCTGCCCTTTCATGGCCTTCTGGGTCACGTACACCAGGTCAAACTGTTGTAAAATCAACTGCCATCTTGAGAGTCGACAATTCAGCATGGGCCTTTCGAAAATATATTTCAGGGGATCCATTCTTGATATCAGGTACGTTTGTATGCCCATGGAGGTAGTGTTGTAATCTCCCTGCAGCCCAGGCCAGAGCACAACAGGTCTTCTCAATGGGAGTGTAATTCTGCTCACATTGGCTAAATCTTTTGCTGAGGTAATAGATGGCCTGCTCTTTTCCCGCCTCATTCTTCTGTCCCAACATACATCCCATCGCGATGGCATTTACCGATATATACATAAACAGAGGGATCCCATCCTTCGGGGGGTTACCAGCTCCACTGGTGCCTCCGTCAATTGTTTCTTAATGATCTGAAAAGCCCTCTGACACCGCTCATTCCATTCTTGGGAAGCACCCTTTCTTAACAATTTAAAAATCGGCTCACATGTAGTCGTCAAGTGAGATATAAAACGGCTGATGAAGTTTATTCTCCCCAGGAATCCCCTTATCTCCTTCTCTGTGCGAGGTGCTGGCATCTCCACAATGGCCTTAATCTTTGCTGGGTCCAACTCAATGCCCCGATCACTAACCAGGAAACCCAAGAGCTTGCCCGTCTGCACTCCGAAAGCGCATTTGGCTGGATTGAGTTTCAAATTATACTTTCTGAGCCGATCGAATAGCTTTTTGAGATGGGTTATATGATCGGATTCTTCCTTTGATTTCACAATAATGTCATCCACGTAGACCTCTATCTCCTTGTGCATCATATCATGGAACAAGGCCATCATGGCTCTCTGATAAGTAGCCCCTGCATTTGTGAGACCGAAAGCCAATCGTCTATAGCAGAAAGTGCCCCAGGGGGTGATGAATGCGGTCTTTTCCCGGTCTTCTTCCGCCACCATTATCTGATGATATCCCGCAAAGCAATCCACAAAAGAATACATTTCGTACTGGGCTGTGTTATCTACCAGGATGTGTATGAAAGGCACCGGGAAGTTATCCTTGAGACTGGCCTTGTTTAGATCTCTGTAGTCTACACATACCCTCACCTTTCCTCCAGGCTTAGCTACCAGGGACCACATTGGATAACCATTCAGGATAAGTGGATACCATAATGATTCCCGCCCTGAACTGCTTGATGATCTCTTCCTTCACTTTTAAGCTCCACTCCGGTTTCAATTTCCTTAATTTTTGTTTGACAGGCTTGAAACCCTCCTTAATGGGTAATCGGTGTACCACAATGTCGGTGGACAATCCGATCATATCCTCATGAGACCAGGCGAAGACATCCTCATATTGTTTTAGCAACTCAGTCATTTCGGCTTTTTGGCTGGGGGTAAGGTCCGTCCCTATCTTGAGTTCCTTTGGCTTGTCAGGGGTTCCAATATCAATGATGATGGTTTGGTCTAAGTTGGGTTTGGGTTTATCTTCGACCCATCCTTTGATCTCCTCAGGTGCGTCGTCGTAATCTGTCTCGTCTTGCTCAATGCCCATTAAATCGAAATCCAGCTCAATGTCAAAATCATAATCATCATTCAAATTTGAAAGACCCTCTGTTAGGCAAGGATTACTCAAATGGGTACACCTGACATGAAACACAAATACTTGTCATATATAAATCATTTTTCACGACGATCGCAATTTCAAATAACACGAAGAAACGACACAATTATGCAGAAATAAAACAACAACAAAATAAAACTTCTTCATTCCCCCATCCTCTAGGGTTAACCACCCTGACGTCGAGCTTTACCCTTGTTTGGATATCACTGGTTTCTGGGTCCAATTATCGGTGGTCAGGTCAGATGAAATGCGCTGGATAAAGGAGGGCCTCACATCGGACGCTCCCCGTGCACTCCCGTGATCATGTATCACGTTGATCATTTCCTCAATTTTATGCACATAGTTCAACCTTGGCGGCCCCCCAGCCTCACTTGCCTCCGTCGCATTAACTCCCCCTCCATCATGTCTTGGCAGGGGATTTGCTTTAACATTCGGGGATTCCGGTTGTTCCACCACAATTTCCCCACTGTCTATCATGTTTTGGATTCGATGTTTCAACGTCCAGCAATCTTGTGTATCATGGCCAGGGGAACTGGAGTGGTATGCACATCGTTTACTCGGGTCAAACCTTCTACCCTTTGGGTCACTCGGTGGTGCCAGACCAACTATTTTCTTTTGGGCTACTAATACCGCTAGAAGTACCCGTTCAAGCGGCTCCCCGAGCGGGGTGAATACTCGATTCTGCGAGGCCTCATATCTTCTTCGCCCCTCTGCCCTTTGATCTGTGAAATTTGGCTGTCGGGATGGCCCTCCCCTCTGTACTTGTACCGGAAGATGGCTTTCTGCTTTTCTGGATGACCCTTGTAGGATGAGGGAGACATCCTCTTCCTTCTTCTTTTGGACCCTCCGGGAAGTGCTGCCATAGTTTCCATTCTGTATTTGCTCGGCAGCAGTTTCTAAAGCAGTAAGATCCCGGATTTTACCCGACTTCAACCCAATGTCAACCATCTCTACATGTTTAATCAATTCAGCAAAAGGTCTTCCAAACCCCGAGATGACCCTCTAATAATACGGTGCCTCCTGAATTTCTACAAAGGTCATTACCAACTCTGATTCGCTCTTCGGGGGGGTTACCTGTGCGGCCATGCCCCTCCATCTTTGCGCATATTCCCTGAAGGACTCCCTAGGCTGTTTTTTTAACCTTTGTCATTTGGTACCTGTCAAGAGCCATCTGGGCCTGAAAGCTGTATTGGGTTAAGAAGGTATGGGCCAATTCCTCCCAGTTGTGGATTCGGGCGTTGTCGAGGCGGGCATACCAGATTCTTGCCTCCCCTGTTAAGCTTTTCTGGAATAGTTGCATTCTTAACCCCTCGTCTTCGGCATAAGACCCGAGTTCTCCAATGTATATTTTCAAGTGTGTATAGGGGTCTCCCTTTCCATTGTACTTTTCAAACTCGGGAACTTTGAACTTTTCTGGATATCTGGCTCCGGGGAAAACACATAGATCCGAATAATTAACCCTGCCCAGGGAGCCTATGCCCCTTAGAGATTGGATGGTCTCCTCCATGTGTTTCATTTTTCTCCGAAGGTCGTCATTGTCCCCTTCTTCTGGGATAGTAACCACTGTCCTTCTAGGTATGGGAACGGCCTTTGTAATGACTGGCTCGTCCTTGAGTTGGGGTTGGTCATCCTTACCCAGGTTTACAACATTTTTAGGAGGATTCTGGTCACCCCCTGGTGGTGGAATATTATGTGGTCCTTGGCTTGGCGGATCCTGTCTGAGTAGGAACTGCTCTTTTAGCATCGTGGCCATTTCCATCATCTGTTTTTTGAAGTCATCAAACTCCTCCCGAGATATGGAACTATGGTTAGGAATATCAGCCATTTCAGATGTAGAATTTTGGGCTTTCTTAGACTGCGAACGGGTTTGAGGAGCAATCCTACAGAGACAAAGGTTCGAAGTTTAGTCCTGGGGAAACGCAAAATGGATGCATGCTAAAACTGTAATTTTTTGTGTGTTTTTTTTTTGGGTTTTTTAATCTTTCCCTGCAAAAGAGAAAGTTAGTAGTCCTTTAGTGCCATAACCAATGCTAAACATGCTTTATTATGCTCCCCCAACTATTCCCTGCAATTCACAGCGGTTAGTAATCTCTTTCGACACAGAAAAGGGATGTATGAATATTGAATGAGATCATGACATTTAGACATATAAACGTAAAAAGGCATGAAGAGACTTTTCCTGCGTTGGGTTAATCTGAGGCTGACCTACCCTAGGGTTACTCTCGCGGGCTTTTCGGCATGAAGGTTCCCAAATCTTCGCAATCTACTCGTTTGAGCCCTTTCGATTGGAGCGGATTTGAGTGGTGCGTTTCCTGAGCCATCTCCGGGGAGCAGCCCCATTGAGTCCAGTAATAAGCAACCGACGGGTTCGCCTCAGGAGGAGGTACTCTCAACATACATTCACATTCATCGTCCTCACCGTATGCAAATGATTACTTTAAAGTAAAGCAAATCAATTCAATCATTCATTCATTGGGCAAAACACACATTCACACAACAAAAGTACAAAAGATCAAAATATCGCATGCACACACATATTCATGATTTTTAAAGGATAGGATAGCATCAAGATTTGAACGCGGCTTGAGCCCTCTAATGGTCCCCAGCAGAGTCGCCAGCTGTCGACGCCGGGTTTTCGCTTTCTAGTCCTTTTCCAATTTTAGCCTTTTGATTTAGATGACGTTTGGAAAAGGTCGGCATTGATGTCGACGGGGTTTTGAAAGATCACGTTTTATGATGAGCCAATTAACCAGAGTCGCCAGTTGGTATATTTGAAATGGATGTACCAACTCATCCGAGTTTTCGTTTTTTATAAATCGCTGGCTCATGTGTGACTCCGAATTAATTGGTCTGCGAATCGAGATTCATAGAGTTCGGGGGCTTGTTTAAGTGAGGGGAAGGTGTTAGGCATCCCTCAACTTCCGTGAAACACGGTTACCGCAATCTTAATGCTTTCCTATCCTTTAATTCATGAATGTGTGTGTGCGCGCGCGCGCGCTTGTGTGTGGGTGTGTGTGTCTATGTGAATGATGTGGTGAGTTTGTATGAAAGAATCATTTGGATTTTTTAGGGAAAAGTCGTGCTTTAATTTGATAACGCTTCGGAATGTCTTTTCGGTATACACGAGCAAGCTTTATTCTTTATAAGAAAGGTTTGATTTTAATTGTCAAAACTATGAGATTTTCATTAAGTGTCATTTTGGCAAAACAAGAATTTTAAACCTTCGTCAAAATAGGAATCGAGATATATACATTGCTTTCGTGAAACGATCGGGCAATTTCTAGAATCTCTTTCACCCTATGTACAAAGATTTAATAAACCGTTACTTATTTGCAAAATCATTTTGTGTGATGTTTGAAAATGATTTTTCGTTAGCTTTCTCGTTAGATAGGAGTCGACATTCATTAGCACTTCTCAAATTTTAACCTCGTGATTCTAATATCCTACTTTGATTGATTTTATAAAAATCTTCATTTGTTTGGCTTTGAAATCAATTTTTTGGTGTCAACAAATCAAATAAAGCAATAAAAAACGCGTCGGGGCTATTCATGGGCATGTAAGCCATCAAAATGTCCCCGAACGCCAACAATCACAATTTCACTATTTCGGGGCCTTAAGCACGATTCTCGCCTTAGCGTCGTTTTAAGGCCCAACGATTACATATTTACAATGAAAACTACGTCATTTCTACTTCTTACATCAAGACATGTCCATCATCGGATTGGGACCCCGGGGTCGCTTTCCTAGGCTCACAACCAAATCTCCACACACCCACAATCGGATATTACAAGAAATAACCAATACGGATAACCTACCAATACCAAGACATCCCAAAATAGAGATCTAAAAGAAACTATGTCAATATAACACCAAAAAAACAAACAAACAAGAAATCAATAAATATCATCGGGTTATTAGGAAGAATTTTGTTCCAAATGGAACCCTCACTAATGCTCCCTAATTTATTATTCCATAATCATATGAAAACTTCATTTGATTTGACCAAAAGATATGATAGAAATTACAAAATTGAGGAGATTTTCACCTTACAAATGAGATCAAAATGGATCTAAATTTGTGTATTTGAATAGAAGAAAAAGTATTATGTGATACAATCAAATCACAAAAATATTATTCCTCTCTTTTTTCTTACTTTCTCTCCTATTTGATTGCAAAATCTATGCTAATTCTTCCTCTTTTTCTCTATTTTCTGCTGCTGTTTCCCTGCTGATTTTCTTCTTCTCCCAAAATTCTCGACCTCCCTGTATGCTGAGGAGAAATGGTTGATATAGGCTGGCCAAAGCCAGCCGCAGATACATCTGCGGCTGGCCGCAGATTGATCTGCGGCTGGCTGGCGCCCACCCCCCACTCAGCACACCTTCCACTTTGATTATTTAATTCTCCTCGGTTCTCGCACCGTACCTCGATTCTCGCGTCGCGCCGTCAGTTTTATCCGAAAGGCTTGTATTTTGCAGTCCGGAAATTATTGCGGGACGTGACACATCATTCGGCATGCTCATTTCGGACGGCCTTGATCGCAAGTCGTCGTGGTGGCTCTAAGCGTTCGCACTTATGTTCACCCTCCGTCTCGCAGGCCGGTCCAATGGACGAATTTGCCCTCCTGTCATGGTCAGTATAGGAGATGCAAAATTTGGGTGTCTACAACCCACAAGGATGTTGTTTGGGCTGAATTTCATGTATGTTTTTTTTTAATTATGACAGATAATATTATATTCAAAGGATAATTGTTTAGTAATGTTATTATTGTTGTTTTATTTGCAGAAACGGTATAGATGGGAGGACGGGCAGGCTTCAGTGATACAGACATTATTCTGGCAGAAGTGCGCGGTCCGCACCAAAGACAATTTGAATAAAGAACGACAAAAAGCCCTTCATAATGCATCGATCGACCATCCATGTCAGGGCAAGGATTACATGCACGAGCATAGTCCCTGGTGGTACACCCAGTCCATATGGGCTGAGATGTGTGCCCAATGGAGAGCTGAGAGCTGGGTGAAAAGACGAAAGACTACCGCCACCAACAGATCCTCGGGTGTACCCGATGGCGAAAAGACTAAAGGAACATACAAGGGCGGCAATATTTCACAGTTGCAGCATATCACTGCCAGGGTCCGTATTTACAAGTTTTAATATGTTTACAATCATGAATTGTAGAAAATATTTCACACTTTTACTTAGTAATATTGTGCTATTTTTTGTATAGGAGTCTCAGTCTCAAGGTCAGCCTATCCATTGGCTGGATGTGTACGTAGCCACCCGTGATGGTCTGCCTAAAGCTATCCAGATAGCGGTAATAAGTTTTAACAATTTGATCTTGTTTATCAATGCTTACATAATTTATTTTTAACTATTTAATTGTTAACATAATGACAAGATACTTATAAACGTTTATTGAATGTGCACATCAGCGACCAGATTTTATGCGACGACTATCAGCGACTGTAGTCGGTCGCTGATAGGTAGCTGCGACCTACGGCGGTCGCTGATACGCGATCGCTGATAGACCCTTTTCTTGTAGTGAGTAAGAAATTATGGCCATTAGATGCTTAAGTTAAAGTTAATAATTTAATTTAACAATGCCATGAGGAGGGGGATGTGAGCCTGATGAGGGATAGTAAGGCAGGAGCATGTTCAGGTTAAGGTTCGGGTTCGGGTTCGGGTTCGGGTTCAAACACTGCCATGGGATCGATTTTCTACAAAAGCAAGCTTTCAAAGTATTATAGTATACATTAATTTGCAATTTATCCTTTCTGAACTCTCAAACTGTAGAATATAATAATATAAATAAAACAAAATATAAATTTAAAGAAAAGACAAAATAATATTGCATGCCCGTAATCCAAAATTATACTCCCTCCATCTCATTTTAATTGTTATAACTTGCATTTTATGTTCAACTTAACTATTCTTAAAATCAATAAATCATGTTATTTATAAAAATATAGAGAGATCATAATAAATTATATAGAGTCCGCGATCATAATATTATTATTATTTTTGTTTCACAAAAGGAGTTTTATTTATAAAATTTAAAATTTTTAAAAATATATTTTTGTTTCATATTTACTAGAAATTTATTGAGTATAAACCTGAGAGTTTTATATCATCAAAAACAAAAAATTGAACTCTTTTTATGAATAAATAAATAAATAAATAAATTTGACAAGGGACACTTACAATATTATTATTCCTTTTTGATGGCATACTCAGCAACTAAAACATAAAAAATAAGATAAAATTAGTGATTTCAAATTTTTAGTCTCACATAATATTTTAAATGATATCTATCATTATATTTGTTGAGTACATCTTTTGTAATTAATTATATCATGATTAATTAACTATTTATCATATTTAATGCTTTATCATTTAAGACACATTTTAAAATAAAGAATTTGAGACTTCTAACGTCATTAAAAATAAAAAAAAAAACAATCCATATTATTAAGAGGGAAAAAATAATTAATTTTTGAAATTGTGTAACATTTTAATTTCTCTTAAAAAAAATTGTCTCTCTCACTCCTCATTAATCCTTAATTTCTTTTCAATATATTTTTAACAGCATATACATAACGGGTGCCAAGAACATTAGTAATAATAAGATTTGGTTCATTTCCATTACACATTTTCTCTAATTTCATCCAATACACTAATTTTTTTATCTTAATAATTTTATCAGTAATGATCAAAATATGTTAACAAATAGTTGATGGTATTAAGATCAATCCTATAAAATTTTAGAATCATAAAAAATATTTTCACCGTTTAAAGTTTAAAAAAATTTCATCCATTGAAATTTTGATAAAAAATTCACATATTCATCAAATGATAAAAAATGTCAAATTATTTTTATTTTTAAAATAATTATATTATTCAATATAATAAATTAATTAATCAGTATTAATTTTAATTATATTATTTATAACTATAAAAATATAATGTATTTAATAAAATTGAAGACAATGTATAATGAAATGGATCCAAATCCGTAACAGTAAGTCAGCGAACAAAAGTAGAAGGGGACAGGCTTGCTTAGGCCAAATATCATTAGACTGCTCCTAAATCAGTACAACAACAAAACAAACTTAGGTGCTGTTTGTTTACATCTGATTGTCTCTTAATGAATTGTCTCTTATTCGCTAGGAGACATGATGCTGTTTGTTTTTCTTTTTGTTATCTCTGAATGCCTCTTAATCGGTAAGACAGAAAATGAAATCTTAATAATTAAGAGGTACCTTTTAATGAAAATTTTTTGATAAATTTTTTTATATAAATATATTCAACAATATTATTCACTCATTTTTATTAAATTGAATATTTAAAATTATTAAATAAATTTTTACCCTTTAAAATGGTAAAATAGTGTCATTAAGAGACAACTTACTTTTTAGTAATCAAACAGTTTTTTAAATTCAGACATCATAACCATTCAGATGATCTAATTTATTAAGACATCATAATCATTCAGATCTTAATTATCATTTTTATCAAACACAACCTTACACATGTATCAAGGAACCTTTAAGTTGCTGTGGGCCTTTGTTTTCCAATTTGTTGCTAAGCATTATCTGCTTGGGACCATTAATAATTGTCAATAATGAATGGTGTAAAGGAATGTGACTCACTCGCGCTTTCCTTGTCACGTTAATAAATGTTAAAGACAAAATACCATAATTTAATAATAAAATTTTAAGCCAAAAAATAATAATTAATGGTAAATTTTTTTCTGGGCTAAGGTGTATAATTGTTTCCGAAGTTTTTACGTTCGACCTATTTAGCCTTAAAAAAAATTTTGGTCCCTAGATACTTTTGACGTTGTAAAACGTAACTCAACTAGACCCCTCTCGTTAAAAAAACTTCCAGCTAGACAAACGGGTGTTAGAACCTCTCTGATGTAGTTGACACGTGGCAAGATTTGCTTACTTGTACAAAAAATTCATTAAGACAAATAATTAAAATACACTTGCAAATCTTGATCTGATAATTCATCAGTCTCTCGGTCAATCTCTCTCTTCTTCTCCTTCCAATGTATGAAGATTGAAGATATGTGATTCTTTGTTATAGACCCACCCATACATACACATTCTATATCTCAATCTCCCGAATATACCCAATTATTATAGTTCCATGCTCCAAAAACTAAGTAAGCTATCATGGGAGCTGAGAAGAAATGGCTCTTCACAGTTCACACTCTTCTCCACTGCCTTTCTATCTCTCTTGTTATTCCTCTCCGCGAACTCCGGATTCTCCGCTTCCTCCTCCGTCTTCTCCTCCGACAAGCCCTTTCCTTTCACCCTCCGCCGCGACATCAACTACCCTCTTACATTACTTATTACATTTCTGGTGGCCCAGACGATGGCGACCGGCTCTTCCGGTTACTTCTAGCCATTTACCATCCGAGGAATCGGTATTTATTGCACATTAGGACTGAGGGTTCCGATGACGAGAGGAGAAGATTAGCTGCTTTGGTTAAGTCTGTGCCCACAATTCAGGCATTTGAGAATGTAGATGTAGTGGGCAAGCCCAATCCGACTACTTATATGGGTTCGTCAAACATAGCCGCAATTCTATGTGCCACGGCTATTATTTTAATTATTTGTCTTAATGAATTTTTGTACACGTACATCAGTAAATCTTGCCACGTGTCAGCCACATCAGAGAGGTTATGATGTGTATGAAATTTGTTATGTTTTTATCCCTTAATTCTTTAACTTTTGTCTTGAATATGTGCCTAAATACGCTCACTATTCTTATATTTTGATTTTAGGTGCAATTGGAGGAGTTTATAACTTTGGAGACAATTTGGAGAGCATTTGTGCGTCATGAACTGGCCCGGCACGGCAGCACCGGGATTTGTACTATAGAGGGCGCAACCGCGTTGCATTAGTGTGATCTTTGGTCTTGTGGTGCGGCAGCGCCGATTTTGGCCTAGCAGTTGGCGCGGCAGTGCCAAGATGAATTTTTGCAACTCTTGATGGATGGTGCAACAACGCCAGAATGAAGAAGGAACGCGACGCGGCAGCGCCGAGACGCGAATCAACCAAGATTTTGCGCGTTTTTGCTTACATTTTGATTCCAAATTGAGTTTCTTTACCTTCTAAGTTAAGGTTTTTCTATGTAAACTATAAATACATGTTATTAGGCATTAGAGATAGTATCCTTGGCTAGCAACTCTCTTCTATTATTCTTTGGTAATTTTCATGGCTCTGCGTAGCTAAACTTCTATTATTGGATTAAGGAGACGGAAACCTCAGAATTATTACACTCTGAGATCTAATTGATTTTAATTGTTCAATTATTATTTTGAGTATTGATTATTCTTCTGCGCTTAAATTTCATGATTGATGTGTTTAATTGCTAGAATGCATACTAGTTTATTAATCATTGAAATCTACTGTTAAATTAGATATCAAATCTGTAATTGTTTGGTCACTCTAATTTGCGAAGCAACTAAGGTTAATAATTAACTGCAGATCACGAGATTATTATATTTTAGGAAGAATACTCAACTAAATTAAATGCAACCGCTTGTGCTTGTGTTGTTTAGCTTCATCGGTTTTTCTAATTCTTAAAGTATCTACTAGATTAAACTTTTAGCGCTTGACTGAAGTTGTTTAGTAGTTAGGGTTATTTAGTTCACTTGTTTTTATCTAACTAAAATTAAGGAAAGACATGGAATGATTCAGAATGGTGAATTGATTCTAATGGTGAATATATTGATTATGCTTAAGTCAATGATCAGTGTAAGTTTCTGAGGTGGAAGTTGATTTAATCTAAGGTTTGTTTTCTCTGATTTACTTTAACAAATTATTTTGCATTATTTTTAATTTACTTTAATAATCACAATCAAAACTCCCAATTTTAGTTTACAAAGAATAAATTTAGACTAATCATTCTCTGTGGGATCGACTCTTACTTGCACTATTACATAAATATTTTTCGTAGTAAGGTTTTATTTTTAGTTGCCTACGACAGCACACCAAATTTTGGTGCCGTTGTCGGGGAGTGATTGTTTGTTTTTATTTATTCTTTGTTTCTTTTAGTTTATGGCTCGATCCTCTCACTCTATTGATTTAAAGTTTGATCCAGAAATTGAGAAGACTGCACGCAGGTTAAGAAAAGAGGCTCGTTAGGTTCAAAGTACAACTGCATAATTTGAAGAAGTTTTTATTGCATCACCTAGTCTAAACGTAGTACTTGAATTACTCTCCAATAGTTCATCCAGTGATTCGGAACACATGGCAGGAACCCACACTTTAAAGGAGCTTGCAGCCCCTGATGTGGATCAACAACCTTTATGCATTACATTTCCTAATTTAGATGCTAATACTCCTTTTGAATTAAAATATGGACTGATACATCTTTTACCCACTTTTCATGGCCTTTCAGGTGAAGATCCTCACAAGCATTTGAACGAATTTCATATAGCCTGTACAAGCATGAAACCAGCCAGAATAACCGAGGAACAAATCAAATTGAGAGCCTTTCCAACCTCTCTAAAAGATTTGGCTAAGGATTGGCTTTACTATCTACCCTCCGGAAGTATCACCACATGGGAAGGGATGAAGAGATTATTTTTAGAAAAATATTTTCCTGCTTCAAGAGCAGTCAACATTCAGAAGTCAATTTGTGGTGTGAGGCAAAATAATGGAGAGACCCTACACGAGTATTGGGAACGGTTCAAGAAATTGTGTGCAAGCTGCCCCCATCACCAAATTAGTGATCAGCTTCTCATCCAATATTTCTATGAAGGTCTTAGTTCTAAAGATAGAAACATGATTGATGTTGCTAGTGGAGGAGCTTTGGTAGATAAAACACCTGAAGTTGCACGAAACCTAATTGTAAATATGGCGGCTAACTCTCAATAATTTGGAACTAGACTTAATTTTGCACCTAGGAATACTAGTGAGGTACAAATTTCTTCTATTGAACAACAAATTGCGAGTTTAATTTCCCTTGTTCGTCAAATGGGTACAGGTAATACACAATAAGTGAAGGCTTGCGGAATTTGTGCGGTAGTAGGACACCCAACAGATATGTGCCCAACTCTTCAAGAGGAGTCCTTTGAACAAGTGAATGCAGCAGGTGGCTTCCCTAGATAACCACAACAGAAATTTGATCCTTATTCGAACACGTATAATCCTGGATGGAGGGATCATCCTAATTTTAGCTACGGGAATCCACAAGCAACTCAACCCGCAACTCAAAATCCCTCGAATTACCAGCAATACAGACAACCTTATCCCAATAGACAACAATAGGGCCAATCTTCTAACTCTACTATGTCTTTAGAAGATATTGTTAAATCTCTTGCCACTAACACTTTTCAATTTCAACAGGAAACAAGGGCAAGTATTCAGAATTTAGGCACTCAAATGGGACAAATGGCCACCACGATCAGTCGATTGGAGGCGCAAGGTTTTGGAAAGTTACCCTCCCAAACAGTGCTGAATCCAAAAGAGAATGCAAGTGCCATCACTTTGAGAAGTGGTAAAGAGTTAGAAATTTCAGAAAAGCTAGTATCTACACCGAAGGAGAAAAGCAATGCATAAAAGGGCAAAGAAGAAGCAGACGACAGTGTTGTGTGTGATGATGGTACACCTAAGCGTAAATTTCCTCCTCTCTCTGAATATAAACCTATACCCCCTTTTCCTTATGCTTTAACCGAAAATAGAAAAATTGATAAGTATTCAGATTTGTATGAGACTTTTCGTAGATGCAAGGTAAACATTCCATTGTTAGATGCTATTAAACAAGTACCTCATTATGCTAAATTTTTGAAAGAATTGTGTACACATAAGAGGAAGCAGGAACTTAAAAGATATGAAAAGGTAAAAGTAGGGAAAAATGTCTCAGCTGTTATTCAAAGAAAACTCCCTACTAAGTATCAAGATCCGGGTATGTTTACTATCCCTTGCACAATAAGTAGCACTAGATTTAAAAAAAGCCATGTTAGATTTAGGAGCATCTATTAATGTCATGTCATATTCTATATATGCTTCTTTGTCTCTTAAACATTTGAGTAAGACTAGTACAGTAATTCAATTGGCTAATAAATCTAATGCTTATCCTAGAGGTGTAATTGAGGATGTTCTTGTGCAAGTCAATAAATTGATTTTTCCTACGGATTTTTATGTGCTAGATATGAAAAACGGTGATCAAAATGCACCTATTTTGTTAGAAAGACCATTTTTAAAGACATCCAAGACTAAAATAGAAGTTCATAATGGTACACTGTCCATGGAATTTGATGGCAAGATTGTTAAATTTAATATTTATGATGCTATGCAATATCCTACTGATGATACCCATGTCTATTCTATTGATGTGATTGACTCTTTAGCACAGGAAGTCTTCGAACTACAAGGATAGGATGACTTGGAAATTGCACTTAGTAGGAACATTGATGAGAAAAGTGGGAAAGTAACTTTGAGCACTACTTTGGAAGAAACTGTCATAGCTTTGAATAATGCTCCGAAAGCAGGTAACCTCTTTTATATTGAATTGCCGATTTATAACGAGAAGTCTTTATCCTCTGTTTTGTAGGCACCTGTTCCGGATTTGGAACCTCTTCCTAGTCATCTCAAGTATGTGTTCCTTGGAGAAAAAGAAACATTACCGGTAATCATCTCTAGTACACTTGATGCATCACGAGAGGAAAAACTCATACAGGTTTTAAAGGAGCATAAGAAAGCCATTGGATGGACGATAGCTGATATCAAAGGAATAAGCCCTTCTATATGCATGTATCAGATTTTGTTGGAGGATAAAGTGAAACCTGCTCGTCAACCACAAAGAAGACTGAACCCTCCAATGATGGATGTTGTGAAGAAAGAAATTCTCAAACTTCTTGATGTCAGCGTGATTTATTCTATTTCAAATAGCAGTTGGGTTAGCCTAGTGCAAAGGTTCCTAAGAAGACAGGAATAACTGTTGTGAAAAATCAGGATGATGAGTTAATTCCTACCCAAGTTCAAAATGGGTGGCGGGTTTGTATAGATTATAGAAAATTAAATGTTGTAACCCGCAAGGACCACTTTCTTTTGCCTTTTATTGATCAAATGCTTGAAAGATTAGCCGGCCATTCTTACTATTATTCTCTTGATGGCTATTCTGGTTATTTTTAGATTGTCATCGCTTCGAAGGACCAAGAAAAGACGACCTTTACATGCCCATTTGGCACTTTTGCGTATCGTCGCATAGCCTTCAGACTATAATGCCCCAGCCACTTTCCAAAGGTGTATAGTTAGCATATTTTCGGATTATATTGAGCATATCATGGAAGTTTTTATGGATGATTTTACAGTTTATGGAGACTCATTTGATAATTATTTGCATAACCTTACGCTTATTCTTTAAAGATGCATTGAAACTAACCTTGTATTAAATTTTGAAAAGTGTCATTTTATGGTTGAACAAGGTATAGTGTTGGGTCATGTTGTGACCTCTAAAGGCATTGAAGTAGATAAAACTAAAGTTGATGTTATTCAATCTCTGCCTTATCCCACTAGTGTGCGGGAAGTTCGTTCTTTTCTTGGATATGCAGGTTTTTATCGCAGGTTCATCAAGGATTTTTCCAAAAGAGCATCACCCCTATGCAATCTCTTACAAAAAGATGCGGAGTTTGATTTGGATGAGGAGTGTCGGAAAGCATTTGATAGGTTGAAGGACTTGTTGACATCTATCCTAGCTATCCAACCACCTAACTAGAGTATTCCGTTTGAGATCATGTGCGACACGAGTGATTTTGCATTAGGAGTGATATTGGGACAAAGAGTTGGAAAAGCATCCCATACTATTTATTATACGTCGAAGACTTTGAATGATGCCCAGAGAAATTATTCTACCACTGAAAAAGAGCTTTTAGCTATTGTATTTGCTTTAGAAAATTTTGATCTTATTTGCTTGGTACTAAAGTCATTGTTTACTCTGATCATGTAGCTCTTCGCTATTTGATGACAAAGAAAGAGGCAAAACCGAGATTGATAAGATGGATACTTCTCTTAAGTGAATTTGATGTGGAAATTATGGATAAACGAGGATCGAAGAATATGGTTGCCGATCATTTGAGTCGTGTGGTTAAGCTGGATGATGAGCTTCCTCTTCAAGAGACATTTCCTGATGAGCAATTATTCTCTGTCAATTCAACATTACCTTAGTATGCAAATATTGTGAATACTAACATTTTCCCTCCTAGTTTGTCCAAAGCTCAGAAAGACAAGATCCAAAGTGACGCCAAACATTATGTGTGGGATGACCCTTACTTATGGAAGCATTGTGCGGATCAAGTGATACGAAGGTGTGTGCCTGAAAGTGAAATTACATTTATTCTTACTTTTTGTCATTCTTATGCTTGCGGTAGTCACTTTGGGTTTAAACGAACGACAAGAAAAGTGTTAGAGTGTGGTTTCTTTTGGCCATCCCTTTTTCAAGATTCATATTTGTTTTGCAAGTCATGCTCTAATTGTCAAAAGATAGGTAATATTCCCAACGAAATGAGATGTCACAAACACCTATTCTATATTGTGAGATTTTTGATGTTTGGAGAATTGATTTCATGGGACCGTTTCCTGTGTCTTTTGGTTGTATTTTTATTTTACTTCTTGTAGATTATGTTTAGAAATGGGGGGAAGCAAAGGCCATCAGGACTGACGATTCTAAAGTGGTTGCAGATTTTATTCGGTCTAATATCTTTTCTAGGTTTGGCATTCCAAGAGCTCTAATCAGTGATTGAGGGACTCATTTTTATAATCGGACTGTGGGAGCTTTGCTGAGTAAGTACCATGTGACGCATAAATTTTCCACTGCATATCATCCACAAACGAATGGGCAAGCAGATGTGTTGAATAGAGAAATCAAGGCTATAATTGAGAAGACGGTCAATCCTAACAGAAATGATTGGAGTTTGCGCTTAGATGACGCCTTATGGGCATATCGAACTACATATAAGACACCTATTGGTATGTCACCTTACAGATTGGTGTTTGGAAAACCATGCCACTTGCCCGTTGAGTTAGAACACAAGGCTTATTGGGTTATCAAGAGCTTCAATATGTGGATGCGTGAAAGTGGAGAGCATCAGAAGTTGCAATTACAAGAGTTGGAAGAAATTCGTAATGACGCCTACGAGAGTGCGAGGATTTACAAGGAAAAGACAAAAGCGTTTTATGACAAGAAGATTTTGAGAAAGGAATTTCAAATTGGTCAAAAAGTTCTTCTTTGTTAATCAAAACTTCGTTTGTTTCCAGGTAAATTGCGTTCTCGTTGGAATGGACCTTTTGTTGTTACTAATATTTTTTCTCATGGTGCAGTTGAAATACAGAGCTTAGCAACTTCTAAAGTATTCAAGGTGAATGACTATATACTCAAACCTTTCTATGAGGGTTTCCAAGAAGAAAAAGTAGATAATGTGGACCTTGTGGATCCAATTTATGCCGATTGACGAAAGACCGCATTGAGTCGAGCCAATGATAATAAATAAAGGCGTTGCATGGGAGGCAACCCATAGGGGAGTATATATCTTTTTACTTTTCTTTGCATTTTACTTTATATTGGGGATAATTTAAGTTTTAAGTGTGGGGGAGGATTTAAGTGTACTTGTTATTTTATTTTTTATATTTTGTTTAGATTATTTGTTATTTTGTTTATTTTATTTTACTTAGGTTGATTATTTTTGTTTTTTTAGGTTATTTATAATTTTGTGGGTATATTCACTACAAACTCTCACGAGACAAAACTCGTCCACTTGGGATAACTTTGGGGTTTAAAGGATTGTTGCACATGTTAAGTGCAATCGTGTTTCCTACGCAAATGGGATAGTTTTTAGGATGTGTCACTTGAGGAATAAGTTAATTTGGATTTTAATTTTTGACCAATGATAAAATTTTGATTTCTTTTTAATAACTCTTTGGAAGATTGATAGACATTGGGTAGTCTGAATTTGATTTTCTTTGTTGATTATTACTTTATTTGAGACCCTTCATTCTTGAGCACTTGTCCATTTGGTCGACTTAGTTTTAACTTGGAAGGAATTTATTAAAGTGAATGAATTGAGGGAGAAATTTTGGAACTCTATTACTTGTTTGATCATAATTTGAAGTTAATATGAGATATTATTTAAGAAAGGGCAAATAATTAGGCAAATTTTGCAAGTATGAGAGAAAAAAAAGAATGAGAAAAAGAAATAAAGAAAATAAAGAAAGAATATGATTCATGTGATGAGTTAAGATGGAGCGTAAAACGCACTCACTCATAAACACGTGACATTGTGAGATGGAGCGTAAAACACACTCGCTGTTAAAATGGAGCATAAATGCACTTACCGAGGAAGAAAACAAGGGCCTTTTGATCCTCTGGTGTTATCTACTTATGTTAATTGAGAATAGTGTAAAAATAAGTGCTTGAGTTTCTTTTTTTCCTTCAAGATTTTAATTTCATAAGTTTTTCTGAGTTTTGATTGGGTTAGTACATTTAGATTCACACACACATACGAAGGGGTGAGAGTAAAGTAGGATTAATAATTAAGCCCGAGTTTTAAATGATACATTGTTTTGAAATTTTTCAAGGGTTATTGTTTTGAATCTTTGAGGTTAATGTTGGAATTCATATTAATTTGTAGCTCAAGGTTGTTAAGATTTTTTGTTTGTCTAGTAATTTTTGGTGTTATAGTTTATTTTAGTTTTGCCCGAGGACGTGCAAAAGGTAAGTGTAGGGGAATTTGATGAGTATGAAATTTGTTATGTTTTTATCCCTTAATTCTTTACCTTTTGTATTGATTTTGTGCCTAAATACGCTCATTATTTTAATATTTTGATTTTAGGTGCAATTGGAGGAGTTTATAACTTTGGAGATAATTTGGAGAGCATTTGTGCGTATTTTTGGATTTAAAGCAAAAAAAATTAAAATTTCATGAACTATCTGACGCGGCAGTACCGGGATTTGTACTATGGAGGGCGCGACCGCGCTGTATTAGTGTGATCTCTGGACTTGTGGCGCTGCCGCGCCAATTTTGGCCTAGCAGTTAGCGCGACAGCGCCAAGACGAATTTTTGAAACTTTGGATGGATGGCGCGGCAACACCAAAATGAAGAAGGAACGTGGCGTGGAAGCGCCGAGATGCGGATCAGCCAAGATTTTTTGCGTTTTTGCTTAGATTTTGATTCCAAATTAGATTTATTTTCCTTCTAAGTTAAGGTTTTCCTATGTAAACTATAAATACATATTATTAGGCATTAGAGAAGGTATCATTGGCTAGCAACTCTCTTCTATTATTCTTTGGTAATTTCCATGACTCTACGTAGCTAAACTTCTATTCTTGGATTAAGGAGAGAAACTTCAGAATTATTACACTGTGAGATCTAATTGATTTTAATTGTTCAATTATTATTTTGAGTATTGATTATTCTTCTGCGCTTAAATTTCATGATTGATGTGTTTAATTGTTAGGATGCATACTATTTTATTAATCATTGAAATCTATTGCTAAATTAGATATCAAATCCGTAATTGTTTAGCCACTCTAATTTGCGAAGCAACTAAGGTTAATAATTGATTGCAGATCACGAGATTATTATATCTTAGGAAGAATACTCAACTAAATTAAATGCAACCGCTAGTGCTTGTGTTGTTTAGTTACATCGATTTTTCTAATTTTTAAGGCATCTATTAGATTAAACTTTTAGCTCTTGTCTGAAGTTGTATAGTAGTTAGGGTTATTTAGTTCGCTTGTTTCTATCTAACTAAAATTAAGGAAAGACATGGAATGATTCAGAATGGTGAATTGATTCTAACAGTGAATATTCAAAATATTAATTGATTATGCTTGAGTCAATGATCATTGTAAGTTTCTGATGTGGAAGTTGATTTAATCCAAGGTTTGTTTTCTCTGATTTACTTTAACAAATTATTTTGCATTATTTTTAATTTACTTTAATAATCACAATCAAAACCCCTAATTTTAGTTTACAAAGAATAAATTTAGACTAATCATTCTCTGTGGGATCGACTCTTACTTGCACTACTACATAAATATTTTTCACAGTAAGATTTTATTTTTGGTTGTCTGCGACAGCACACCAGGTTTATAACACTTGTTTGTCTAGTTGGAAGTTTTTTTAACGGGAGGGGCCTATTTGAGCTACGTTTTACAACGTCAGGGGCATCTAGGGACTAAAAAAATGTTTTAGGGCTAAATAGGACGAACGCGAAAACCTCAGAGACAATTATGCACCTTTGTCCTTTTTTCTCTTTACCATGTATGGGATATGAGCTATTAAGGGTTCTCCCCCCTCCCCTACCCTTCCCTTCTCTCCTCTCCTCGCTAATTTTCTAGGCTCTTAGGATTAAAATATTCAATATTATTTTTTAACAATTAAATATTAATTGATTTTATTTTATAAAAGCGTAATTGAATCGGAAAATGTAAGTTACTAATTTTTTTTATTTCCTTTGGAAAGTTAAACTTTTTTAGTAGATGATTAAATAATTGATTTAATTAAAATTAAGGAGTCCATTAGAGTTTTGGTAACTCCTATATTAGTTAGAGTTATATTTAAAGGGCATTAGATGTAACCCTAATCCTTTTCCTATTCTCTGTTGAATTTTTACCTAAATTTTTTTTCTGCACTGCAACACTTTAGAAAAATCATAGTTAATTCATCCGATGTTGGAATTGAGTGAATCGAAAACCTATTTCTTCAATTTTTCGTCCTCTACAATTATGAAGAAGGAAGAAAAGTTAATTGACATCATCTTCATGCCTTAAATTGTTGAAAACCCCAACCTGTCTCGATCCCCGTCACTATTTTCAACCCTAATTTTAAAAATTTGTAACTCAATCATATTAATTCCAAATCGAGGGGTTCATGAGTCTATTTCGTGTATCTTTTTGAGGGCTACGGTTTTCGTAAGACATGAAGAGATTTTAAAGATTTTAGAAGACCTAAAACTCTGATTCTTTGCTACTGCGATTTGTAAAAAGGCGAACAAGGAGGTAAATATTATTTGTATTTTGATTTTAAGTTTAGTTATACGGGTTTTTAAATTAGAGATTATTCTTAAGCAAAATAAAGACATGATTTAGATATCTAATAATCAGAAAGAGAAGATGAATTTATATAAAAGAATATAATATGAGTGAATGTAAAAGTTAAAATCTGAAAATCAATTTTTATTTTTTTAATGTTTATTACGTGAGTTATATCTCCTAATCCGACTGTTAGATCGTTCTAAATTTTAGATATGTTATACTTATATAAGATAATAATATTTTCACCAATTTTGAACTGTTAAAGATTAACATATGATTTGTTATGAATTTTAAGATGTGGTTGGTCTGGAATCTTTGTGGCAAAATTTTCAGCAACAAGTTCTAATATTTAAAAATGTATAACTTAATGATTTTAAATCCGATTTGAGTGATTTTTGAGGCTAAATTGAAGTATTTGAATGCTAGTTCATGTTAAAATTATTTAATTTGAAAAATAATTATAAAATCAGATTGGTATGAGCGATACAATAGACTGAGATTTTAAAAATAAATTATCATATTGGGGTTTAAGATTTCTTAACTTTCGCTATTGATTTTTATGCTTTGGAGGTATTAATAATGATCTAAGGATAATAACTAAAGGCATATTGAATTGTTTAAAAAGTAATTTAAAATTAGTAGGTTGAATTGTATACTTAAATTGAAGTGAATATGTTTAGGTGGTGAATAAGGTTTCGTATCGGATGTCGTTGGCGTTTGGGGTTAAGATTTTATGAAGTGTGCAATAAATGGATTTGGCTATCAAGTATGGATTTTATACTCATTCAACGATACTCTTTTAGTTTTAATTATCCGTTTTACTCCTAAACATGGCCAATTTGGCCATTTATAAATTTGGTCTACCTAGTGATGAGAATTGATCAGCCTTGTTCTAAAATTCATATAAATTTCATATCAGAACGAAATTGCTTGATTCTTGATTCTCTAGAAATCTCTACTAGTTATCTACATATTTTGTGAAATAGCATTTTATCCAATTTTGACTCTAAGCTTGATTTATATTATGATTTGTAAAACATGTTCGATCTGTCCAGCTTTTTGTCCAACAACATAATAGTTTCGTTGTAAAATTCACCTAGAACTCATTTTCATTTGGATTTAAGTGATTCTTGATTTGTTGAAAAGCTCTTCCAGCTATCCAAAATTTTCTTGCAATATTAGTTCCATCCTTGATATTCACGCATGGTTTATTTTAGCTTTGGTAAAATAGGACAGATTTTGTTCATAATGCTTATGTTATTTTTTGTGTGTAGTTAGCATTATCGGACTTGGGGTCATTTATTGTGATGTTATATCTTGTTCTTATGTAAGATCAAGTATATTTGAATAACCCTTTGTTAAAGGGTCTATGAGACTTTTGTTATATTCATATGTGCACATAGGCTTGTTGAAGCCATTAGGGAATGATAAGGTGGTTAGACGAGGAACATTATTAGCATAATTAAGTTCGGTTAATCCTTCGGGATTAAATGTGTGATCTTACCATTCTATTTTATATTTGATTCTTCTTTGAAACTATCTTGTTGTGGACAACGTTGTGGTTTTACGTTCTCATTATTTTCTTGGTTTCCGACATAACGTTGATATATTTATAATTCTTTAGTAATTCGCATTCGTTTATCCATTCGACTCATTTAATTGTATTATGTATATTGTGGTATATTTGTGTATCTCTATATCCATACTGGGCATTTGGCTCATATTGTGTTTTTCTTCAAGCAGATTTGTAGGGGTGATTCAGGGTTATGTGAGGAGAGCTTGCATTTGACCATCTAGGTTAATTTAATTTTAGGTTCTGACTAATTTTGATTATTGTGTAAATTTAGGGGAATTTTATTTAATTCGACATGTATGGATTATTAACTATTTAATGTTTTGGAAGTTATTAGTGCTTTGTTTGTTTATTTGAGGTTTGTTGTGTTTTGCTCGTAACCTCCCTTTCTTATTCGGGAAGCGGGTTGTTCCAAATGTCATGTCATTTGAGAATAATGTGAGACAAAAAAAATTTAGATCCCTGCCGTTATCTAAAATGTAATACTATAAGTTATTCAAAGAAAACAAAGAAGGTTCTAGAATATCAAATATATACAAATTTAATTTAAGTACAAATAACCATTAACTATTGTATATTAATTAAAAAAACATTACTGCTTACTTCCTCCGTTCTAAAATTAAAGATACATTTTGACTTTTTAGAGTCAATTTGCAAAATTTTAAAATTCAAAATTGATATGAAGTTACTTACTTTTGATTCAAACAAATATAACAATTGTAGACTAACTATAAAGTAGTACTAATTATCATTTTTGTTGTTTTTAAAATTTGAACGAAATTATATCAATTTTGAGTTTTAAGATTTCGCGAATTGACTCTAAAAAGTCAATATGTATATCTAATTTTAGAACGGACGTAGTATCATATTGTAGCTTTCAAGCTTAAATGAATTTATATTAGTTTGAAATTTTAATATTTGAAAAGTCAAATTGTATCTCAATTTTTGGAATGGACAGAGTATTCTTAAAACATATTTAGGCTTGTTTATCACACATTTAGACATAATTTTTTATATTAAGCAAGCCATTGATATATATTTTTTTATTGCCTATTTTCAAAAATAATAGTTTGAACATTTTATCTCACTTTTAATTTTTAGATAAAAATATGTAACAATGACTAATCAACGATAGTATATCCAAGATTATGTTGTTACAAAAAAAAAATTCAAAGCTGCTTATTTGAGTTTATATATTTTATACGTTTATTACCATCATAAAATGATAGTAATATCAAATAAGAGTACTAATATATATATATACACACACACACACACACACACACACATATATATATATATATATATATTTTTCAATAAATAAATTTTTAAAAATATTTAAATATCATTGCAGCAATTATTTTTTAGAAAGTAGATATCCCTGACTAATAATATTCACTACAAGAAAAATCCCTAATTCCGATGGAATATTCCATCGGAAATGAGCTTATTTCGCCGGAGTAAGCCTATTTCTGACGAAAAATTCCGTCGAAATTGCGGTCGGAATTAGAGTCAGCGAACTTAAGTCCGTCGAAACTTCCGTCGGAGATACATAGGGTCGACGGAATTATGTTTGACGGAATGTTCGTCGGAAGTAAACTATAGTCGACGGAATAGTCCTGACGAACTGATTCCGTCAGAAATGAGCGTAGACACGTGGAACCTTCTGGTGGCTCGGGGCGAGGTTTAATCCCGACGGAATTTCCGTCGGAAATGAGGAATTTTTCGTCGAACATAGTGTTTTTTAAAAATAAATTATATACATTATTTTCGATGGAAATTCTGTCGGTTTTACCTTATTCCGTCAGAAATAACATTTTTTTAAAAAAATATTTTCTTTGTTTTGACAGTTTTCAGGTTTTTAAACCTCATTTTTGTACTTGTAACCTACTTTATCCCAACAATACATACAATAATATACCAATAACTACATCCAACAACAACATATATCATAATCAACCCATAATACAACGTATATACTTTATTTCGAACATATAACGTTAAATAACAATGGTATAACTTATAAACTACAAAGAACAATGATATGGCACCGAAATATTTACAAAACTAAAGTAAATTACATTGATTTACAAAGAATCAAACTAAATTACATATATTTACATAAAATCATTAAACTATACAATGTTTTACAAAACATCTAGGTAGATATATGTTATACACTATCAACCTAATGTAGTACTACTACTAGTAGTAGGGGAATCATCGGGCGGGGGTCGACGAAGTTGCTCTGATATCTGGAAATCCTCAGCCTCATCATCATCCCCCTGCTCGCCATCACCAGCAATATCAAGATTCCCGCCCTATTTATACAATTAAAAATATAATGCATTAGTTCGTATAAGAGAATTAAAGAGATAGTGTGAAAATTAAATGACATGCAGATTAATTAACTTAAAATAAATTTAATACCTGAGTAGGTGGGGTTGACTCCCTATTGGGCTAAAAGCCTCCGAGAATAAGGTAACCACCAACTGGAGCAGCTCTTGCGGGATACCCGTACTCTCGACGGTGGCCTCTACTGAAATATCCTGAGCTAGCTGGTGAAGGCGAGCTCGGCTAGGCAACTCCTGACGATGAATAATCGGATATGTACAAAACGTCTCCGACACCGCCGCCATGACCCTTTGAAAAATCTCATCGTCCAAGCCAGCACCTGTATGAGATGGTCTAATAGGTGCTCTCGGATGCTGGCGCTGGCTAGAGCCTGCAAAAATAAATATAACATTACTAATAATATTTGTAGTTAATTTATCTTAACTAATAAAAAATAATAGGGAACCGCTATTTTCACAACAAAAAATGATATTTTCACAACAAAAGTGTCGCTATAGATCCTATAGCGACGGTGAAAACCGCCGCTATACATCTACAACGACACTTTTGTTGGGGAAATATCAAAAAGTGTTGTGAAAATATCAGTTCCCAAAATAATATTACCTCCAAATAGTGTATACGTCGGTATCCTCGACAGGCTCAACACTCAATACCTGATGGTACTGCTACTAAGGGGATCCTGAGACGTGACCCATAGACTCAGCTCCTCGTCCCGAGATAATTCAATCTCGGGCGGAGGGATGGTGGAATCTAACAGCTTAGAAACCCCCCTAGTATCTCGCAACTCAACTATACGCTGGTCCTGTAATTTAATTTGTATATGTGAGTTAATTAAATCATTTTATTAATTACCTAATATTAATAATTACTAAAATTTAATTGATATTAGTCTTACCCGTATAGCTAATGCTGCAGGAGACATGCTAGACTTCTTAGGCGTGTGTGCTTTATCCCAAAACTCTAGCATGGTAGGAGGTCGGCCCAAGCTCTCCCGCATGGCCTAATAAATACATTCAAATAACATTTATTAAGTATCGTAATGACAATCGAGTAACTAAAGAACTAAATTGAGATACTTACCGACTTCACCTTCTCAAATGACCGTGAACCGGTACTGTGTACGACTTAGAGCTGGCTACGATTTTTTTTTGCCTTCTCGGACTTTTTCTTGAAATCATCATCATTCCAGTGCGTACACATAGCTTCCCATGCCGCATCAGAGACTATATCGGGTTGATGATCGTGTATGGTAGTCCAGGGTTGCTCGACAACTGCCCGGGCGGCCCGTTGTCTCATCTCGTACAACCAACTGGCATAGTTCTTTGTGACATGTGCAATAATAACACTGTCGTCAGCTTTTTGTGAGATAGCCTCCTCATATCTATAATAAATTTATACAAAAAATGTTAACATATCAGAAATTAATTGATAAATGTGTAAATACCTAGGATCATATTTAATTTAAATTATGTAACTCGACTTACGTGAAACTCTCGTAACACAGTGTTCATATATTTGGCATCATATTGCGCATACTGAGTGAATCGCATACAACCAGTAGGCAGGTGTGTCAAGCAAATGGCGTGTATTATATACTTAGCGACAAGGTCCAGGATACTATAATATAAGATAGGTAGACAATATATGTGTTACTTTAATCAAGCAATCATATAAAGTAATTTAATTGCGTGAGTTATATTATATTAGACGCTTATTATGCCAAGTCGACATCTACACGAATAATGTGTGGAACTGCCAGTGGATGCCCAAATAATCCTAGGTTAGTCTCTCGTTGACGTCGACGACCAGTATCTGTAAGTTTAAGTGATGAAATTATTTAAATATAGTATTTTCATATGCGTTAAACAATTAAGTAAAAAAAAGTTAATCTCCAAAACGATGAAAACTTACTAGCTGATGACGACGTCCCGCCCTGGGAGTCGTCGCTAGATGCTGCACGGCCACCACCGTGGCGACCTCCATCGCTATGCTCAGCCATAACTGTACTATTGTAATAAGAACCAATATGATAATTAATTTCTAGTTAATTTATCAGCCATAAATACCGTTTTTATTAGTAAATTATTTAAAAAACAACAATAAGATTAGACTTAGTACGTCGTCAAACCCGTCAGAATCAAAAACAATTCATCCTCAGATTCAGTCTCTTCCTCTTCCGTATCAATTTCTTCGTCGTTATCATCTTGTACAACGACATAGTCAATGACAACAACGTTATTCTCAGCTTCTTTATCATCAGGTACGTTAACGACATCTTCTGCCACCACATCGTCATCATCTGGCAATACGTGGCTGGGATTGCTAACTTGTTCTTGTAATGAGTCATCCGTTCCAGACAAATCAATACCATCAAATGCCCTAGTTTTCGTTGTGACAAAGGACTTCTAGAATTTACTACATTAGGGGCATAATACACTTAAGTCGTTTGACTGGCTAATACGAATACGTCATCAGATTGTAGTTTTGACTTTATATCTACTGTGACGATTCTATTACGATCAACTTTAACACCCTTTTCATTATCAAACCAGCGACACTTAAATGTAACAACCTTTTTACCTCCGAGATAATTGAGCACAACCACATCCTCTAATCGTTCATAGTAATTGGACTCAGAATTTTGGTAACAACTTCCCAACACGACAACGCCAGAATTGACTGATGTCAGTGCATTCAAGTTATCAACCTTGAATCTGTACCCATTAACGATGCAGCCAGGATATGAACTGATAAGTTTGTGGACTTGAAATAACATCTCTAAAACACTCAGAAACGTTATCTTCTTCAACCCTTCTCTTAAACCACTGTTAAAAATTTTCAGTGGCGAATGCTTCCAACTGTGTTATAGTTAGTCCCGGGTTAGAAGCATACACTTCGTCTTCGAATGAACTGAAATAATAATAACAGTGTTTAATTTATGATATTACGCTTTGAATTATTAAAGATTCGACAAAAAATTATACATACTTTATGTATGTCGATACTTCGGGCATATTTAGAAATACGTATGTAGATACAATCTTCAAATCTTTGTCGGTTAGGTAAGTCATCGTCTCTGGGCCAAATGGTTTAGCTAGATAAGTGAATATAGTTAACTCATCAGCACGAGACTAGGGTCCGACGACCTCATTCCGACTTAAACGGTTGTGTTTCGTTGAGATTACATCGTCAAAGTACAAGGAGCAGAAGTTGACAAGCTCTTCTTCCGTATAGCGTTCAACAATAGAACCTTCTACACGAGCTTTGTTTTTCACTTTCTGTTTTAATCGACGCATCTGTGGGTACAATGATTGAAAGGCATTAATTCAGACTATTAAGTATAAATGTCATCAAAGTTACACAATGTAGATGATATTACCTCTCAAAAGGATACATCCACCGATATTGCACTAGTCCTCCAAGCTTAAGTTCATATGGTAAATGAATAGACACATGTTCTATAGAGTCAAAGAACCCTGGAGGCAAGATCATTTCGAGCTTGCACATTGTCAGCACTATATTTTTCTCCATCTGATCCACATCATTGTACCTTATAACCATTGAGCAAAGATCTCGAAAGAAATTTAAAAGTTCAGTTAAGGCGTCAACAATTTTTCTAGGTACCATCTAGCGAAATGCAATTGGCATCAACTTCTGCATGAATACATGACAATCGTAACTCTTGAACCAAGTAATTTTCAACTGTTGAACCTTACTGCAGCGAGATATGTTAGAGGCATATCTATCAGGGAGCTACAATACACTTACCCACTTGCAAATGTCTTCAACCTGTTGCTTGGTAAGACAAAATGGAGCTTTTCGTTTTGAGTTATTAGGACGGAGCCATAATTCCTGCTTGATGTTCATTGCCTCCAAATCTTTACGTGATTTATCATTGTCTTTTATTTTACCACCCGCATCTAGCACGGTGTAAAACACGTTCTCGAATACATTCTTTTCCCTATGCATGGTATCTATATAATAATGGACTGATAGTGTGACCCAATATGGCAACTCAAACTAAATAGGCGAATGTGTCCAGTTATGAGTTTTTCCGTACCCTACTGCTCTCAACTTACCATGCTCCTTCATTGGCGGTGGAAATTTCAGATCATTCAGCCAGCCCAAGACCTCGTTACCCGACAATCAACCAACAAACCCCTTCTTCTCTGTCTTTCTGTTGAACTGTGCAGATATCTTTCTGTAACTGTGATCACCAGGTAATAATCTACGAGCAGTTCCAAATAACTAGTTTTTTGCCCATGAAGTAGCTGTGTGCCTTGAATATCCCCCATACAGACTGGACATGACAGCTTCCCGTGACTCGACCAACCACTGATCATCCCAAGTGCCGGATAGTCAGTGATACTCCACAACAGAGCGGCCTTCATCACAAAATTCTACTTAACCGATTTATCATAAGTCTGAACCACCGTCTCCCACAGCATCTTGAGTTCATCAACTAACAGTCTGAGGTACACGTTTATGTCTTTTGTAGGACTCTTATCTCCCGGTATAAGTAAAGTCAAGAACATATACGGATCCCTCATGCACATTGACGGTAGAAGATTGTAAGCTACCATAATCACTGGCCAAACAGAGTAGGGCCGGCTAAAATTATTAAATGGACAAAAATCATCCGTAGCCATGTCAAGCCTGACATTCCTAACTTCATCAGCAAATTCTAAAAAAAATTCATCAAACTTCTTCCATTCATCTCCATCTGCAGGGTGAGCCAACTGACCAGGCATGACGTCCCTTCTTTTGTGCCAACTCATATGCTCAGCAGTGTGCAGCGACATGAATAGACGCTGCAGTTTGGGCGCAAGAGGAAAGTACCATAAGATCTGCTTAGACACATATTTCTCCTTCCCCCACGTTTTGTCGTCTTGTACGGAGGCAAGTTGTAGATATCATACTGCACCTTAGCTCTGTCATCCCCGTAATATAACATTCAATCCTTCTCGCAAAAATCGATCTTCTTATACCCCAGATTCAACCCTTTTACCATCTTCTTCACTTCATAGTAATTCGCGGGCATAGTATGATCAGCTGGTAAGAACTCACTAATAATAGCAAGCAAATCATTGAAACCTCGCTCACTACAGTCATGCTCATTTTTGAAGTGTAAAAGTTTCGTCACTGCAGATAGTTTGACGTGCTTATCATTTCCAGGATACAATGGGACCCCCGATTCAGATATCACCTTGTAAAAGGTAGCAGCTGTATCATTTGACACATGCTGAGCACTACTTGATGAATGCTCATTTTTAGCCCAGTCAATATTAGTAGGGCCATAAGTATTGACCAACATCTCCACAGCATCATAATTATCGGGATATGAATCTCGTTGAATTAGTTGGTTTACAGTACTATCGGTCACTTCTCTCAACTCAGCTGATTCCCCGTGATAAATTCATACCAAATACCCATCCACAAACCCGTGTGAAAACAAGTCAAATTTAATTTCATCGGCTTTCTTCCAAACCATGTCTTTACACTTAAGACACGGGCATCTCATCTTTCCGTTCGGATCATCAACATGTTCTATTACTTTGCTCATAAAATTATAGACCCCATTACAGTACGCATCAACTAATCCCCTTCCATTAACCCGTATCCTACGGTACATTCAACTTCGATCGACTGACATCTTTAATTGAAGAAAATACCCAATTAGAAAGCGAATATTCATGTATGTGGTCCATGCATGATTTTCTATTCGACAATATGATCACGCTACAGGGGTTAGGCTTCTATCCCGTTCCTGGATGCGTCTCCTCACTAGTGCCAATACCGTGAGCACATTTCTTTTGTTCCAAGAAAATTTCGGCAACACCTCCCCACGGTCTCCAATTACACGAAATAGACGACGACAACTTAGTCTAAGTATGCACTCGGAGAACATGTAGAGACTTAGGACAAAAAATCCTTTTCTCAGAAAAAACGTACCCAAAACATTTGGCACCGGCCTAAGTTAGAGATATAACATCCAGCAACAATCCCACACTGAGGACTATTCGGCATTCACTCTAATTGAGTGAATGTCGAACGGGTTTCTAAGCTCCTAATTAATATACTACATGTGTATATGGGCAGTTTATTGAAATTGTAGAAAACTAAATAAATGATACTTAGTTTATTTTTTTCAAAGATAAACTAAGTAAATGCTACTCAGTTTATGAGAATTATCATTTGAATATGTTGAACTATTTGTACTGTATTGTACGTTTGTACCAGTGGAACTAAGTAAATGTTACTTAGTTTATTATATTATATAGTACTGGAACTAAGTAAATGCTACTTAGTTAAAGGTAGTATGTATATTATATTATAATACTTTAGTAATGTGTATTAAAAGTTTAATCTAATTTATTTTATTTATTTTTATTAATTAATAAAATGTAACAAATTATTACTTTAATTAATTTATTTAATTTAATTTTAATTTATTTTAATTTAACTATTTTTAATATTTTATTCATTTGTTTAATTTAATTTAATTTAATTTTTATTATATTATTAATTTTATTTAAATTAATTTATTTCAATTTATTTTATTTTGTTTATTCATTTTGTATTATATTATTTACTTTAATTTAATTTATTTTAGTTTATTTCATTTGTTGCATTTAATTTAATTTAATTTTTATTATATTATTAATGTAATTGATTTAATTTATTTATTTTATTTTATTTAATTTTTGTTTGTTTATTCATTTTGTATTATATTATATTATATTATATTATATTATATTGTATTATTTACTTTAAGTTAATTTATTTTATTTTATTTCATTTGTTCCATTTAATTTAATTTAATTTTTATATATTATATTATTAATTTAATGTATTTAATTTTAATTTAATTAATTAATTTTATTTAAATTAATTAATTTCAATTTAATTTATTTCATTTCAATTTACTTTATTTAATTTTCTTTAAATATTTTATATTATATTAATTAATTAATTTTATTATTTAATTTAGTGTAATTTAATTGTATTAAATTAAATTATTATTTATTTTAATTCATTTTTTAATTCATATTATTTATATATTATCCTATTAAATTAAATTTGCTTTATTTTATTTTAATTTATTTATTTTGCATTATATTATATTATATCATTTTAATTTGTTACAATTTAGTAGTGTAGAACTAAGTAAATGCTACTTAGTACATTTCATTTTGGGTAAGGGTAAGAAACTAAGTATATGGTACTTAGTATATTTCAATATTGGAAACTAATTAAAATCCATAAATAAAATAAAGCAGGACCCACATATATGGTAATTGAAAAATTCTGACAGAAATTTCATCGAAAATGGCAAATATACCAAGTTAATTATATGCAGTCCATATCAGCAAGAATCAGCAGGCAAGATAAAGAAATGATAGTGATGAAAAAAATTCATATATACACAGCATAAGTAAGGCTGGCCCAAATTATTAAGGTAGTCCAAAATCAGTCCCAATTGAGTCGATTAACATAATTGTGATGGTTTAAAATTAATCCCAAATTCACTAATTTCAGACCTTCCAGACCCAAATTGACCAATTTCAGACAAATTATAGACCAAAATTTCCTAATTTCAGAGCAATTTCATAGAAATTTTAAACCCTTAAACCCAAATTGACCAATTTCAGAAGTTATTCTAGTATATCAATCCAAAAATAAAATAAATTCAGACCAAAATGCATATTGTAATGCCAAATTCATACACAGTGTACTATTAACCAAATTTCAGACATCAAATTTCATACCCAAATCAATATGTAATACCGAATAATCTCATGTTGCATCTAAATGAAAATCAATTAACATACATACCTTGAAAATTAGGAGAGAACGGACAGTGGAATGGAATGAAGTCAGAGGCAGCAACTGTCGACAACGACTGGGACTTAGACGACGATGACGACAATAGCTGGGACTGAGATGGCAATGGCAGCGATGACGACGGCCGGTGGCAGAAGGGGGTTGACTGAGATAGTGAGAGCTGAGAGAGAGACAGAGTGAACACGAGAGAGAGAAAGAGATGATCGATGCGGCGGCTAAAAGAAATGAAATCTAATTTAAGTTTTATAAGTTATTTCCGACGGAATTTCCGTCAAAAATAATTCTCTCGAACTTATATTATTTTCGACGGAAATTCCCTCGGAAATCACTGTAGTTCCGTTGAAATTAGGGTTCGTGCTGGCAAAAACTTGGCGCCAAAGTGGGTCTTCTACTTCCGACGGAATTCCGTTGGAATTAGCTTACTTCCGAGGGACTTATCTTCGACGGATTATTCCGTCGAAACTAAGTTAAATTCGACGGACTAAAATCCGTCGAGAATAATTTCGTCGATTTTGAACCTTTTTCTTGTAGTGTATTTCACCATCCACTTATTAGTAATTAGAAGTTTAATTAGTAAATCTTTTTAATAATTATTTTCATCGATGAATATAATAAATGTGCATGGAAAATATTTGGCAAGTAAATATTTTTTAAATAAACAACACAATTTACCTATGTATCATTACCCCCACACTAGTTAAATGCCTCGTGCGAAGTACGGGTTTAATTTTTAAATAAATTATTTTAATTCTTTATTTATTCTATATATATATTGATTATAAAATATTTTTCTAAATTTTAATTTAACTTATTATAGAATGACTACAAACTTTGCTCAAACAAACAATTATCAAAGACTTGCAATTAAATGTTAGTAATACTTTTATTTTTTTGTTGTTCTTAAATTTAATATTCATTTTATATAGTTTTTAAATTTTATATTTAATTTTTATTTTCAATCTTTCGAATTTATACATAGTTATTTAGAGATAAAAAATGAGTGAAACCTAAAAGCCTAAACTTGGTGTTTAAGGAATTCTATATGACATAAAATTATTGTAAATTAATAATTTATCATCATGATTTTTTGTTTTTAATGGTAACTTACACTTATATATATATATATATATATATGATCATATTCCACAGCACACGTTAGTTGGGGGCACTATTCTAGCTAACAGATTTGTGGTCGTCCATTCAATTAATTGAGCGTTGAGATTAAATTTGGTCGGGGCCCGACCGCACCTCCTACCTGTGGTCGGTGCAACTCATTCCTACGACTAGACTAATTACCAAACTGCCCCTAGATTTTCTTTTCTTTTCACCTTGGTCGTACCTCCTTCCTGCGGCCAGTCAAAATATTGTCGTTTTGAGTCAAGCCTACTAGTTTCAATGCATGCATGCAAGATTGGTTAAGCTCCAAAAGGTTTGGTAAAGCATATGTTTATGTAGTTATGTTTAGCATATTTTGAATGAATGATTGGTTAAGCTCCATAAGGTTTTTTATTTTTATTTTTATAAAAAATCTACTTCTTTTTTTCTAGAATTATTTAAATTTCAAAAAATGCAAGATATACTTTAATGATCTTTATTCAAGGCTTTTGGGTAGTATATATTATATTTCAAAATTTATTTAACCTTTTGAATAATATATTAAAATTTTTATGTCATTTTATTTTTGTATTCTGAATTTTAAAATAAAAATATATCATTAGTTTTAAAACAGAAGAAATATAATTTTATTTAAGGGATGTAATAAATTTGGGATCAGAATAAGGTAGCATGTATGTCCAGCTATGTGTCGCTTCTTTATATGGAGGAGCATGCAGTGAAATTAATAAGGATAGGAGTGGCAGCCTAGTAGGACTCCCTCATTCACCATATCAAGCCACGTTAGACAATAACATGCATGCATGCATTGAAACTAGTAGGCTTGACTCCTTGTATTATGGTCTCATGTCTTTACTGTGGCCAGTTAAAACGACAATGTTTTGACTGGCCGCAAGAAGGTGCGACCAGAATGAAAAGGAAATAAAATTTAAGGACAGTTTGGTAATTGGCCTGGTCATAGGAAGGAGTTACACCGGCCACAAGTAGGAGATGCAGTCGGGTCCCGGCCAAATTTAATCTTAGCGCTTAATTAATTGAATGGACGACCACAGATCTGTTAGCTGGAATAGTGCCCCCAGCTAACATATGATGTGGAATAGGACTCATATATATATATATATATACACACACACACACATGGCAGATCAAGAGCAGAACTTTTAAAAAGTATAACTAGCAGAACTACTTTTAGCGACGAACTAATGACGGTTTTGTCCGTCGCCATAGGTTCGGTCCGTCGTTATAGCTTTTAGCGACGCTATATGTTGTCCGTCGCTAAAAGCTATGGCGACGGATTAGACCTATGGCGACGGACAAAACCGTCGTCGGTCCATTGCTAAAAGTAGTTCTGCTAGTTATGCTCTTTAAGAGTTCTGCTCTTGAAATGCTACATATATATATATATATATATATATATATATATATATATATATAAGTGAGATTTGTTTCTAACATTGATTAAGTAAAGATCTCCTATCTGACATAAAATTAGTAATTAAAGTTTAATCATTAATATATTTTGTATTATATATTACACTTTTTAATATTAATTATTATTTTCTCGTAATATTTTTTCTATATTTATTTAGGAATAAAATTGTTATAAAATAATAAGTTACCATTATGACTTTTAGTTTTAAAAATTAACTAAAGTTTAATCAAAATATATAAGTCATAATTATTTTTAGCATTAATTAACTAAATGTCTCCAATATTAATTATTATGTAATCATAATATTTTTCTTATATTTTAATATTTAGTTATTTAGAGTCTAAAGTTGAGTAAAGTAAAATTATAAACATATTTTTAAAGTTAATCCTACTTAATTATTACGGTTGTATATTTTAGTATAGTTATATTATAATAATTCTGTCGTTTATGTTTTAAATACTAATTCAAATTGTTCCAGCTTAATATAGCTTACTTATGTCTCAATATTTTAGTTTGTGGATAATTATGATATAATAGTAGAATAATTTGTTATTATATGATATATCATTGGTATAATAGTAGAATAATTTGTTATTATATGATCCGTATGTATTTTAATTTGGGCTCATGAGAATCAATATTAGTAAAGGACTTTTATAAGAAATAAAATTATTATAAAATAATAAGTTACTCTAAAATTTTTTAGGATCATAAATAGTGTTTTGGTTCTATTAAATTCTAGGTTTAAAAAGTGTTTTAATAGTAGTTAATAAAATAAAATCAGGAGGCTTTAAATAAGAAATAAAATTGTTATAAAATAATAAGTTACTCTAAAGTTTTTCAGGATCATAAATAATGTTTTGGTTCTATTAAATTCTAGGTTTAAAAAGTGTTTTAATAGTAGTTAATAAAATAAAATCATTTAACAAGTGTTAAATTCTAGTCTTATACCAAAGACCAAGAACAAAAAAAATAGTTTTGCCTTATTATATACAAGCTCACCAACCCCGTCCAAAAAACGGGCGGCATGGATAATAATTTATTATATTTATAATTAAAAAAATTAATTATGATTTCGATAAAGGCTGAATGACACATCCGTCACTCCAATTTGTCACCCACTTTCAAAGTCGTTCCTAAAGTTCATTTTTTGCCAGTTAGGTACTTAAAGTGATATTTTTTGGCGTTTCCGTTCCTTTTACCCGATTTGACCCCAACCCGACCCATTTTGACCAAATTTTAACCAACTCGACCCAATTTGACCCGACTTAATTTCACCAATTAAATTTTTTTTAAAAAAAACTAAAACATTTTTAAAATATTTTAAAAATAATTATTATTTTAAAATTCTTTTAAAAATAATATTTTATTTTAAAATATTAAAAATAATTATTATTTTAATTTTTTTAAAAATAATTATTATTTTTAAAAAAATTATTTTAAAATATTAAAAATAATTATTATTTTAAATATTTTTAGAAATAATTATTATTTTCAGTAAAAAATATAAATTCATAAAATATAAATTCAAATAAATTAAATAAGAAAATAAAACTTTATGAAGAACTTTGAAAGTGGGTGGCAACTTAGAGGGACAGATGTAACATTCAACCTTTCGAGAAACAAAGTTGTAGTTATTAAATAGTTGAATATTTATTCAAATAACTAATGATTGAATTATATATTGAAGGTTCTTTTAATTAATTATTAAGTTAAATATTTGAATGGATTATTGTAGATTTATTTAGTTATGATTATGTGAAAATAATTATTTTACTTTTATTTAAGTTTGTAATGAAATTCTATATTAGTGTTTATATTGACAAAATTTGCTTGAAATTCTAATCCGAATAGAGTTATGAAACTCATGTTTTAATTACTTTTAATTTAGTTATGACAATTAGTTATGAATGAATTCATTATAATTTTTCAACTAATGTTACAATTATTATGTTCAAATTCACATATATTATCAATACAATTAATCATGTGATTTGATAAAATTTTAAATTTAAATGAATTAAATTAGTTAGAACATTAATTTAATATTAAAATTGACGACTAATATTAATATAATTAAATCACGTGATATATCTCTTTAGTGTGTCTAATTGATTGTTTGTAATTGTTTTCAAGGTGATTTTTTTTAGTGAAGTGTGTTTTACCAGTTTTGTAATAAAATTGATAAAATCAAAAATAAAATTTCTTTTAGAAATTACTTTTTCTATTAGAGATTGGTTGGATTTCTTTTGAATACTTTATAAATTTAGATATTATATATTTAATTATTAATTATTATAAATTTGTATAGTACTTCAACTAATTTGAATAGGAAAGAAAAAAAAATTCCTTTTTTTTCTTCTATTCCTCTTATAGATAAGAATATTTTTAAATTTGAATTGTATTTAATTCATACAAATTTGGATAGCACTTATGCTAATATGAATTAAGAAAGCTGAACCAAAAATTAGTGAAACCAAATCAAACTAAATTTGTACTTTTAATTATATAGTTCATGTATATAGATATAGATTATATAGTTGATTTTATATATATATATATATATATATATATATATATATGGGATTATGCATCTTCATTTTTATTTTGGAGAAGGTGGACCAAATATAAATATGAACAAGAGGGGCCAATGACAGGCATTCGTAAGATCTAATGACCGCAAGGAAGGAACAATGTATTTGTACAAAATGTTGAATAACGACAAAACAACCATCACTAAATGACAAATAACAGACACGTGACCAACAAATGCGTTCCAAACCCCATCCATATACATACAACAACGACAACATACATACATTGTTACGTACCAAAAAGAACAAAACGTGGTGAATAAGAAGGTGGTACGATGGATCTTAAATTGTTTTCATATGCACTTATAAAATTATCTTTCTGCTCACTGGGTTGAATAATTTGTTCACAAGAAAATGGTAGTTCGTCAATTCTTGACCCAAAAAAGCAAATAATAATACTAAATTCAACAATTCTTGCCAAAAAAGAAAATATTTATATGCTTTTTATATTTAAATGCGTAATGTAAATTAAAAATATAACATGATAATGATGCTTTATCCTTCCAGTGATGTCTCAGCATCTCTTCGCTATGCTCCAAACCTGCAATCCACGTTCTCACAATGGTCTAAGGGGTGGTTCCACTGAGGAACACCTCTAGTGTGACTGTTAGCAGGGTTGTTCTTGAGATTTTAGTGGCCCAGTGCGAAAAGTGAAAACGAGACCCTTTTCGAAATATTATCTTCACAAAAAAAGTAAAAATAAATAAATAAAAAGTACAAACTGTATCCAAAAAAGTGTCTTTTCGGAGCTTAAAACATAATAGTTTGGACTTCAACACTATATTAGAGTTGGCCCAGTTGAGTCCTTAAAAATTTATCGGGCTTTAAAAATTACTTTTGTATACCTATATCATTATATATTTATATTTTTAATTTCACACATATATATAAATACTATATATATAAAAAAAATTGGGGCCCTCCTGATCGGGAGCTCAGGGCAGTCGACCATCCCGCTTGTGCTCAGGAACGACCCTAACTGTTAGTACTCGGGTAGAAAGATAAAGTATCACTATAGTCGTGTGTGTGTGTGTGTGTGTAATATGAGTGTCTAACCTTTAACCGTCTTCTTTGTTATCTATTTATATGCATACATTCTGAGGGAACAGGTCATCTCACAATGTCACAACCTGGGGGCCTGTGGTGGGCCCCTTCACGTGTTATGGGCGGTCTATATCTTATCATTCGTCTGACACCGCACTTGACTATTGGACCGCTACACTGCCATTTCGATGATCGGTCGTCCCTAGGTACTTTGGGCCTCAGGCCGACGATCCACCACCTGTGACCAAGGGCCTGAGGACACTGATTATTCTCAAGTTTGAGTTCTTGGGCTTACGTATATTTGGGCCTCAAGTATGGGCTTATATTTGGGCCTCAATAGGGGGCTATCCCTATCATTGCCCCCATTCCCTCATTCTACTCTAGTGGGATGGAGGAGTATGGAGCGCAAGAGTGACGAGAGTTAAGCAAATATCAGGGTAGAAAGGGTGGGGGAGTGATCAAGATGAGTGGTCGGGGTTTGTGGTCGGGTTATGTGTGAGGAGGTGGACAGATAAGCGCATAAAACTCAGAGATCAAGGAGTTATGGTTTGCATTAAATGTGTCATTTCTTGAGTTGAGTGGTAATAATGACGCAAGCAGCGTCATTTTACCTCCCACACCTGGTTACAATTGTTCCCACGATCTGGACCCTAGATTTTGAATTGGATGGTTAGATTGGAACAAGGGGAGGCATATAAATATTGCATAAAGGGTATTTAGACTTTCCACTTTTTATCTTTGCAGTATTCCCTTTACGATTTTGTTTGAGAGTTTCCTTGCCGAAAAACTGTGCGTAAGGAGTTCGTCAGTGTTGCGCTTGTTTCTGGTGTGAGTAATCAAAGTAAGAGTTTGATTTATTTTTGTTTGAAGCTTTAGTTTTTGTCGTGTGAGATAGGCTGAGCTGGCTAGAACGATTAAAGTTCTTTTTGGGACTGATAGGGCTAATTTACCCACCAGCAATAGGGCCAAAATTGATGAGGGTGCCCGAGTTGAAGAAAGGGGGGCTAATGAGGGCGATGGGGTAAACGTAGGTATGGATAGTGACGAATCATCTTTAGGAACCCCTTCGGGCTCTCTTGGAAAACAAATCATTGAATCTAGAAAGGTCGTTGGGCGATCAGGTGGTCCGTCGGGTGTGAGGAAGCAGGATGAGGAAGAAGATCCGGCCTTTGAAATGGAAAGTATCCTCTTTTTCGGAACTTTCACGGTCGAGGAAAATGAAAAGGTTATCCCCACCATGGAGACAGGGGCTTTTGCCAATCTAGTGGATGTATTTAGTAAAGATCCATATATACACGTGACCCAAACCAGTAGGTTCAACAGTAGCGCCTTTGAAACCCTTTGGACTGCCATTCAGCTACCTACTGAGTATAGCCTTAGAGTGCCCACTACTCTAGAGAGAATATTCTTCCGTCCCGATAGGTACTGGGTCGGGTTGCCAGTTATGCATTTTAGGTTTGGCCTCAGATTTTCCCTTCATTCATAAGGGAATTGTTGTGTGACTTCTTTCGTTGTGCCCTCGGGAAACTAGTGCCGAATTTAATGTTGTCAATAAACACCTTCATTGCCCATTGATCTGAGCGAAAACTAAGACCGAACCATTTATTGTTCTTTAGGATGTTTAAATTCCAAAAATCCTTGACCAAAGGATTTTATTTAGTTCAGAGACAAGATGGTCAACCTGAACTAGTGATTACCCCATCAGGCAATAAGGGGTGACATGAAGAGTGGGTGTATATCCGAGGGGGTGAAGTGGCATCGCTGCCGTTTTTTGTTGATCTAACTTGTGAAAATGCCCCTTCAACCATTAAATACAAAATCCCTCCAAGATTGAAGGAGAAATTCGTTCGATATTTTAGTAACCCGGTGATAAGGCAACCTTGGTCTTCAAAAAATTTCCGAAGCCAGCCATTTCTATTCGAACATCAAAGTAAGTTAATTTGTTAAATAGGAAAATTGTGTACTAGGATTTTATAAATTGGATTTATTCATGTTATGTTCGTGACTGTTTTGTGTTGTATTACGCAGTTCTAAAAGAGGACCCTTCCATGGCCAAGAGAAGTTTTAAGATAAACTCGAAGGCCTTGTCTGCCGCCCTCAGCCCGACCCCGAAATTAACTGGTGGACCTGCGCAAGGGACTCGAATTCCCAAGGGAATCAAGGCAGGGAAAGGGAATCAAAAGAAAAAGGCAACGGACGAGGGGTCGCCTTCTAAAATGGCCCAATCAACAATTGAGATTGGGGGGGCTGGTTTGACTGCTGAGGAACCAGTGAATGAAAGGAGGGAGATATAGACTCCCTTACAAACAGAAGTGGTGTCATGTTCGGGCTCTGAGGCTAGCACCGGATTAACGGGACCTGTGACTGAGCCATCGGGGGAGGGAAGGACCCAAACAGTTGGCCCCTCAACCATGCCTCAAGGGGGGAGTGGTCCATCGGGAATGAGCTTAGTCCCGACCTGAATGTCGCACCCGACGGGTCCCTTGGGGGATTGCTGCATTAATTTTCGGTCGCTGGATGGGTGGTTTCCACCAGCTAGTCAAGTAGGATTCTGTTGAGCTAAATCTATACTAGCAAAATTATGTGCAAGTATACACAGTCAATCAAGTAATAAAGTGATAAGGAGTGTCGAACCCTTGAGTAACAAATCAATAACTATCTCCAATTACTAATTTTGTATCAATTCAATTTTATCTAAACAATGAAATTGAGTTGAGTAAATTATAAATGAGAATAAATAATTAATAATTAACAAATATCAAAAATAAAATATAGGATTACAATTTTTCCCAATGAATCATTCCAATCTCTTTACTCTCTCCCTCAAATAATCAATTACAATGAATTATTAACTGGAAATCACAAGTAATTAACTATCTTCTTTCAAGAACAATTAATATTGAAATCCATCTAAAATCATCCACTATATTCTTATGCAAACAATAATAGATACATTTACTAAGCACAAATTTCCATACAAGTTATATGCGACATATAGATGTATTCCTATTCTATATGTAAATACGAATTCCACTCCTAAGAGATCCTTCATAACACATGCTACCATATTTTAGAACTAACCCTAGATTATATCTTCCAATATGATCTAAGTTATCAGATAATTGTTAGCCACACAATTATAATTAAGAGCAAATATGGTAGATAATTCATAAATAATCAATCACAAGAGATAGAGAGTAATTCAATCAAAAACTAACATTGGCTTCCATTGTAATCCTAATTAGGAATTAGTTCATAACGTAAAAGTAATATATCATCATCATAATGCTCATCATTGTTCAAATACATAAATTAAATAAAAAGAATTAAGAAAAACTATATAGTTTTTAATCCCAATCCTTGATCTTGAATCTCCGTCTTTTCTTTTCTCTACCGATAATGTTTTCTTCCTTCTTTCTTTTTCTGATGATATTCTAAGGCTCTATGTATCTAGGGTTAGCCTCTCTTTCGCATCCTCGCTCTCTGAGACTTTAAACAGCTAAAAATCACTATCCCTAGCCGCACGCACACGCCTCACGCGCCCGAAAAAATGACCTAGCATTGCGGCTCACCTTATTAATGTCGCGACTCACCTTATTAATGCCGCAGATCACATTCCATGCCACGGCTCACCTTATCGTGCGTCGCGACTCAATTTCTTCTGTTTACTTTCTCTAATTTCTTCTTCCTTGCGCGCCCAATTGAATTTTCATCCTCTATTAAATACATTCCTTGCTCCAAGTCCTTACCGAACAATATTGGCTTCATAACGAGGCTTAATATACATCATCTGTTATTCTTTCTCCAATTACAATAATGAATTCCATTCCTGCATCAAAATACTAAAATTGCATCAAAATAATCTCAAAATACTTAAGAACCACAAAATAATTAAGCCAAAAGTGCTCAATTCGTAAATAGAAAATCCACTCATCAGATTCATCCCCCCTTTAGAAAGTTTTAAAACTTTCCAGCTTCCCTAAGACAACGACCTCTTTAATGGAAGGACCATGGGATCACTAACGGATGAAATGTTGGCTTATACTGGCAAGGTAAGAATTAAACCGTCATTTAGATTGATCATCTTTCAAACTATATTATTATGATAATGATTAGCTAAGCATCTCGGTGCGCATTGCATCGGCCACTCGAAAGCAATCAATTGATCTGAACGAGGAAAAAAGAAAAAGGATTAAAATTTTCAATCGGGCAGAAACCTTAGATGCCTGAGTGAAGGAGCTAGAACAATCGATGGCTGACACCGAGGAGATCAAACAAAAGCTCAATGAAGTGAATGAGGCGAATGCCAAGCTGCAAGATGCTTACAACACTCTGAAATGTCATTCGAGATCCTAGGTAAGGAGAAAACTGAAGTATAGTTGTCGGAGAAGGCAGCTACCGATCGGGCAATACAAGTAGAAAGCCAACTGGCCTCTCTCTAGGAGCAGCTTGAAAACCTAAAAGCAAACCCTGACGAGGAGACTCGAGACAGAATCATAGATGAATACCATCAGTCTGAGAAATTACAGAGTTCGTGTTGGTCGGGATCGGTGCCCCCCAGTGGTAAGCAGGTTATGATCGTTGTCTGAGGTTTCAATAGGAAAATGGGGTGATTATCCCCGAGGGGGTCTAACATTCATAATTTTTGGGTTATCCACCCGACTGGGTACCCTGAGTACGCCATAGATGATGAAGAAGAAGAGGCAGATGACTCTTTCTTAGAAAGTCCAAAGAAGGATGTGAATGCGGAAATGACTGACGGTCGAGGGGGAGAGTCCGAGAAAGATGTTGGGGATCAGTCAGAACCAAATCCTTGAATGAAAATTGTTGCTATGTTGGTTTATTTTCATTTGTTTAATTAGAATCTATTTATGTAATTGAGATATGTATTTTGTCATGAAATAGGTGATCAGGGAAAAATATTTTATGTAATCGTCATAAGTATTTGTGATGAATTGGTAATTAATGGAAACATGTGTTTAAGTTTTTTAAGAATTTCTTTCAAGTATAGCATTCATTCGAGTCAAATAATTGTCTAAGGGCATTCGCCCAAGATTATCCCAATTGGGCCAACTGTAATCCCACTTGGGTCTAACCATTATTTGAGGGCATTTGCCCATAATTATCCTATTTGGGCCAATAATAAGCCCGTTCGGGTCAAAAATTATCTAGGGGCATTCGCCCTATGAGTATGTCATTCGAGTATGATCGTGTTTTGGGACTATTACCCAACTGTAAGCCTATTCGGGTCAAACAACCATCTAAGGGCATTCACCTTATAAATATCCCATTCGGGTAAAAATACCAGTAGTTAGCAACAATAAGCATAAACCTCGAACCAAAAAGGTCATACATTAATATGTGTTACTACAAAAAGTCATATTTTTACAAGTCGATTGCTATTTCCAAAAGTCTACAAAAAGTAGGCATAAAGGCGATCTACTGATAATACTTTCGAAGTCGGCTAATATGTCAGGAATTTTTGACTGTTGTTCCATCCATTCGGGACAATTGGTAAGTTCCTGGTCGGATGATTTTTTAGACTTGGTAAGGATATTCCTATCGGTGCATTAGTTTTCCCGTGTACAAGGGATCAGATGCTTCAAATTGCCTAAGTACAAGATCCCCTTCTTTAAATACTCGAGGTTTGACCTTTTGGTTGTAATAGCGAGCTATTTTCTCCTTGTATTCGGTCATTCAGTGTGAAGCTCTTTCCCTGTCTTCATCCAAAAGATCTAATAAGTTAAGGTGGAGTCCTTCGGGATTGGCCTGTTCATCGAAATGCTCGACTCAGTAGGACACTGAACTGATTTCAACAGGGATGACGACCTCAGTCCCATATGCCAACTTGAAAGGTGTTTCCCCAGTAGTGGACTTGGGGGTCGTCCTATATGCCCATAACAACCCGGGGAGCTCTTTGGCCCATTTTCCCTTAACATCGAAAAGTCGTTTTTCCAAACTTCAAAGGAGAATGCGATTTGTTACTTCCACTTGGTCGTTGGCCTGCGGATGCTCGACGGACGACTTCCTATGCGTGATATTTAGTTCTTCCAAATATGCCTCAAATTCCTTGCCTATAAACTGAAGACCATTGTCCGAGATTTACACTTGGGGTATGCCAAAATGCATAACGACAAATCATTGAAGAATTTTTTACAATCCCTCTCGGTAATACGTTGGAGTGCTTTTACTTTAACTAGTTTAGTCATATAGTCGACTGTCATAATGCAGAATTGAAGGTTGTCGGGGACTTTAGGAAGAGGACCTATCAGGTCGATGCCCCACACTGCAAACGAGATAGGGGAGAGAATGGAGGAGAGTGGTTCTCCCGACTGTTTTGGGACATTGGCATATACTTGACATTGATGACACTTTTCAACATATGATTTCACATCCTCATGTATTGTCGACCAGAAATACCACTGTCTCAATATTTTGTGTGCCAATGCCTTGCCCCCTAAGTGATCTCCACAAATGCTAGCATGTACTTCTTCCAAGCAATAGTCTGCTTTCGGCTAAAGTGGCACACCTGATAGGGTCACCAAAAATGCCCTGCGGTATAAGATTCCTTTTCTCATGCGAAATTTTGATGCTTTATATTTAACCTTGGATAGAAAGATAAAGTATGATTATAGCCATCTATGTGTATAATATGAGTGTCTATCCTTTCACCGTCTTCCCTGTACTTTATTTATAAGCATACCTTTTGAGGGAACATGTCATGTCACAACCTGGGGGCGTGTGGTGGGCTCCTCCACGTGTTATGGGTGGTCCCTATCTTATCAGTCGTCTGGCACCGCACTTGACTATGGGACCGCTGCACTGTCATTCCGACGATCAGTTGCCCCTATGTACTTTGGGTCGACGATCCACCACATGTGACCAAGGGCTTGAGGACACTAATTATTCTCAAGTTTAAGTTCTTGCGCTTAGGTATATTTGGGCCTTAGGTACGGGTTTATTCCTAACACATGATAAGTGGGATAATTGATCGCTCTAGTAAATTAAGGATTATTGAGCTTCCGCGGACTTTTATTATTATAAATATATATTTTATCTTTTTATTTTTTATCTTATCGTTAACTTTTTACAGTTGTATGAAATTAAGTTTTAGTTTATCCTAATTAAGTTAGATTGAAATGCGTTGATAAGTTGAGTGAAAGTAGTATGCACACAAGCCAATCATATTTGATATGATGTAGCATATACTTTGTAATCTTATTCATTTATTAATAAAAGAACTGATTTTTATTAAAAGGCATTTTATATTATCTACATGGTGCTGTTATATTAAATGTGATAAACCCATAGTTTTGAGCAATGCTTTTAGAATCATGATGGTGATCATGCTAATGAGATCTAAATTCAAGATAGCTCACAAACTAAAATTGTTCCTAATCGTTGGATTACTAAATTGGGGATTAGTGAATCCGGATAGATTAGTACATACGTTGCTTGCTCTTATGAAGAGGATGATTGATCTCATAATCATTTGTGTGGAGACACTAAAGCAAGTATGTAGGTGCTTATTGGAGAATAAGTTCACTGAACGTGACTCGCTAAGGAATACCTAATGGAGTTTTACTCGGCTGTCAATAGGAATTCCTCTAGTGATAGTAGTACAAGTGATCCTTAGACTTGAGATCATCATAGTATCTTGTGTATGATAAGTTATACTTTGACATGTCCCTTAAGACCTTTAGGGTATATCAAAGGGTATGATTGGGTATAATAAGTTGTACATGGAGATAGGTGAATGATCAACAAAGAATCTACCACGTCTAGTAAAAGATGTGAATGTCCTATGTGATTCGATAAATGATAACTCAGTAGTCCTTGGCCAAGGCAGAATGAAATTAGAAAGGAGTTTCTAATTTGCATTATTTAGAGTTGTGCATTTGGGAATCGAAATACATATAATTAAATAAAATAAGACTTGACAGAAATTCCATGTCTTATATTTAATTGGGACATTGTATGGTAGAAGGATTGAATTGTACGGTAACTATTTACTCAAAGGTTTTTTTGTGATTAATGTTGAAATCTATATTATCTGGAAAGTCGTTGATCGCTAAGGGGGCTTACCCTTATTGTAGAATAAATATTATTTATTTAAATGAATTAAATAGTTTAATTTATTTATTTAAATAAGATTAGAATTGTTCTAATTGATTTATTCACAACCGGTTTAATATGGAGAACCTAAAGGGTCACACCGCAAAAGGAAAATATTTATTTAAGAAGTAAATGGCATAATTATAATAATAAGTTAAGTGTATTTAATTTAATCTATGGAGATAGAATAAATTAAATAGCTTAATATTTATTATTTAATATTTTGGAAATATTAAATATAAATTAATAAGAGGAGTCTTATTATTATTATTACTATTACTATTATTTAATTCCTAATAGGGATTGGGAATTAATTAATATTACTATTATTTAATTCCTAATAGGGATTGGGAATTAATTAATATAACTATTATTTAATTCCTAATAGGGATTGAGAATTAATTAATAGAAGTACTCTCTCTCTCTCTCATTAATTCCTAATTGGATTAGGAATATAATTAAAGGAGTTTAATTAAAATAGAAACCATAATCCTAAATAGTTTAGGGAAGGGGTTTTCCTATATCTATAAATAAGAGAAGTCTTATCATAGATTAGGGTTACACACTCTTGCATTAGAATTGTGGAGAGTACTTACAATTTCTATAGAGATAGAAACTAGGATTTTGCCAAACACCCAACTTCTTGAATATTTGTTCTTCCTTGGTGGATCACCTCTAGAGGCCAAACACTTGGGTGGCTAACATTGATCAAAGGAAAGAATCACACCGTTGAATTCAAGGAGAACGCGAAGGAATTGGAGTTGAACTTGTACCTGAGGAAGCTAGAATTCGACAAGGGTATAATTCTTATTCTCCATCTCTTTCGTTTAATTAATAATTGTGCATAAAGAACGATCATGGTGATGGTTTGTATAAAAAAAAAAAATTAAAATCCGTTTTGTCGCGCTTCCGCTATATTTATGTAATTTGATTGCTTGCCCGCGTTACATACAAACCTAACATTGAGTTATCTCGTTATATTTATATTTATTTATTTTAAGAATAATGCTAGAGACACAAACTATTTTACAAACATTTTACAAACTGGCTGATGTGACACTGTTGTATTGGTGATAGTGTTGTAGCGGGAAGGTGTTTTTTTTAACTATCACCAATACAACAGTGTCATATCAGTCAGTTTGTAAAATATTTGTAAAATAATTTGTGTCTTTAGCATTACTCTTATTTTAATTGTGTAGTTATACTCAAAGTTAGTAGAATCTGATAATGGTCATACAATGGACTTGTGGGAAGAATTTGATTAGATGTAAAATACTAACAAAAAAAAAAAAACTTTAGGAATAGTTGGCCAAACAAATTCGGGTAAGTTATTGTGAACTACTGAACGTAAAAGAAGAGAATTGTTATTTTTATAAAAAAAAAATTAATATTTTTACAAAGTTTTACTAACATGAATGTGGGTCTTATGTTTTATGTATGTGAGAGAAATTTTATGAAATTATCAAATTCTCTTGTTAAAATATCAATCATTCAGAAGAATTATGAGCAGTTTTTTTAATATTTAAAACAAATAAACAAAGGGAAAAAAAAATGAATCATGAGCAATGAAGTCAAAAGTTTGAAAGTCATAGTTATGGATAAGATGTTACTTACCACGTGGGTCAAACGATGGTCTTTCGCCACACATGCTGTGTGGTCAACATTTACTTTGACGTTACCGGTCTATGTTTCAAGTTGCATGTCACCGTGTACTGGTATCATTTTTTTAGTACATAAAATTGGAGATAAATAAGCACATTGTGCATAATAATTATATATATTTGGAGGAATTTTTATCATATTTATGTTGGGATTAAAATTTTTTTGTGAATAAAGTATAAGACGTAAAGTTATTACCAATCATTTATTATGAATGAAAATTAAACCCAAATTTTAAGCAAAGTAAATGACCATCGAAGGCTTGGCTACCATTAAACCAAAGGAGGTTCAGTGTCTGACAAAAATATTTCAATCGTCTTATATTTTATATTTTTTTTACTCAAACGATTATATAAAATATAAAAATGTACATTTATATGTACGAAATAATTGAGTCAACCCTTTTACCGAACTATTGAACTCATGCTGATCCTACAAGTACAAGTTATATAACACAACTTGTACAAACTTGTGTAGCAGAAGCAGTAGAGGAAGTATCATTTGAAACAAGTTTATAATAAGTCCAAATCTATAATATAAAACAGAGCGATTTTAACATTCAACGATCTCAAATCATTTTATTCATCCAACGGTCATTAATTCTATTTTCGTTTTCCCCCAAAATCATTTTTTTTCATCCACAATATTTTTCAAAATTCTAACCTTTCAAAATTCTAACCTCTCAATCAATCATTTCATCCATCTAACGACCACTAATTCTTCTTTCGTTTCCCCTCAAAATCATTTTTTTACCCACAATATTTTTTAAAATCCTAACCTCTCAATCAATATTCAGTCACCTCAGTCTCTCTTCTTTTTCCCCCTCCCTTCTATCAGTCGAGCAAAACAATAATTTTTAAGTGTCAAGTTACAATTTAAAAAGTTACAATCAATCAAAAAGGCTTATAAATAATAAAAAAATAAATCTTGAAATGTAACTAAACTTAGTTTAGATTTATGGGACTTTGACTATTAAAGTTGGATATTGATTGAGAGGTTAGAATTTTGAAAAAGATTGTGAGTGGAAAAAAAATGATTTTGAGGGGAAACGAAAGAAGAATTAGTAGTCGTTAGATGAATGAAATGATTTGAGACCGTTGGATGTTGAAGCCGTTCTGTTTTATATTATAGATTATAGATTGAAATTTGTCCTCATAAGAATTTTCATTTAAATGCTTTGTGGAGTATTTATAAAAAGTGCGGGTCTGTTAAGATTGAATTTAGGCTTTTAGTTTAGTGTGCGTTCATATTTAGTGCTTCATTTTTTTGTGTCCATGATTTATTTTTATTTTTTTTGAATTCGCTACTAACTAATAATCAATAGTTTAAACTTAATTTAAAAATAAAATATCAAGCTATAAATATAAAAGACATATATCAATAAATATTTATCAAAGATTAAACAATTTATTCAAAAAAAAATTGTGAATATAATATTATGCACGAACGAAAAGCTTACACTGTGGACTGGTCTCTTTACGTACGGAAAAGACACAATGTACATTTTTATGTGATCGAAACATTTACATTACCATTAATTTCCCCGGTACATAAAGATATAAATAAATAAACGAATTGAAACTCCACATTTAGTTCATAAATCCAAATTAGACCAGAAAGTTTAAAAACTCATCAGCCATTAACCAATTCTGGATCGAGTCTACTTCTACGCTCGCCGTCCTTTCCAACGCCGTCGGCGCCACCGCTGTCCTCCTCCTCTTCGGCGAGGACAACGACGATGAAGATTCTGAGTTGGTCGCGGACGAGGAAACCGAAGACGATGAAGAATTCAGTGACGCCGCCGATCTCTTCGACATAATCCGGACCGGGTCCGGCTCGCCCGAATTAACTCGGAGCGGAAAATTCAACATCGCACGTGACCCGCGCATGCGGAACGCCGCCCTGTCATAAGCCAAAGCAGCGTCCTCCGCCGTCTCAAATGTCCCGAGCCACACGCGGGCCCCATTCTTCGCCGGATCCCTAATTTCAGCCGCGAATTTCCCCCACGGCCGTCGCCTCACGCCTCTGTAATGCTTCCCGCTCGGTTCCGCCGCTGCCGGCGCCTCGTCCGGCTCTGTCTTTGGCTGCCCCGCCGGAATGTTTACAAATTCCGACGAGCCAGTCTCAATTTCAGACTCCAATTTGACAGAATTGTTATCGGAGACTGACGTCATCCATCGGAGGTCGACGGAATTGTCACCGGTGAAGCTGTTACTTAAGCATTCGGAATCAAAATCATCGAGTAGATGACGTCTTATGGATTCGAGAAGAGCAAAATCATCCGAATCAAACACACAATTTTCTTGCATCATTTTTAAAAAAGAAGAAGATAGATTTTAAGGATTTTTTTTTTGGTTGAGATGAGTGTGTTTACAGTTGAGATGTGAGAGAGGTGAAATATTTTGGGGGAAATGTGGATTGTGGGGGTTTATATAGGGGTTTAATTTAGAAACGAGGTGCTCGAACTTGGTTGAGATTTGTTGTTCCTTCAAATAATACGATTATGAGAAATTTTAATAATTGAATTTATTTTGGAGTTCAGTGGTCAGTGGATGGGAGGATAGTTCCTATATCTGGAAGGTGGGAGGAGAGAGGGTTTTGGACACGTGACTATTTTTTTTCCTTTTTTTTTAAAAAAAAAACTGATTGATTTGAACTTTGATAACACCGTATAGGTTTTAACTTTAACCACAGCAATGTCTTGATTTTACTACCGGGTACCGAAGAGTCTCGCTACATATGTTAAAAAATTTCAATCAAATTACAATTGTACTTGTATTAATACAAGAAAGTAGGTAAAATTAAAAAATAACACTATTATGACTTTATTTGTTAATTTTTTTGTTGTGAATTACATGAATAATTATAATTAATAATATTATAACGATATATTTGATATAGTGGACTAAACTTATAATTCTACCAAATCTCATGTATTGATATACGTCGCAATCGTAATTCGACACAAAAATTTTCCCATACTTAACTGAACTTGGTAGAATTATAAGATTGATCTACTATATCAAATACATAGTTAAAATATTACTCCCTCGGTTCCTAAATAACTGACGTTATAGGTTAATTTTTTTGTTCCTAAATATTTGAGGTTATAGGATTTCTAGGAGAATTTATATATATCCATATAATTCTCTCTCTTCTTCCTATTGGAGTCCTAAAAAAAATTAAAGATTTGAAAATTCTCTCTCTTCTTCTTATTGGAGTTCTATAAAAAATTAAATACTTAAGAATTCTCTCTCTCCTTTCTATTGGACTCTTTTATCTTTTTATGTATATCTGTGCAATTCTCTCTCCCCTTCCTATTGGATGAATAGATAAATGAATTGGAGTAATTAAGTTTCTTAATTAGTGTGCTTTGGCTGCTAACGTCAGTTATTTAGGAACCGAGGGAGTACTAACTATATATATCCACATAACTTGCAATAAAAAATTGACATATAAAGTCGCAAGATATATTATTTTTCGGTAACTAAATTTTGGATCTGAACTCGAACCAAGTTAGTAAATTTAGAGCTGAAAATGAACCTGAGTGATTTGAAACCCGATTTGAAATCGACTCGAAAAATTCAAGCGAGACTCAAATTTGATATTAAAAGGAGTCAAATTCAAATCCATTTTAATACTCGGACACTTATAAGAGTTGAATATGAGTCGTCTATTGTTCGCTCATTTAGAGTTTCAAATTTTTTTTATCTCACTGATCCATACTCAATACAAGTTCATCGATCCTTATTCGTATACAGTATCGAGTATACTCGATTTATTGAATATATAATATTTGTCAATTAAATTCTTCATATACTTTAATAAGTGTAAAGGATTTTAATGTTTCCCATATATGTCCATCAATTGATTCAAAAGTGATACTATCATCTCATTAATTTTTTGGCAAAGCTTGAGATTAGTTTGAAAAATTCAAATTTATATTATTTCGAATAGTTAGACTAAATTAATTCTATCTGCATTATCATATAAATGATCTTCTTCTAATTCGTGTATCTCTCAAATGCTTGCGAATTACTTGACTAAAAAACAAGTCAAGTCGAGTACAATAAAATGAGTCAAATTCGAATCTGAGCAAAGATTACAAAATTGTATTCGAACCCAAGTACCTTAAAAAAGTTTCGAGTATAATTTAAGTAAGATATTGTTCGACTCGACCCGAAATCATTTTCACCCTAGTTAACATACCTTCATTATTGGTCTAACTCGAGAGTTAACCCCATTTTAGTTAACCCTCCCTATCTCTCTTTTTTTTCCTTTTCATGAGAGCTTATTTTCATTTTTAAGTGAAATTTTATTTTTATTTTAAGAAGATGACTGATTTTTTTTTCTATTTAAGAAAGAGCTTTATTATTTTCTCTTATTAGATTTTGTATTTTTTATTTTAATATTTTTTTCTTTGTTGTGAGAATTATCTATTAGCTTATGAAATGTTTAGTGAGTTTAAATTTTGAAACACCCTTAAGAATTTTGTTCATCTACAATTAGTTTATTCTAAACACAATTTATTTAAATTACAAACGTTACTTTTGGAGCTTTAACGCATCATACTATTTTTGGTGTATTGGCTAAATGCATTAAACGTTAACACTACAAACACTATAAACATTGATAACCGAACATACCCAAACTATTGACATGGCAGTAATCTTTGTGCACTTGCGCCGTTGATTAATAATTTAAAGTGTAAAAATGAGATATTTTAGGTATATCTAATTTGGGGAGTGATCCACAACCATCGCCGACTGTGACCCTATTTTTAGCTAGCTGATTTCCCATCCTCCATCTAAAAAATAAACAACACAAATTAAAAACGAACTTTAAGTATCCGCAAGTATTTGCTGTACGTGGATACCGCAACTAATACTTGTGGATACTAATTGCACCTAAAATTACCCTAATACCCTTGTTTATGGAAGTCCTTCCCAGTACTATACACAAGTATTTGTTACAGTTTTATTTTTGCATACTATCCTCAACAAATACTTAAGGATAGTTCGCAAAAATGATAAATTTCTACTTGTTGCTTTGAGCTTATTAATGGGTTTACATTATTCAATTTACTTTTGGTTATAATTATACATGAGCAAGCAATTTTATGAAAACTGATGGAATGTTTAAAAAAATTTATATCTCAGGCATCAGACTCTAGAGCAAATTTATGCTTAAATTTGGGTTGCTAGGAGAAAATTGTTTCTTTAATCTCAGAGAAAAATTAAGTATGTTTAATGCATTGATGGGGAATAAAATTTAGAACTTCTTTCACTTGCTGACAAAGTAATCCTTTGTGTGTTAGTTTTATGCAAGACTAATAGTCTATTGTAAGGTATTATATTAAAAAAAGGGACATTTACATTTAGTAGTACATTTTTAGAAATAATTACAATAATGGTGCATAGATAAAATAATTAAAAAAATAATACACTTTTCCATATTTATTTACAATATTAGTGCAATTAGGATTCCTTAATTTAGGGGATAATATCACTTTCTATCTCCTCCATTCTATCCCTTTAATTTAGTTTCCATATCAGTTTTTTTAAAAAAAATAAAATACTCATTCTCTCTCTCCCCTCCCTCCCTCCCACCCACGCCCACCACCACCTCTCCCCGCCACCCACGCCGCCCCTCCGCCTCCCTCCCTCCCTCCTTCCGCCCTCCCTCCGCCCTCATTGGTGTCACAAAGTAGCAAAGCTTGGTGTCTAAGTCGAAAAAGTGACACCAAAATATTAAAAACTCCATTTCAGATTCAGTGGATTGATGATTCAGTAGCTAAAGTTGATGCCAACATTTAAATGTTTTGAAGATATAATTTTACTTTGGTCCTAATTAACGGGTTGTCGCTTGGTCCTAATTTTTTTATGATTATTTGTTTACCCACAAAAACTAAATGGTAATCATTTTAGTTTTGTGGGTAACCAAATAGTCATAAAAAAAATTCAGAATAGTTACCATATTCTTTAAAATTATTTTGATTATGGTACAGTTACCATATTTTTTTTTCATAGTGCAGTTGGTAGCCAAACCTTTATACAAAGGTAACCAATTCAGTTTTATTGGGTTACCAATTAATTAAAAAAAATCTATTATAGATTTTTTTTAACATACTGTAGTTGGTAGCTAAACTTTAACACAAAGGTAACCAATTCAGTTTTATTGGGTTACCAATTAATTATAAAAAATCTATTATAGATTTTTTTTTCATAATGCACTTGGTAGTCAAACCTTAACACAAAGGTAACAAATTCAGTTTTATTGGGTTATCAATTAATTATAAAAAATCTATTATAGAATTTTTTTTTTCATAGTGCAGTTGGTAGTCAAACCTTAACACGAAGGTAACCAATTCAGTTTTATTGGGTTACCAATTAATTATAAAAAATTTATTATAGATTTTTTATAATTAGTGCAATTGGTAGCCAAACCTTCATACAAAGGTAACCAATTCAGTTTTATTGGGTTACCAATTAATTATAAAAAGATCTATTATATAATATTTTTTTCATAGTGCAGTTGATAGCAAAATCTTAATACAAAGGTAACAAATTCAGTTTTATTAGGTTACCAATTAATTTGAAATCATTTTCATTGTCTGACAACTGAAACATTAAAAATAATACAATAATAGGAATGATTCCAAACATTAGATTACTGATCCAAACATTACATTCCCAATGAAATTTCTTCTATTCATTCCTTAAAGTTAATAAAAACATGGCAGACTGGTTCCTCCGACAAAGACTTGGCTACCATATATTATGACTTGACCCGTATATTATGACTTGACCCGTATTAAGCTTTTGAAGACTTCTTCTCATCCGCTGAAGACTTTTTGACCCGTACTTGGATGAACTGATTCCTTCGATGAAGACTTCTTCTCATCCGCTTCTATGTAGACTGGCAGTATATATCTGACATGAAGGAGAGAGAGAGTAAAGAGAGAAGGATGCCGGAAATAATGGTGAGAGAAAGTAGAGAAAGAAGGAGGATGCCGAAAATAAATAGTGGGTGCCATTAAATAGAGAGGAGTAAATAGGGTGGTTATAGTTCTCTTTGATTTAAGGGATAATGATTTAATGGGTTTTTTCTTGTTGCACTCTTTTTGTAATTATTTTGTTAGTGCATGTAATTATTTTGTTAGTGCACTATTCTTGTAATTTTTTACTAATTGTTGTATACTTATGTAAAGAACCCAAAAAAAAAAAAATTCTACAAACTATGCTCAAGTATTTGTTGAGGATAGTGCAGAAAATTTTTCTGCAAACTATCCGCAACAAATACTTGCGGATAGTATTAAGAGACTTCCATAAATAGGGAATTAGGTTGCGGATACTAATTCAGCCCTTTTAATCGTAGTCACTCTTATTTTGAATGAACGATATATGATCAGTTGACTAGAAAAACACCCACAACCAGTGGTGACTGTGAATTATCCTCCATCTAACTTATATGTCTCACTGAATTTAAATGATATTTTATGAAGTTTTTATATAAATTTTAACTATATAAGTATAAGAAATTATATAAAATATATGTAGGGTATAAGTACACATTCTAAAAAAATATATATACTTTTTTTATGTTGTTATAAGTATGATACTCTACACCTTCAAATTAAATAAAAACTTATATTTTTTCGTGCTCTTTCTATTCGTTAAAAGTATACTTATTTTTCATTCTCCTTTATTCATAAAAAATATACTTATATTTCATGCTCTGTCTATCTACAAAAATTATTTTGTAAAAAATATATAAAAGTTTGTTATTGTTTTAAAGACATGTGCGAGGCATATTGTATAATATTAAAGGATCAATTTGAAACAAATCGTGATCAATAGAATTAGGCCTGACAATTTTGTGTGAACCCGATAAGACCCGCTTGATTCTGACCCTTATAGGACTTGAATTTAAAAATTCTAAATAGTTAAGGTCGGGAATGAGATATACTCTCCCACCTCCGCCCTACCCCGATTATATATATAATTATCTTTAAAATTAGCCTTTATATATACAATTATGTACATATTTAGGTTATTTCAATAAAATTCATAACATTTGTAATACAAGGTATAGTTAGGTTATTTTAATTTTGTATCAAAAATAATTGCAAAAAAGTACTATAAAAAAATTTAAAAGATTTTAACCTAGAAAAAAGAAAAAGAATTCGGGCAAACGGTGCGGAACAAGGTGTATGGGGTGTTTATTTTTGAGACGGAACGGATATAGAAGGAAGACAAACATTTATGGAGCCTACATTAAATACCATACCCGTCCTGTTACGAGGCTAAAACGAATGGACCAAATTGCATTTGTTGCAACCTTGCCCTAGATAAGTCTCTACACAAAGTCAAATAGTCAAATCATTTTCATTAGTAAAGTATATAAATTATTGTAGGTCCTACGTTATTTCCAATTTTATCGCTTAGCTACTACTCAGTTGTTTCCAATTTGTTGCCTAGCAGCTACTCGTTGAGGTCCCAAATGTCCCCAATCAAGTTGCCATTTTATTTATGTTAAAAACCGAAGGTATATACAACGGTTCCTTATCGTGAGAAGTCATTTCAATATTTAATTAGCACAAAAGATTTATATTATATTAAATATATACTCCCTCCGTCCCAAATTAATTGTTTTTCTAAGACTTTTTAAAGTCAAATTGACTATTTTTAAAATTAATAATTAAGCATATATAAATATATTTCTAAAATTATAAAAATTAAAATTAGTAATAAATTGTATATACTTTCTTTTGGTTATAATATCTTCACCTATATGTTAGCAAAAATAGTAAAAAGATTAGTTTTAAAAATAGTAATTTGACTTTAAAAAATCCTAGAAATGCAATTAATTTGGGACATAGGGAATATTTCTTACGAGTAAAAGTATAAATTATTTAAATATTTACATTAAATTACAGATTATACCATTACATTTAGCTGTAGCAAAAATCGACATATTTAATTATGAGGATATTGTACAAATTTTTCTTTACATCCAAAATATTAGTTCCACCCTTTCTGTTGGAGAAAAAAAAATACAATTATCAAAGTTGGTTTTTTTTTTCTTTTTTTGTAATTACAGAGAATATTACTCCATCTGTTCTAAAATTAGATATACAATTTAATTTTTAAGGTCAAATGAAGGTATATTAAACTTTAAATTAATGTGAATTTTTTAAATTTGGAGGGGCACTAAAAATGCTCCGTTGTGGCCACGGTCCCCCTTAAGCGCAAGCTGGGAAGCAAAAAAGCACTGGCACCGGGCTGGGGAGATTTAGTCGGGTTGCGACCCGGATACTCCACATCATCAAAAAAAAAAAATTTAAATTTTAGTTAATACAATTATTATAATTATATAGTATATAATAAAAATCTTTAATTGTAAAATTTATTTCATTTTAAACTTTTTTGAATTATATCAATTTTAAAATTTAATATGTCGTCTTTTGACCTCAAAAGTCAAATTGTATCTCTAATTTTGAAATAATTGATCTCAAAAATCAAATTGTATCTCTGATTTTGAAATGAAGAAGTACTCCCTCAGTCCCAAATTAATTACTCAGTTTTGACTTTTTAAAGTCAAATTGACCATTTTTAAAACTAATCTTTTTACTATTTTTGCTAAAATATAGGAGAAGAGATTATAACCAAAAGAAAGTATATACAATTTATTATTAACCCCAATTTTTATAATTTTATAAATATATTTATATATGCTTAATTATTAATTCTAAAAATAATCAATTTGACTTAAAAAAGTTAAAATTGAACAATTAATTTGAGACGGAGGGAGTATTAATTATGCAACAGCCGTCAGCCGTCGGAGTGGCAAGGGACATTGTACAATAATACAAGGCAGCTTTGAAACTGGCCTAATTAAGTTGCACGAATTGACTCTGACGTGATACAAGTTGCATTCTTTCCATTATTATTAGTAACAATATTAAAAAATATATAGTCTAGAAAATAGTGAGCAAGCATAACGTTTTAAATAAATTCAGTAAGAAAAATGATAAACTAAAATAAAAGCTAAACCTGATGATATAAGTGGGCTGCATTGAATCTCCTTAAACTATTTTTGTATTTGAATGTCTAGATCTCGAAATTCTTTAAGGGCAATCAACCATATTTTATGTAGTTTTTATACTATAAGCTAAGTAATTGATTGAGGGCAATTATATACTATTATAATAAAGCCTTTTTTTTTTGGTTGACAAAGTCCTAGAATAAGAAAAAAAAAATTCTCATTAATAACTAGTCGATATAAAACACTAGAATCAAAGTGATATTTTTGATATAAATTTGTTTTATTCATCTCTGTTGAATTATCGCAGATCACCATATCTTATGTAGCTCTGATACCAATACCAGTTGTTGGGGGAGAACCGGGGAATTCGCGCCTCGCGTGCGCATACACAAAACACTAACATACATGTTTGGAACCCAACTTGACCCAAAAGCTTAAGTCATTAGGTCTTGGACTCATTCATGTATATTAATTCTTCATTTTTTTTTATTATTTATCCGATATGAGACTCCAACTCACTTGTGATATCCTAACATAAAATTCACAATTTTGGTTGGAATGGTGCTATGTTTGGGGTGGAATGAAGGTGGAAATAAAATAGTTTATTCTTATAGAATGAAAAAAATTGTGTTTGGTTGTTCTATTGGAATGGAATGAACCATTCACATTCCTCCCAAATTTATGAATTTTATTCTTCGAGGAGGGTATGAAATGACCAATTCCAACTAAAATGAAATGAATCATTTCACTCTCTATTTCATTGCTTTCTCTATTCTATTCTTTCACTCATTCCATTTATTCAATCTAAATATAGCATGAAATGGTTCATTCCATTCCAATGGAATAACCAAATATAATTTTTTTTCCTTTCATTAGAATAAGTCATTTCTATTACTACATTGTGAAGCTGAATCACAACTCCAATGGCTGACTTGAAAAAGAAGAAACATAGAAGAGAAAGAGGAAAAAAGGTTTTTATTTAATTCATTCATATCCTCCAACAGATAGCTAACAAATTGAATTAATCTCCACCCTAGGATCAAAATAAATTAGCTGACAAGGAAATCTAGATCATTTCCTATTTCTACTTTTTCCTTTACTACCCTTGATGTAACTGTCCATCCACGTGGGTTCTCTAGTCATCCTTCTGGACCTCCTTAGCTCATCCAGCTTGGTGATTTCTTCCAGCTCAGCTGGGGTGACTTCCATATCCATGTCTGTTGGTCCATCATTGTTGCTATGGATTTCATCTTCAACTTCAACTGTTATCCCTTGATTATGCTGCCCTTCATTAATTTCGTAGACTTTATCCCCTTGCTTGGTGTGAATATTCCCTGAGTTCCACACTGGTGATGGTGATCTCCCTCTTCCCTCTTCAGCCACTGTTTGAAATGTTGGTTCAACATGCATATCCGTAACAATACCCACCCCTTTAAGAGCCACCTTGCCCTCAAGGTGTAGTGTCGGGTACAGCTGTTTGAGAGTATGGGAATCCAGCCAAGTAGATTCTTCTAAGGGTAAATTTTCCCATTGCACAAGGTATTGATCTAACCAATGATGGTGCACCTTCTTTTTTCTATGATCAAGAATAGCAACAGGTTGAATGATTGGGTGATTGTCGATAGCATCCATAGGTAGGGATGAATGAGGAGTGTCAGTTGTGCCCACAAATTTTTTTAGCAATGATATGTGAAAGACTGGATGTATTTTTGAAGTTGCTGGAAGTTGTAGTTTGTATGCTACTGAACCCACCTTTTGCAGAATTGGAAATGGCCCAAAATACTTCTTACTGAATTTATGAGAAACCCTGGATGCTACACTCTGTTGTCTGTAGGGTTGAAGTTTAACTAAGACCAAGTCTCCCACATTAAAGGAATAATCAGTCCTGTGCTTATCTGCATTTGATTTCATCTTAAATTGGGCAGATTCAAGAGCAGTCTTCAATAGTCTCAATTTTTCATCTCTAGACTTTAAAGAAATCTCCACTGCTTCTATCAGAGTGCTTCCAGGAATATAGTTTGCTAGTGTTGGAGGGGTTCTCCCATAGACAGCTTCAAACGGGGTGGTATGGATGGAGAAATGGTAGGATGTATTGTAATTCCATTCAGCTAATCCCAGGAATTTGTGCCATAATTGAGGGTCCTCTGAAATGAAACACCTCAGATATTGCTCCACACATTTGTTAACAATTTCACTCTGGCCATCAGTTTGTGGGTGGTAGGCAGAGGACATCTTGAATGTAGTTCCTTGAAGCTTGAACAGATTTTGCCAGAATGCAGATAAGAAAATTGGGTCCCTATCACTAACAATTGTTTTAGGAATCCCATGGAGTTTACCAACCATCTCCCAAAAGAGCTGTGCTACCTTAGAAGCAGTATAATGAGTTGGAAGTGCCCCAAAATGGGCTGCCTTAGATAGTCTGTCAACTACAACAAAAATAGTGGTATATCCTTGAGAGGGAGGTAAATGAGTAATGAAATCCATACTCACCTCTTCCCAAATTTGGTGGGGAATTTCGAGAGGTTGCAGTAAACCATATGGACAGATGTTCAAAGCTTTGGTTTGTTGACAGATGACACATTTTCTAACAAACTGGGCAACATCAGTTTTTATACCTTTCCAGTCAAAATTTGCACTGAGTCTCATATAGGTCTTGTGAATTCCACCATGTCCTCCCTCTGGAGAGTTGTGGTACTCTTTAATGAGAGTGTCTTTTAGAACAAAATGGCTAGGAATATAGATCTTCCTGTGTATCAAATAAACTCCATCCTTGATGGTCCAACCTGAATTTTTGCTAGCCAAATCTGAAATTTCTGTGGTGGCTTGTTGTTCATTCTTGATATCCTCAATGATCAAGAAAGCAGGTGTGGATAAAGCCATAAGGGTTGCTGGTAAATCTTCATGAACTGGATTTCTGGATAAAGCATCAGCTGCATTATTTGTTTTGCCAGGCTTGTACAAGATTTCATAGTTGAAACCTAGTAGCTTAGTGAGGTAGAACTGTTGTTCAGGAGTTTGGATAGTTTGGTTCATCAGATTTCTTAGGCTTTGTTGATCTGTGTGTATGAAGAATTTAGAACCCAAAAGATAATGCCTCCATTTAGCAATGGCTGAAGTTATGGCAAATAGCTCTCTCAAATAAGTTGATGACTTTTGCATTTTGGGGCATAACTTCTTGCTGAAATAGGCTATGGGATGGCACTCTTGGGTTAGGACTGCACCAATGGCAAAACTGGATGCATCAGTCTCTATAACAAAAGGTTTGTCAAAATTGGGTAAGGCTAGCACAGGGGTGTTCATAAGTGCTGTTTTCAACTTCTGAAAAGCATGTTCAGCTGTGTCACTCCACTTAAAAGCTTCTTTTTTTAGTAAATCAGTCAGTGGGGCAGCAATAGAGGCATATCCTTTAACAAACTTCCTGTAATACCCCGTCAAGCCCAGAAATCCCCTCAAATGCTTTATGTTTGTTGGTTTAGGCCAAGACAACATAGCCTCAATTTTAGTAGCATCAGGCCTTACTCCTTGTTTAGATATAACATGTCCCAAATAATCCATAGTGGTAGCAGCAAACTGACATTTTGTAAACTTTGCAAACAGGGAATGAGCTCTTAAACAATCCAATATTTGAGTCAGATGTTGAACATGGGAGGAAAGGTCTTTACTGTAAATTAAGATGTCATCAAAGAAAATGATCACAAACTTCCTTAAAAACTTACTGAAGATGAAGTTCATGGTTGCTTGGAAAGTTGAAGGGGCATTTGACAGCCCAAATGGCATGACAAGAAATTCGTAATGTCCAGAATGTGTCCTGAAGGCAGTTTTGTGGATGTCATTGGTGGCCATTCGAATTTGGTGATACCCGGATCTGAGGTCTATTTTAGAATAATAAGTTGATCCATGAAGTTCATCCAAAAGTTCATCCACTGTTGGTATGGGGAACCTGTCCTTGAGTGTAATGGTATTGAGAGCTCTATAGTCCACACATAACCTCCATGTACCATCTTTCTTCTTGACAAGGAGTACAGGAGAGCTGTAAGGACTAGTGCTATGTTGAATGATACCAGTTGCCAACATCCCTTGGATTTGTTGTTCTATCTCAGTTTTTTGGTAATGAGGGTACCTGTATGGTTTGACATTAACAGGTTTTGCATTGGGTTCTAGAGGAATGTGATGATCAAAGAATCTTTTAGGGGGAAGTTGGGAAGGATCATCAAACAAATCTGTATAAAATTTCAAAAGCTCTTTTATTTCAGGAATGGGATGGTGGAGGTTTTCAATAGGTTTTGGCTGAGTAGAGCAATCTGTAGTGGTGAGGGCATGACAATTCAAGTCAGGTGGTTCTTTTGAGTGTGAGATCAATTGTAGCATGTAACACTGGCCTATCTTCTTACTTTTGATCATCTGGTGTAGGTTTTGAGCAGAAATAGATTGAATCTCTGTGTTTGGTTGAACACCTTGTAAACCGACCTCCTTGTTTTCATGGGAGAACTTGATATAAGATTGCTTATAGTTTATCCTTAGTTCACCAAAAGTCTCATGCCAAGCTACTCCCAACACAGCATCAGTGCCATGAAGATCAATGATATAAAAATCAGTTTTGAATTTATGCCCTTGTATAGTGAATGGAACTTGCATACACTGGCCCAAACATTTTAGGTTCTCCCCATTGCCCACAATAACAGAGAATTGGTGTGTGGGAGTGACTTCTAAGCCCAAGAATCGAGCAACCCTTTTCCTGCATAAAGTTGTGGCTACTCCCCTCATCAATCAGGATCTGAATTGCTTTGCCATGAATGTATCCTTGCATTCTTAAACACCTGGCACTAGCATTACCAATTAGAGCATACAAGGTTCCAGCAGTTTTATCATTCTCTAATTCCTCTTCTGAAATATTAATAGTTTCCTCCATAGTGTCAGAATACACGAGATCCTCACAGCCTTCTGGTATAACCCCATCAAGTAACAGCAGAGACATTTGTCCCTTGCACTTATGGCCTCTGTGCCACATTTCGTCACAATTGTAACATTGCCCCTTCTCAATTTTTGCTTGTCTTTCAGCTGCAGATAGTCTCTTAACTGGTAACTTATGATAGGGATTAACCACTGAAGTATGGATGTTTGATTTGTCAAGAGGTGAGGGAGCAGTATAGGGAATTAAGGCTTGTTTGTAAGTGGGTTTGTTACTAACAGTAGTTGGAGCTGTGATTCCTAAAATAGAAGTGTTTTGGTACATTCTAGGTTGTAAGTTGGGGCTCCTCCCAAATCCCACTTTCCCTTCATAGAGCTTAGATAACCCTGTAGCATGTTGTAAATTATAAAGTTGGGAAGAAATTACCTCACACTGGATGTCACCCCTCAAACCACCTATATAGCATCCCTTCAAAAATGACTCAGGTAGGCCTGGTATCTTGTTGGTGATTTTCTGAAACTGTGACTCATAGTCAGCTACTGATCCTGTCTGTCTGAGCTTGGATAGTTGTGTATTGGGGCCATCGTAGGGGGACGGGCCAAAACGAATGTTCATCTGGAAAACAAAGTCATGCCAGGACCTTACCTGCCTACTAGTTTCCAACCACTAATACCAACTAGAGGCAGACCCATCAAGGTGCAGAGCCACCATAGATAACTTGCAATCTTCAGCCACCTTGTAGTACTCAAAATATTTGTTGACTTTGTAAAGCCATTCAGTTGGGTCGCCATCTTCAAATCTAGGGAAATCCACTCTGGTTCTGGGATGAGATTCATGATTTTTTTCCACAAGGGTGTGATCGGGGTGATTAGCATCTGGTTTTGGGTATTAAACATCTCTTTGTTCCTGCAACACAGTAACCATGGTTTGTTTGAACTGCATCATGAAATTCTCAGTAAATTTGTCGAATAAACGTTCAATACGATCTGGGTCAACCATGATTTCTCTCAATGAAAGCACTAGTGAAGCTGAATCACAGCTCCAATGGCTGACTTGAAAAAGAAGAAACAGAGAAGAGAAAGAGGAAAAAAAAGTTTTTATTTAATTCATTCATATCCTCCAACGGATTACAGCAGGACATATATAACTAGCACATGATTGAAATCAGTCAGCTAACAAATTGAATTAATCTCCACCCTAGGATCAAAACAAATTAGCTGACAAGGAAATCTAGATCATTTCCTATTTCTACTTTTTCCTTTACTACCCTTGATGTAACTGTCCATCCACGTGGGTTCTCTAGTCATCCTTCTGGACCTCCTTAGCTCATCCAGCTTGGTGATTTCTTCCAGCTCAGCTGGGGTGACTTCCATATCCATGTCTGTTGGTCCATCATTGTTGCTATGGATTTCATCTTCAACTTCAACTGTTATCCCTTGATTATGCTGCCCTTCATTAATTTTGTAGACTTTATCCCCTTGCTTGGTGTGAATATTCCCTGAGTTCCACACTGGTGATGGTGATCTCCCTATTCCCTCTTCAGCCACTGTTTGAAATGTCTGTTCATCGTGCACATCCGTAACACATTGATTCCTGCAATCCAATAACATAAGTTTATGGTTAAACTCTCTTTAAAAATTAAAATTTGTTCCATTCTACATTTAAATTTTTTTAAAGTTAATTTACGAAATTTTAATATATAAAATTAATATAAAAATTCGTTAAAGATTTAGAAATAACAAAAATAGTAACTAGTATTACATTTTAATTAGTTTAAAATAGGTATACTTGCATTGTTTTTACAAAAATTAAATGAGAAATTTATATTGATTTTAAATTTTAGTACTACATAAACTGATTTCACCAATAAATTTACATTATCAAATTTAAAATAACATAAATAAAAACAGAAAAACATATTTTCTTCTGATCTCCTAACATATTAATTATTTTGTTTAATTTGAAGTATCAATTCTTCGTATTTTTTCTCAAGATGTGGTCATTCTATTGATGGCTCGACTCTTCTTTAGACTTTAGCTATGCTGGAACGACATATATGTACTACACTTATACTGTGTTACTGAATTTTTAAATGTCCGGAAAGAAAAAAGAAATTAACGAAAAAATTAAGCTTTTTTTATCTAACTTTTTTCTTACTGAACTTTTTAATGAACGAAAAATATAAGGATTGAACAAAATGTTTGGACACTTTTCTTGTCAAATTTTTTTGTCCAAAAGAGGACGAACTTAAACGAAAAATTAAATAATATTCGTAAATCTTTTATAATCCTTATTGTACCATTTACACTATAAACATAACAAAACTAATATAAGAATAAAATAGTATATTAAATTTAAAATTTAAGGTTTTTTTTTGTTCTCCTTTATAAGCTCAGTAATAACAACAACAAAAAAATTATAAGTTTTCTATTATTTTCTTTTCTCATCAAATTTAAGTTTTCAAATATTTTCTTTTCATTTAAAAACTCATAACATGGTGTTATGCTACGTTTGACAATACTTTTATTAAGTATAAAGATTATTACTATAGTGACAAAAGAATTTTATAAAAATTAATTTATAAAATTATGTGAAAAAATATAATTAGTTGATAAACCACCATACATAATTAGACACTTAGACCTAGTGATTTAATAACCAACCACATCATTTTTTATCTTTATTTTTTTGTAACCATTCTTTTGCCACCTAAATAATATTGAAATATAAAAATGTAAAAATTCATGAAATATATAACGTTTTTACCTTTAAAGTTTAATAATTGTGAAAAAATTTATTTAAAATAATTTTTTTTAATTACACATAAGTACTGATTGGCCTAATATTCATGCCATCAATTCATGATGTAAAATGTCTAATTTACGTAAGTTGAAAGAGTTAAAATTTGATAATTTGATTATAAAATTAAAAAGTCCAAAGTGAAAAAATGTCAATAACTCTAATTTATACTCCTCTTATTCTAAAATTAGATATACAATTTGACTTTTGAAGTCAAATGACGGCATATTAAACTTCAAAATTAGTATGATTCATAAAAATTTAAAATAAAATAAATGTTGCGATTAACAGTTTTTGTTATATACTATACAATTATAATAATTGTATTAACAAAAATTAAATAAATTCATATCAATTTGAAGTTTAATATGTTGTCGTTTGACCTCAAAAGTTAAATTGTATATCTAATTTTGGAATTAAGAGAATATTTAAGTCTAGAAAATAGCGTTTGGGCATACATATGGTTGGTTATATCAATCAGTCAAATCAGAGCAGATTATGTTTTGATTTTATACTGTCAATTGGGCCGGTCAAGCCACCCCAAAACCCGATCGAGCTAATAATGAGATTTTTCAATAAACGAGAAATTTCATGTGAATGAGTCGAGCCGAGCTTTGACAGAAATTGAAGGGTTATTTACACTTCCTAGTACATTTTTTTAAAAAATTACAACAAAAGTGCATTCAGAAAATATTTACAGAATTAATATATTTTTTATATTTTATTTACATAATTAGTGTATTTGGCATCCCTTTAATTTAGTTGAGTGTTTTAATGGGTTGCTGATGTGGCAAATCAGTATTTTAAATGGTAACTGTTCCCGATTTTTGTGCATAATCTGTGACAATTTGAATTGCATGCCTTTCCCATTTGTGATTTCTTGCAGTTTGTTATAGGATGGTTTCTATGAGGAAGAATATTGGGAGGATGGTTGATAAGAAGAATGATGGGAAGATGAATTCTTCTTGGAATGTGAAGAAATATGTGAAGGTTGGTGTGGTCAAGTCCCCAAAGCAGGGGAAGAAGGGAGTGGTTAAATCCCCTCTTAAGGATAAGAAATCGGGGAGACAGGTTTCTAAGAAGCGTAAGGAATTCCTGGATTTGGAGCCTGATTTTGAAGATCCGCCAAACAAAGTTGGGAATGAAGCTGAAGATGATGTTTATAGCCGGAATATTATCCCCCGTCAAAAATATCTTAAGGTGTGCTATTTTAATTGTTTTAAGAATTTGGAATCCTTAGTTGTTTCTAGCTACTTGTGAATTTGTTTTGGGAACTGGTATTGTCATATTTGGTAACTGATTAATGTGTATTTGTTAAAATGGTTATGTACCTTCCAAGTGGAAGGTTGGTTACTATTATATTCTGATTTGGTTACTAGGTACTTTTAACAATACAGAGGTTGATTAAATTGGTTTTGGAAACTTGCTGATTGTGTTTTGGTTACTAGTGCTGATATATTTGGATACTGCTGATTGTGTAGATGTTGAAATGGGTTTTGTTACTCAAGAGTTGTGTTGTGGTGACTGTTCGATTCTGATTTAGTTACTATATACGTTATGTTAATGCAGATGCTCATTATTGTTTTTTAGTACTGCAGTTTCGATTTGGTTACCTACTTTAATGTGTTTGATTAATTTGGTTTAATTTGATGTTGTGAGTATTTTTCTTGTTTGTCTATGGTAATGTATTGTATTTGCAGATTTGGGATTTATATTACGAGGAGCGCCATCGCAATTTTACTGGGAAAATAATTTATTGGTCTGACATGGAAGTGCCCATTGTCATTATGAAGAAATTGACTGAAGATCAGTTGAAAAAGCTTAAGTTGACTTGTTTTGGGAACTTTATAGATGTCGGGGAGCCGTAAATGTTTTCACAAATAATCCATCAGGCTTTGGTGAGAGAAGTTTATCAAAGGGATAAGGGAAGAGGGATATGTGATTTTTGTTTGGTGAGAAAAGGGTAAGATTCGGGCTGCCAGAATTTTGTTTAATTTTTGGTTTGAGTTGGCAAGGAAATGAGGATATATCTGCATTCAAGGTAAGGGAAAATCAATTGGTAGAAAAGTTTTTTGGAGATGAGGTTGTGACTCGTACTCGTATCAGGAGGATATATCGGAGGGCTGTATTTGATGATGATGAGGAGACTGTCAAGATGTCCATTATATTCTTGGTTTTCAATTTCCTACTAGCTACTGTTTCAGATAATCATGTTGATGAGGTATTGATTAACTTTCTCTCTTATGACAACCTTGATAGTTATCCGTGGGGAAAATTTGCCTTTGAACAGACGAAGAATTCTTTATCCCTTACTGTGAAGGGACATTTAAAGAAGGGCATGAATGAGGGTGTTGTATACAATTTTTATAAGGATAATTATTATAAATCTTATAAGTTAAATGGATTGCCCTATGTTTTCCAACTTTTCTTGTTTGAAACCATTCCTACTTTTAAAGTCCGGGGTTTCTGTATTGATGAGAATCTGTCAAAAGTTAGATTATTTAGATGGAAGGAATTAGGAAAGGCTCCCAAAAATGACAAGTTGAATGATTTAGTGTTTGGTTCTGGATAGGTACGTTGGTTACCATTAACATTATGTTTGGTTACCATTAATATTATGTTTGGTTATTGATTTTAATTTATTATTTTTCGTGTACTGTTTTATTTCTTTTAATTGTTCAATGTTTTAGAGATGCTATATTTAGTGTTATCACTCTATTTTAGTTGAGGATACAAATGCTCATTACTACGAATGATGAGAAGGATCGTTTGGATTTGGGTGGTTTTCACTTTTTCCATGGACATGATGGTGGCTTTAATGTTGTTGATATGAAAGTGGATAAAACAAATAAGGGTAGAGATTTGGGGTGTTCATTTTTTGATGTCAAAAATACTGTCGATGCATGGATTAGGCCTTTGGAAAAGAAGGTGATTGAAGTTAAGAAAGAAATTGAGAAGTTGGGGGTTGATTTGAAGCTTGAATTGCATGTTTTCCATATCGATATTTGCAGGGACATAAGGAAGATTCTGAGAAAGCAGCTACGTGGTCGCCCTAATGTTAGTGAAGGTGGGAATGAAGGTGATGATGATGATGATGATGGTTCGAAAGGTCGTAATAATAATAATGAGTTGGATGATGATGATATATCTGACGAGTCTAATGATGTAGGTAATGGTTCGGATGATGCAAACCAGTTTGATGGAAAAACTGATGATGATGTTGGTGGTATGGGTGGGGTTCACAGTGATGGAGATGATGACAAGGTTAAACATATTTGTTTGTTTTTTCTGTGTTTTATGTTTTTGTTGTATTGATTATTTAGTGTTTTTTATTTTTACAGATTGGCAAGAACAATGACAAACCAACTTTTGATATTTTAAGCTAGACTTCTGGGAAAGAAATTGATGTAAACCAGTTTAATGGAAAAACTGATGGTGATGTTAATGGTATGGGTGGGGTTCACAGTGATGGAGATGAGGACAATGTTAAACATATTTGTTTGTTTTTTTCGTGTTATATGTTTTTGTTGTATTGATTATTTAGTATTTTTTATTTTTACAGATTGGCAAGAACAATGACAAACTAACTTTTGATATTTTAAGCTAGACTTTTGGGAAAGAAATTGTTGTTTTTACCCCTATTGGGGTTCAAATTGATGGAGATGATGACAAGGTTAAACATATTTGTTTGTTTTTTCTATGTTATATGTTTTTGTTTTATTGATTATTTAGTGTTTTTTATTTTTACAGATTGGCAAGAACAATGACAAAATAACTTTTGATATTTTAAGCCAATCTTCTAGGAAAGAGCTTGTTGTTTTTACCCCTACTGAGGTTCGTGTTTTTTTCAATCTTAGTTACCTTCATAGATTGGATTGGTTACTTTCTTATAGTATTTCTGTTACTGCTCAGTCAGTTTGGAGTTTGTAGTTGAAATTCTAATTGTATTTGTGACTTATTTTGTCAATTGCTAAATGGGGGTAAAATCGAGGTAGAAAATAGTTCGGTGCTTGATGAAATGATTTTAACTACTCAGGATATAGTTCATTGTGTTGAAGTGGAAAGAAGTGCTTCTAAACCTTATGGTAGACCGGTTCGTGCTTCTACGAAGAGTGCGGTTTTGAGGAGTCCATATATAACGAAGTTTGGTTTTGCTGATTCATCTTCCTCTGCTGTGGTTCCTACACAAATATGCAGAGGTCTTTCCGTATTTTCCAATGTTTGCATGGGTATGCCATCCAAATTTGAAGATGTATTGTTTGATCAATGGTTTAAGATTGACATACATAACAGGAAAATGTATGTTATTTGTAGTTTAACAATAATAAAGTTTTTTTTAAAAAAAAGGAATTTGTTTTCTTTTACTTATATGCTTTTATATTGAAGGACTGAAAAATTCTCTGGAGATAATGATAAGATTGAACCTGCATTCAGATTTGGGTCTGTCCCAATATCATCTAAAATGTGGTTCTACAAATTAAAGACTCCTGGACAGTGGCTTGACGATGATGTGAGTTTCTTTATTTTTGAAATTTTGTTATGTTAGTTTTTATTTCTTTCAAGTTTTTTGTAAAGTGATTTTTTTCTATGATATTGCAGAATATTATTTATGGTTAGTTTATTTAATTGTTTTGGTTACTACTTTACAGTGTTGGTTACCTTTATCAGAAAGTTTTAATTTTTGGCAATTGTTTATATCTTATGGATTTTTGTTTATATTTTGGTCCAGCATATCAACATTTCCTTCTACTACTTCCGGAAATTGGTTAGGCACTCTGCCAATATTCAAATCAGGGTCACTACTACAGATTTTTGGTTTCATGTGAAGTTGTCTGCTTTATATGGTCAATATTGTCTAAAAAATACAGATACGACTCTATTGTCGGGGGAGGGTGATGTCGCTGAATACATTCGTGGATATTTGGTGGATGTGAACACACCTTAGGTTGCTGTTGATTATGTTTTGTTTCCCATTCACATGACAGATCCAGAGCATTGGTTTTTGTTGATCTTTGATGTGCATCATAGACTTCTAGTAGTTTACAATTTTCTTCAACCTACCAGGACAATCATGCAAACAAATATAATGGATGTTTGTGAGGCTTACATTTTCATTCTACCCATAATCTTGTCTAAGTGTGGGTTTTGGAAGGGTAGGTCAGATATTGATTTCTATAGTGAACCATATCTTCAGAAGGGGGAACATGATATCATTGAACTTGAATTTGCAGAAGGGGTGCCTGAACAAATTGAGGAGTAAGGTTTATACTTTTTTTCCATTTCTTTAATTATTCCATCTAGTATGATGTTTGGTTTGATTTGTTTTCTATTTTGTTTGTTTTTGCAGTGATTGCGGTATGTTCACGGTTTGTTTTGCTGAACATTTTCTTCACCAAAAGTTTGTTAAAATGCTTAATCCATTCCCCATTATCCAATACCGAAAGAAATTATGTGTTAACCTCTTCATGCATGCTAGGAACAAGTAAGTAGGGGGATACAATTCTGATACAGAATATCCAGGCAGATTTGTCCTAGAAGAATAATTTGGTTGTCTATGTCTTTTTCTTGTAAAATTTTTTTTATCTTAGTTTTTTTTAGATATTCATAACCATTTATTAATGTTATTGAATTTTTACTGTTTAGTGAATGTTTCTGTTAATGGAATTACGTCTTTGATTATATTATCAGTAGTTTGACATTATTTATTTGTTCATATTTGGTGTTTTGGACTCGTTCCTTTAGAGGTATCAAAATGCGTATTAGTGAGTGACAGAACTTCATCATGTTAGTTACTAGTTACCTTTTGATTATTTTAACACATTGAACATATTGAGGAATTCTATTATTACTTATCCAATTTGTAATGTTCTCTGAATTTATTTTGAAAGTATCCAGTTATGGTATGTCGAAGTTCCAATGTATAATATACCCCAATTAGACAATGCAATAAACAGGAGTCCAATTGTCTAATATGTAGTGACCAATAAATCATATCCTAAATGGTCAATTTTATAGTGATGGTAATGTATGTATGATTAATTTTTTTGTTTTAACAAAAGGTGTAGATGGTATCCGAAATGTCATATAAGAGTTCTCATTTATGTAGCTGCTGTTACTTATAAATATCCTTTTAAAAATAAAATTATTTAGAATATGGTGCAATTGGTAGCCAAACCTTCATACAAAGGTAACCATTTTAGTTTTTGTGGGTAACCAAATAGTCATAAAAAACTTTCAAAACAGTTACCAAATGTTTCATGTATTTGTTTTCTTTATCTTGCTAAATCATGATGGAATCAGAGAGTGGTCGTGTGGTTTTTCTCTTACTTAATGTAAGAAGAAAATAATGCAAAATATTATTCAATATTGTGTAACACAATCTTGGTTACCTTACATCAATAACATGGTTACCGTATATCTGGTTATTGGTTACTCACAGTAAACAACAAGATGTTTTTGTAGTTACACTTTTTTTGTTGATGTACTATATCAGACCTTTTTTGGTCATAAAATTGGTAGATTATTGCATGTTTTCCAGTTGTGTCCTTTTTCTTGGCACCTGCTGCATTTGTTTTGAATTCTGTTTTCAGATCCATACTTGTACCTCCCTATCTTTGGTCTTCCTGTTGGTCTTCTTGTTTTTGGTGGTTTTACACATATATTTCTTATTTTTTCTGGCACATCTCAATTCTCTTTGTCATCTAATAGCAGGATGAAAGTTGAATACATGTCTACTAAAGTTATTTTTGAGTAGTTTTTTGAGCAAAAAATATAATAGCTCAAAATTTATAACAACGTGTGGACAAAGCATCTCGTGGTACTGAAATTTATGGTATGTGCATATCCTTTGTTCCATGTCCATAATAAATTATTTGGTGACATTGTAAACAATGAAAATCACTAGGTTTGATGTCTCAACCTACCACACAATTTAAGGGTGTAGTTAGTATGTATAATCATATCGTTTCTTTAATTCAGAAAAATGGCAGGCATATGTATTGTTGGTAACTTTTTCAGCATATACTGGTAACCAATAATGACTAATGCAGTTTCCATAAAATGCAAATGCAACTTCTGGTAAACATGCATGTAATAATTTAAAAGTTGACCTTAAATTTCTTTAATTCAATGATATTAGACTGCAGTCTTTTCTCAGCTGTTATGGAAAGGGTAGTGAATGTTGATATAGCTGCTTGTTTGTTTGTAAAATACCATCTTTGAACCATACAACGGAGGCATTCAATCATTGTTGTAATTGGAAGTTCCCTGATTCCCTTGATTGCATTGTTGATAGATTCGGCTCTGTTTGAAGTCATTATTGAGTATCTGCTTACAGTCCCATGGAGCCTTGTGCACTTCTCTAACTTAACCTCTTCCTCCAAATATGTCCTTATTCAAGCATCAATTGCATCTAATTCAACCATGTGTCTGTTGAATTATTCAATAGTGTAAGCTCTACAAGCCCCGTTATATGCTTTTTTGAGTTCTTCTCCTTTCTTTCTGAATCTGTTTTTTATATTTTTCAATATATGATATGTATATGAACCATGCATGACATCGGGGAACACAAAGTTCAGTCCCTGTACGATGGCTTCATGTCTATCTGAAACAATGTATTTGCCTTCCCTAACTCCACAAGCATTTCTCAAATTGACGAAAAACCATCTCCAAGAGAATTTATTTTCACTGTCAACAACTGCAAAAACAATCAGAATAATGTTTCTGTTTGCATCCTGGGTGCTTGCTATGAGGAGTGTCCCCTCGTAGGGAAGCAATGATGCCATGTTTCAATGGATGCTCCCATGGCAAAGAATAGATACTTGAAACGATCATTTATTGCCAACTCCAGGGTTGTAATTGAACCTGATATGAAATTTCAGTAATGTCAATATGGAGCAGATAGTGTTCAAACTTATAGTGGTTAATGGTATTCAATTAATTAGCATTTAAATTTTTTTCCATATGGTACAGATGGTGTCCAAAATATCATTTAAGTCAAACCTTTTGTGTAGATATTGATTACCGACAAAATACCATTTTTATGAATTTTTTTCATAGTCCAGTTGGTAGCCAAACTTTCATACAACGGTAACAAATTCAGTTTTATTTGATTACCAATTAATTATAAAAATTTTAAAAACAGTTTCCAAGTGAATACCTGGATTTGTTTTCTTCAACATGTACAACCATGATGGGATCAGAGAGTAGTCGTGTGGATTTTCTCTTACTTTTTCCAATGCTTTCTCCTTTGATCTCCATGTTTTTTTGGTAAGAGATAGACACATTATACTTTGTCATCATGTCTTCCACAATATTTGTAGGTGTGTATATTTTCTTCAGATTTGTTAATCTATGCATTATGCATTCACTAACCAACTCACTATTTGCTTGTCTGTGATCTCCCAACAGTATGTCGGATGAACATGTGTGTATATCATTGAATTCTCTCACCTTGAACATATTGGTTTTCTGAAACTTTGATGCTCTCAACTTCCATTTGTAATTTTCATTCTCTATACATACTAGCACAAAGTCTACCACTTGTTCTTTCAACCTTGTGTTGTCGATTTTGCCTGATTGAATGTAGTCTTGTTACTTTTGCTAGGATTTTTTTATCTTTGTAAGTTTGATGTATTTTAACTTTATATTCATTCGGATCTGATATGACCTCATCAGATTGTTCTTCCGTGTATGCTCTGTCCTGTTGTCTGTCTTATTCTTGATCAATAGCTTCGATGGCAAGCTGATCAGCATATTGTGTTCCAATTTAGTAATCTTGTGTTGCCAGTGGTACAAGTTCTGAATTACATTGTGTCGATCTGATTGGCGTTACAACTTGAATCCTATTTTCTTCTACATTTCTCAAGTTTTGTAAGATTGTAGTGCCTCCATTGATGTATACATTCTCTATAATTAGTGGAAACTTGCCCTGTTCATCTGATTTTCTACTGACTTCCATAAAGAATCTGAAGGTTGCTTCATCTGACATACTGATCGGTGGAATGTTGCTTCTAATCTGAAATTTGATTGACAATTTTGTTGTGTTGGTGTCTAGCCTTATTGCACTGCATGCCAAGTTGTGCATTTCTGTGAATGAACAAGTTGATGGGACTAGTAGGCCGGTAACTTCAAAATTGTGGTATTGGTTACTGTCAGACCACGTTCCGTTGAAATAAAGTACAACTGGAATCATCTCCATTATTTGACAACTGAAGCATTAAAAATAATACAATATTGTGAATGGTTACCAAATCAACATTATACAGTAACCAAAATTAATCTAATTAGTAACCATAAATCTGAAACACATGGTTTGCATTCAGTTTATAATCAAATCACTGAGTATCATGACGTGGTGACCAATTAAAGACTGAACAATTAAACCTAGGTAACCAAACACTTATATGCAGATAACCAATTTATGATTGTGTAGTAACTACAGGTAAATACATGAATTGAACCTTGAAAGACCCATACCAAATTTTCAGTCTACAATTCTACTTTATACCAATTTGGAATCCATCAATAAACAACTAATAATCCTTATATTAGTTTTGTTTCTGGTTACCAATTGAAAATTGAAATCATATACTCATTGTCCAATTCAAAGTTATATTATGCGATTTCAATATCCAGATTCAGATTATAGTTTACTTTGTAATTCTGTTTCAGATTCGGTTTTCAAATCCTCCGATCTATTAGTGCATGCCGGTTTTGGATTTTCTCTTTGCAGAATTCGGCTACTCCGGCTTCTTCTTTGTTCGTGATTTTGAATGATCTTCAGTTTGGAAAACTCCGGCTTCTTCTACCGATTTTGAATTTAGTCTTTGCAAACTTTGGCTACTCCGTTTATTCTCTGTTCTTGCTTTTGAATGCTCTTCGATTTGGTAACTTCGGCTTCTTCTTTTTTTCGTTATTTTGAATTATCGATTTATTTTAGTTGCTAGATCACAAAGAATTGATAACTGCCGCATATAGCAGTAACTTCTCTTTAATTTCTGGGTTTCCTTATTTATGTGAAACTGAATGATCTGATGTGTTTATTGTGTTGCACTCTTTTTAAAATTATTTTGTGGATGCACTAATCTTGTAATTACTTTATAAATGTTGTATAGTAGTGTAAAGAGCCCAAAATTGAATCCCAAAGTGAAATTCGGGTTGAGCTTGATCAATAGGTCGATCGACCCATTATAAGGCCCGATCGAATTACAGTGTTAAAAACGTATAAAATATATTATTATTACATATTTACACTCTCAATTTATATTTATAGTATCTTCAACTAAAAATAAGTACCATGTTTTCTTTAAAGTGGTCACTTCTATCATTTTCATAATAAAATCTATTGAGTACATGAAAAAAATTGAGATTAAATATTTAAAGAAAAAAATAATAGAGTACTTATAAAATAGCTCATTTATGTTAATTTAAACTTCAAATCGATTAGTAAAAAGAATAATGTATGTCAAACATTTTATATAAATTACTTTAAATTATATATTTTTTGGTTTAGGAGGAAATCATTATAATACTATATTTTAATACGAACCTTACCGAAAGAAAGCCTGGAATTCGTAATCTTATTTGAGCCGAGCTTGGACAAATTTATTATAGTCCAAATGGGTTAAACCCAAACTCGACCTTGATAATTTTAAATTGGGTTGAGCTTGGACAACCTTAAACCTAGCTAGACCTGTCAATATAGGTTGAGAACCATCTGGTTAACTAAAACTACTTGAATCTTATTGAGCTAGTTAACTATTTTTTATATTATGAATTGGTTTAGTTTTGGACCCATTTTATGAATTAAAAATATGGGTTCAAACTAGTTAACTAGTATTGAACCATATTAGTCATAGAACCAGAATCCATGTGGTCACAAATTGAATTAATGAAACCTCTGTGTCTGACTTTGCTTCTGTGAACATAATTGTATTTGTTTAAGCTTTTCAACTGAATGCACGTGTAGCCAAATTTCGAAGCATTTTGCTTCTGAATTTGAGTTTACCCACAAGGATAACACGTATTTATGTATAATTTCATGATAGAATCTATAATATATATATATATATATATATATATATATATATATTTTGATAACCAATCGAAAGACTGGAATTTTATTAATATGAAATGTCAGATACAACTAAAGGAAGGATAGTAAAATGAACTTCATCCATCCAAATAGTAGGGACTTGGAATTCCAAAGATTGAGCCAACTCCACAAGGCTGTGAGCTACTCTATTTTCTGTCTGACGCACATGATTAAATTCAACATGAACAAAATCACGAACAAACAAACGACAGTTCTTAATAATATCATTTAGATAAAAACTATCTTGTTGGCCATTAGACAATTGATTAATTACTTCGTTATTGCCACTTTCCACAATAACTTTTGGACACCCAAAATCCTTAGAAAATAAAAGCGCTTGTCTCACAGTCAACGTCTACACATTCAACCTCAAAATTACCTTGTATTATATCGATACCAGCCTCAAGAACTTTGCTAGCATTATCGCGAACCACGAACCCAATTCTAACAAAACCATTCCCTCTAACCGAAGCATCACAATTAATCTTGATGACTGATACCGGTGGTTTTTCCAATCGAGAATTATCTCTACGATGTGTCCCAAACACTCGCAGTTAAAGAACAAGATGTGTAGTTTTAAACTCCGAATAAAAGCATAAGCTCATTGCTATTCCCACAGCTGGTCCGCTAGATGAGGAGCTTTGTCACCATAAATCATGTTGTTTCTATTATTCCATATGATCCACGCCACCCCATAGCCACAAGCAAACCTGATCAGTGTCCAAATGCTCCTTTAAACCAGCAAACTAATCCGCAAAATTACCTTCAGCTATCTAGTCAAAAAGGAGTCTAAGAGGGCTTACGAACCATGTTGCTACTGTTGCTGGGTAGGCTAACAGAGCATGAAAACTACACACATGACATGAAGGATCCACGCCATTAAATGCCGACGTACAAAGAGCCGCCCGTACAGGAATAAAACCTCTACATGCTCTCCACAAGAAAAGTCTGATTTTAGGAGGAACCTTCAAATTACAAATTACAAACCTGTGAAGTACTTCTCCTATTGAGACCATCACGTTTTCTTTGGATAGAATCTAATATGGTCATGCGTGATTTTGATAAATTAAATGCAGGGACGGACCTACATTCGGGTTGTGGGGTTCGCATTCCCAAGACTTTCAAATTTTTTGTATATATATATATATATATATATATATATATATATATATATATATATGGGTCCCCATCTGTGGCAACCGGTTGCCACATACACTATTCCAACAACTAAATGTCCAACCGTTCATCATGATATACAAGGGTTGAGATTAAAGTCAATTTCATCCCTGTCGCTCGGAGTAGTGGCAGGAGAAATTACCATAATACCCTCATTTATTTTCTCTCCCTGCCGCTAGAAGGAGTAGCGACAGGTTTGGTTTTCATATATTTTCCTTTCTTTCTAGCGACAGGAGAAATTGCCATAATACCCTCACTTATTTTCTCTCATTGCCGCTAGAAGGAGTAGCGACAGGTTTGGTTTTCATATATTTTCCTTTCCTTTCCCGGATCTGGTCGTCCACTCTCACTCCCAAGTTCAAGCAATTGTGCTCTGACGATTCAAATTACTAAGCTCCCAAGTTCAAGTTTAATCTAGGTAAGTTTTTCAAGATGGCAAGAAAAATGCATGCACATAATCTATTTTTATCTAGTTCTTCAGATTCTGTTGTTAGTTTAGATTGTACAAATGCATCTGAGTTTGTAAATGAAGTTGAAAGTAGTAAATCTGAAATGGTTTCATACGTTGGTCAATTGTTCTCTAAGTTGGAAGAAGTTAAAAACAATTATAGAGCCTATGCTCAAAAAAATAGATTTGAGATTAGAATTGTAATAAGTTATAAACATGCTCATACAAATGATGTGTCCTCGAAGTTGTATGTATGTAAAAAAGTTGGTACAATAACTGTTATAAAAAGTTTATAAGATGATGAAGATGGTAGTAATAAAATAACTAGACAGAGAAACTCTATAGGATACACATTATGCAAAGCTAGAATATATGTTATCCATAATAAGAAAGAATACAATTGACGTATTTTTACCATTGAATTAGAACACAATCATCACTTAGTGACCCCTACCAAGATAGATTTGATTCAGACACATAGGAATATTACTCTGGTTACACGGTCTTTAATTAACACTTTACATAAGTCTGGATTAGGTCCTAGTAGGATGATGAACATTATGAGCGCAATAGGTAGAGGGATGCAAAATGTTCCTTTCTCTGATGTAAATATTCAAAATGTAGTGAGAGATTTAAGACGTGATTCGAAAGATGAAAATGATGCACAAGCTGCAGTCAATTATTTAAAAAAACTTGCATTCGGAAGTGTGAGTAAAATTTTTCCATGTGAAACCCGGTGAAAGCAATCGCATAGCGTGTATTTTGTGGGTTGTCGCCCGATCAAGGTTAATGTATTAATGGTTTGGAGACGTTGTGACGTTTGACACTACGTATAGGACAAATAAGTATGACATACCGTTTATTCCATTTACCGGGGTCAACCACCATTATCAGTCTATTTTGTTTGGATTTGCATTGTTAAGGGACGAGACAGAGAACACTTTCATTTGGGTATTAGAGAAGTGGCTCAAAGCCATGGACTACAAGACACCAATAACCATCATCACTGACCAAGATAAAGCCATGAGTAATGATATTGCTATGGTACTCCCTTCCACTTATCATATATTGTGTTCTTGGCATATTAACAATAAATTTCCTGAAAAATTGCATCATGTTTATTCTGAGCACCCATCGTTCAAAGATCATTTTAATAATTGTGTGTATAATTCATTGTTCATCGGTTAGTTTGAAGAGCGTTGGCAAATTCTGATGAGGGATTATGAATTGTATAATAATGAGTGGCTTAGAAGTTTGTATGATATATGGGAGAAATGGATTCCTGCGTATACAAAGAGATATTTTGCCGCGAGAATGACAACCACCGGAAGAAGCGAAAGTATGAACCATTTTTTTGATGAGTACGTTAATGGTTCAACATGCATGAACGAATTTGTAGTGCAGAGTCAGAAGGCTATAGAGAAATAATTCATCAGAGAGAAGAAGGCTGACTATATAACAAACCATTAGAAACAGAATATGGTATGCGGGTCATCTTTGGAACTGCATGATGCAAAGGTGTACACAAAAGAGATGTTTAGACGTTTTCAACGTCAACTCGTCGATTCTATGAAGTACAATGTGATAAAAGTTAGTGAGTTATGTGTCATTGATACTAAGGTCTATATAATGTATAGGGCAGATGCAATTGAAGGTGGTCAAGAGATATAGAGAAGTCGTCAACAATTGGCAGTTGGGGCCGGTAACATGTAATTGCCAAATATTTTCTCATTCTGGTGAAATATACATGCACATCTTGAGATATTTCATATTTAAGAGTATTTCACAAATACCTGATGACATGATTCTTCCTCGGTGGACAAGAGATGCGAATAAGACTAATGGTGAACAATTACTCGTTAACCCAACGACTACAGACTTTGAACAAAATCAAGCAATGCGCTATATCATTTGATGAGTGATTACCAGGAGTTAGTGACCAAAGCTGCTTGCTTAGTCCGAGGTTATAAAACTGTCCTTAAACGGAATGCATGAGGAAAAGCCCAGGTTGAGCAGTATAATCTGGATGAGAATATTAGCGAACTGGCAAACGATGACATTGAACGCGCGCTCGGAGAAACACCTCCAGATATGGGTTTCGATAATGATGATGAAGATGAAGCGGTTGAAGCGGAAGAAAAAGAGTTTTTGTTGCCAATTGCTACTCAAACAAAGGGCCAGAAAAAGCAATCCAAATTTAGAAGTGCACTTGAGAAAATTGTGGGTACTATGCCTCATGGAAAATGTGCAATTTGTGCCTTTGAAATCGATCACGATAAGTGCAATCACTATTGAGTGTTAGAGATTCCTAAGCCTAAAATATAAGTAAAGTTTAGTATATTCAAAATTATATTATTTATGTTATGTTTTTTCTACAATTTTTATGGATATGTCATTGAGAGATGAAATTTTATGTTGAGTATTATTTTGAGATTCAAATTTTTTGTTATCTGAGGTTGAGTATTGTGTACTAATATAAAAAACTATTGTGTACTATCTAATTTGCAAGGTGATTTTGCTAATGCAGAATATGTCGCGTGAACGCCTAAATTGTCTTAGGTCATCGTGATTTTCGGTCGGAGAGAATATACCTTGCAGGAACCCAAACTGTTGAAAGTAGCATACCCTCAAGCCAATCACATAGTATGTGAGAAGCATTTACTTTGTAATCTAATTCATTTATTAATAAAAGAATTTATTCATTAAAGACATTTATTAGAGGATGATTGATTTCATAATCGTTTGTGTAGAGACACTAAAGCAAGTATATAGGTGCTTATTGGAGAATAAGTTCACTAAATATGACTCGCTAAAAAACACCTAATGGATTTTTACTCGTCTGTCAATAGGAGTTCCTATAGTAATAGTAGTACAAGTGATCCTTGGACTTGAGATCATCATAGTACCTTGTGTATTATAAGTTATACTTTTGTCATATTTCCTAATACTCTTTGGGTATACAAAAGGGCATGTTCGGATATAATAAAGTGTGCATGGAGGTAGGTGAATGATCAACAAAGGATCTACCACTTCTAGTATAGGAAGAGAATGTCCTATGCATTTGATAAGTGACAACTCAGAAATCTCTGGCCAGGATTGAATAAAAATTAGAAAGGAGTTTCTAATTTACATTAACTAGAGTTGTGCATTTTAGAATCGAAATGATATGATCAAATAAATAAAACTTGACAGAAATTCCATGTTTTATATTTGATTGAGACATTGTATGGTAGAAAGATTGAATTGTACGATAACTATTTACAGAATAGGTTCTTTGTGATTAAACGTTAATTTCATATTATCCGGATAGTCATGATATGCTGAGAGGTTTCACTCATGATGCAGAATAAATGTTATTTATTTATATTTGAATTAAATGAGTTTAATTCATTATAAATAATATTAAAATGGTTCTAATTTATTTATTCTACTAGCGATATAATATTGAAACTAAAGGGTCACACCATAAAAGAGAAATATTAGTTTAGAAGTAATTGACTTGATAATAATAAATTAAGTATATTTAATTTATGCCATTGTGAAATGAATTAAATAACTTAAAATTTATAATTAGTATTTGGAGAAATACTAAATTATAAATTAATAAGAAATATTATTATTATTATTATAATAAATAATTTAGTTCCTAAATAGTTTGAGAATTAAATTAAATTAAAACCCTAAGTTCTAAAGAGTTTAGGAGGAAGATTTATCTATATAAGGAAATGCGTTATGAAATGCGTTATGATAGATTATGGTTACACACTTTACTATTAGTATTTGGATACTACGTAAGAATTCTCTACAATCTAAGGATTTAGGTGAGAAGGAGAATCAGGATTAGCCAACCAAGGTTTGGAGAAACTTAAATTTGTTTCTTTAATAATTATCTCTTGGTGGATCACCTTTAGAGCGTTGCACACACTGAGTAGTTAACCTTGATCCTGAAATCAAAGAAGCTTGGAGGATCAAGAATTGAAACTTGAAAATTAATCAAGGAGGCGAATGATCTTCATAAGGTATATCTTTTATCCTTCATCAATTAATAATATCGCATAAGGTGATTCCTAGGATTGTAAAAAAAAATTAAATTTAATTTATGTCATGCTTCTGTTATATATATATACATGTGATTGTATGTATGTTCATGTTTCTACAAACTTACAGTGGCATTAGAGCCATCTTTCTGCGAATTATTAATTATTTTGATTCCATATATATATATATATTGATATGTGTGTAGAACAATTTAATTGGGTATTATTATTAGTATAAAATCATGTTTTTGGAGGAAAAACAACAAAAATCACGAATTGAAAAGTCAAAACGCGATCTAAAAATCGTTGCAGTGCAGCAGTGCTTGGGCTACTGCCTCTGTAGCGCAGCTGCGCTGCATCCTAGTGCAGCAGCGCTGGTGCACAGACAGATCAGGTTTTCAGCAATTTTTATATAGTTTTTGACTTGAAATTGGATTAAAATAAGGGAGTTTAGTTTGATTCAAAATTGGATTTCATACAAACTTTTATTACCCATTAAATGATATCAATATATATATATATATATGGAATGTTTAAATTCATGAAATGAATATTTTGATGATATATGTGATGACATGTATGTTAAAGTTTTATTAATACATGTGATGACATGTATAATAATAAAGAGGGTGATTATAGACCATTGACCAATAAGATTGGATTTAATTTTTGATGGATGCTTGAATGAATGAATTTTATAAATGGGTTTTGTATACTTACCTATCTATTTTTTTTATGTAAATTTATCTCACTCCTATGTACTTTCTCTTGACTACTGATCAAGGGTTCTGTTTTATTCAAAATAGATTGTAATAGGATTATGTAGAACTACTTAAAAAAATTGGTGCTGAAGAGCAGGAGTATTGAAGACCCATTTATAATGGAGCCCAGGTTGAATGTAATAGTTATATTCAAAGTTTTATTTTTGCACCTTAGGTTTGACCTTTTGGTTCACTAGGTGGCTCGAGTGAATCAAACTCGAATTAAGTCCATAATCATCCCAAGTAGAATATAGTATTCTATATGTGCATGCTAGATTATATATTAATATATTATTATTTATGGAGATGTATGTTTAATATGACGCATATATATAGCTGTATGCGCGCTTATCAAGATGAGACAATTAATAATAAAAACACTCAAAGAAAAATATTAAGTTATGACGTTCAAGGACATTAAAATTGTCGGGCGTAACCTTCTAGCATGATAAAACAATAGAGTATCTAGTATTTAATATGAGTTTGTTGTGCACACACAAAGATTATATTAAATATTTGAGATATTGGCTTTATTACATTAGACGTTTATAAGAAATTGAATAATACATGTTTTGTTGTGCCACACACAAGGACTGTATTTTTCTCTTCACTTTATATGAAAATGTTGGGTCTAACTTAACTTAGATAACATTAGTTCGGATGTGCACACACTTGACCATTATAATCTAAGAGGCAAAAGCAAAAGAGTTACACGGAGCTGTAATTGATAAAAGTTGTCTACCTATTGAATAAATCTATAGTTTGTTGTGCACACATGATGAGTGGGTTTTACATCTATAAATTGAGTATATTTGTCTTGATAATTTGTGAGTTCTTAAGTATTTTAAGTTATTATTAGGAATTTATAGTGTTTTTATGTTATTTTATAGGAAGGAGGAAGGAAACGCAATCCAGACATCTTTTAGAGTAAAATATGCAAGCTAATGCGAGAAGGGAAGATTGAAAGGTTTTCAATGTCAAGTTGGATACATGTTCATGACTTAGGACTTTGATTTTATTGTAGATCTCGTCGAGAGCTTCGATTTGATAGGTGGCACGCTCCGTAACTCCTTCCGGATCAAAAGTTATGACCGTTTTACCAACGGACGTTGAACCTCAAAGTTTGGAGTTGCCATTTACATAGAAGCCACTTTAAGCTCAATTTTGACCTTGATCCAGCCTAAATCTCTTAATGCTCAAAGAAATAAAGTTTTATAGCTACTCCTTAGCTTTCCGGAGCCTCTTGAATCGCCTAATTCCGAGTTTGTATGAGAAAGTTATGGCCATTTTACCAACAGACGTTTGAGCAGAATTTTGTCGGGCGCGGCCACGCCAGTTCCAAGTGTATTTTGGGCGCGGCCGCACTGGTCTGCAGAAGGAAAAACTTGATTTCTGGCACTTGGGCGCGGTCGCGCTGCTTTCTAGGCCAAATATGGGCGCGGTCGCGCTGGGTCGGGTTGTTGAAAAGTTTATTTTTGATCCAAATTGAATGAAACAAGGATTGTAATTTCTAATTGGCTTAGGACTTTAACTAGAACCTATAAATACATGATGTGAGGCATAGAATATAGGAGATCTTGCTACTTTTTGCTAATCCTAGTTTGGGAGAAAGAGACGGAGGCTTAAAGCAATTGCAAGAGCATAAAGGATTCAATTAAGGAGCTGAAGAGGAGACTCAAGGATTGCGTCTACAGATTCTATTCTCTTCTCCACCACTTATTTTATATTCTTGAATGCTTTATCAATTGTGGATTATGGATTTCAATTCAATTATGAACTAATTTCTTTTTAAGATTACAATGGAACTTATTTCATAGCTTTATTGATATGCTTCCTCGTTAATTATTGTTGATTATTATTGGATTGTCTATTATGATTTTTGATTAATTGCTTAATTTTCTGATCAATAATTAACGTGGTAATCTATATGAACTCGAGAGATGGATTATAGATTTAGACCTAATCATAATAGTATGTGATTGTATTTTCTACATGGTGATGGAACTCATAATTTGTATCTAGGATAGAGATATACCTATACGCCGTATGTAATCTGAAAGAGAACCTGAGCTTTAAATCCTTTTTAATTATAATTCACATAGGGATATAGTGGATTAGTTAACTAGGGTGTTCACCTTAATTCTATCATCTATAGATTTAAGTTGATTCACTTATGATACGTCGGGAGATGGTCATAAATATTGATGAGTTCTTGATTAACAATATGAAATAATTAGCATAACTTAACAGGAAGTGTATTAATTCAAGTGAAATATTAAGGAAAATTGTAATCTTAAGCCTTTTATCTGAATTCGATTCTTGGTAGTTAGTAATTAGTTAGTTCAGTACATTTTCAAAATTCAACAACTTTATCGAACTATTTAAATAAAATTAATTTGATTATAAGTTAGTAATTGGTAATTATTACTAAATAATTCTTTGTGGGTTCGACACTCTTTTATCACTTTATTACTTGTGGACTGCGTATACTTGCATATTTTGCTAGTATAGATTTAAGCAAACAAGTTTTTGGCGCCGTTGCCGGGAAATTAATTTAATAATTTTTGTCAATATTAATTTCAATCAAATTGATCTTAATTTAAACGTGTATTTTTCTATTTTAATTTTTCTATTTTATTTTTTTCGCAGATACATCATGGCCAACTATGACTATTAGTGGCCTTATACGAGTATGACTCAGCCAAAAGCGACAAGGATTTATGAACTCAATGAATTGTCAACACAGATAAAGACACTTTCAAGGAAGATTGACGCTTTAATAGCACAACGTATTCAAAGTGTAGCGGTGATTTGTGATTATGATATTGGAAATGATACGAGTCATCAATGCGCCATCAGTTTTGAGTCGATGCAGTATGGTGACAACTTCGGCGATTACCCTAACAATTATGCCTATTCCAATAATTATCATCATGATTGGGGGAATCCGCTAAATGTTTCATGGAGCGATGACAACCAAGTCCAAACATTTGCTCCAAGCTTATCATACGCTCCAGAATGTCAGCATCAAGCTCCTCCTAAATAGGAAAATGAGTATAACTTGGAGGAACTTTTGTCCAAGTTCATAGCTTTGAGTGAGGAGATAATAAAGAGTTGGGAGGTGTCGAGTTGAAATCTTGAGAACCCGATGGTACAACTCATCAACGCCTTTAACAATTGTCCTCAAGACACTTGGCCCAGTGACATGGTTCCCAAGACTGATGGATTGTCTGCGCCAAAGCTACAACTGGACATGCCAACAGATGTGGATGCAAAACTAGAGACGAATAGTGGGGACCAGGAAAAGAAGGTTGAAAAAGATCTAGCATTGAGTTCCAACGCAGATGAGCCGATTTTAATAGTGCCCCATGTACCTTTTCTGCCAAAGCTCAAGGATCCGGGTAGTTTTGCAATCCCGTGCACAATTGGTAGTCATTTCGTCGGCAAAACTCTATATGACAAGAGAGCTAGCATAAATTTAGAGCCATGGTGTAATGAAAGAAGGGACCATATGAAGATAAATGAATATCCAGTTATGTTTAAAAAGTTTCAATTAAATAATTTGTTCACAGACACAATGGAGCAAGCGCCTAGTTACTTGCAGGTCTTAAAGGAGATTCTATCTAAAAAGAGCAAGCTAGGTGAATTTGAAACAATGGCTCTTACTAAAGCAAAACCCTCAAATGTTATATGGTATTAATAGATGGAGGGTTACTCAATTTTCGAAGGAGAATTGGATAGTAAATGGTGAAGTTGGGCTAACGACTCTAAACCAAGCGCTTCTTGGGAGGTTAATTTTTAGTTTTTAGTTTTATTTATTTTATTAGGTTGCATAGTAGTTAATAAATTTTCATTTATTAGGATTTAATAAACTTGCTTCTAATGTATTTACAGGTTATTCGAGTCCAATTCAAGTGCAATGCCTTATTCATTCCAATGTGCCTAGCCTATTCTTTAGACTTAGCAGACAAGGAGGAAGATTGCTATATTTTCAGGGAAATCCTCTTTTTTAATTTTTTCTATCTTAGCCATTGAGGACAATGTCTAGTTTAAGTTTGGGAGTGTGTTTTTAGTTATTGTTTTATTTGGTATTTGAGTGTGTTATGTTATTAGATTTGCATGTTAGTTAGTATGCTTTTAGGATAGTTGAGCAATGGTTTGATTGAATTTGATTATGGCCAAGGATAAGAAAAAATTGTGATTAATTTTTTTTTAACTCTTGTGAAGTTGAGAAGCATGCTTAGTTTATATTTTGACTTATGTGTCGGTTTTACACTGTTTGTGATCTTTTTGAACTTCAAAGCACATATCCATCTGTTTAGCTAGTTGTGACTTAAAATTCTTTTTGGTTAAATGCTTGTGAAAGATATTATTTAAACTCTAGAAATCTTATTTGACCATCATTCAAAGCCAAATTTAGGCATTAACATAAGTTTGGGAGAAATATTGGATTATTAAAAATTTTGAATTTTGAACCGTCCTAAGTAGAAAAATGAATCATGTGGTGGGTTGAGATGGAGCGTAAAATGCACTTACCCATAAAGACAAGCACAAGAAGGAGCGTAAAACGTACTCGTGCGAGAGAAAACGAGAGGGAGCGTAAAACGCACTCGTTCAATGGGAAGTGAGATGGAGCATAAAACGCACTCACTAAAAAAAGGAAAGAAAAAATAAAAGAAAATTTATGTTTTAAAATACTTGGAAAGAGTTCAAGTGTGCTTAAATGTATGAAATATCTTTTTGATCTTCTAAATTTTATGTTTTGCCTTTATTAACGGAGATTGATGTGAAAGCATGTTTTTAGAGTTGATTTGAAAATCTTTTATGAGTATTTTGTTATATGATCTAGTGTGAGTCATGGCTAGTTGAACATTTGGATGCACACACACACACACTTAAATGATCATGAGTAGTTGTAGAACTGATAATTAGGATGAAATTTTAGGCTTTGCATGTTTTCGAAAATTATTCTTTAGTTATCATTAAGGGAAATTTTTGAGGCTATTATGCAAATTTGTATTAATTCATTGCTTGAGTCGTGTGAGTTGTTATTTAGAATTAATTGTTATAGTTGTTGTTCCTAGTGTTTGCTTGAGACCAAGTAAAGATTTAAGTTTGGGGGTATTTGATGAGTGGGTTTTACATCTATAAATTGAGTACATTTGGCTTGATAATTTGTGAGTTCTTAAGTATTTTAATTAGTATTAGGTATTTATAGTGTTTTTGTGTTATTTTGTAGGAAGAAGGAAGGAAACACTATTCGGACATCTTTTGGAGTAAAATATGCAAGCTAATGCAAGAAGGGAAGTTTGAAAGGTTTTCAATGTCAATTTGGATACATGTTCATTACTTGGAACTTTAATTTTATTGTAGATCTCATCGAGAGCTTCGATTTGATAGGTGAAATGCTCCGTAACTCCTTCCGGATCAAAAGTTATGATCGTTTTACCAACAGACGTGGAACCTTAAAGTTTGGAGTTACAATTTATATAGCAGCCACTTTAAGCTCAATTTTGACCTTGATCCAGCCCGAATCTCTTAATGCTCAAAGAAATAAAGTTGTAGAGCTTCCTTAGCTTTCCGGAGCCTTTTGAATCGCCTAATTCCGAGTTCGTATGAGAAAGTTATGACAATTTTACCAACAGATGTCCGAGCAGAATTTTGTCGGGCGCGGCCACGCCGGTTCCAAGTGTATTTTGGGCACGGCCGCGCTGGGTCGGGTTGTTGAAAAGCTTATTTTTGATCCAAATTGAATGAAACAAGGACTGTAACTTCTAATTGATTTAGGACTTTAACTAGAACTTATAAATACATGATGTGAGGCATAGAATAGAGGAGATCTTGCTACTTTTTGCTAACCCTAGTTTGGGAGAAAGAGATGGAGGCTTGAAGCAATTGCAAGAGCACAAATAATTCAATTAAGGAGCTGAAGGGGAGACTCAAGGATTGCGTCTGTGACACCCCCCAAATTCGGGTACTTTATTCCCACAGGATTTGGTGTTCACTATCTAATTAAATCACGTCACATATAACTACCCATTCAAATATAAATGAAAATTCTTAATTAAAATAGAAATCTCCCATTAAAGGGTTACAACATCTTAATAACATCAATCTCAGGTCATCTAACCTTAAACAAAACATCAATGCGAAAAAAAAACATAAATATCATAAGTCTATTACATAACATCTTTCAATAAATTAAACAAGTCTTCATCACTTGTTTACTTTGCCTTTGCCCTTACTAGTGGATGACTCATCAACTCTTTCAACTTTAGCTACGATGTTATTATGCAAGGGTGAGCAACAATTGACCAGCAAGTAACACAATAAAAATAATAATAACATGCGAATAATCAATGGATATCGGTTAATCGAATACTCGGCTTTTGAATCAAGATTAGAAAACAAGAATCAAAAGAACATCTGAGGGTCACAAGACCACGAACTATGTCCTAGGTTATCAAGTATTTCTACTTTAAAAGCGTTAACAGTCGTAAGACTATATGGACTTTACTTCTCATACTTAGGGGGAACAACCCTTTGTACCATGTATGTGCACAACATCTAAACACTAATGCGTAAAATAATCCCCTATAAAAGGGTTGTTCATCTCAGTTTGACATTAGAGTCCGCACCAAAGGAAGTTTGGTTTGGATTTACTTCAATAATATTTCTAGAATTTAGAACGCTTATCAACTATGAACTAGTCGAATCAATAAGGGATCGTTAGTCAATCTAGGCTCAATAATAAAAATGCAATTGGTATTCAAGAACCAAAGACTAAAGCTCACAAAATGTACAATTAAATAAATTCTGTATAAGTGAAGTAGTAATAAAAGGGAATTAGAATATCTCATTTGGATTCATGAAATTGAATGAATTAGAATTAAGAACTTGCTCAATTAAGTAATAGCATTAGGAAGCTTGCATGATAAAAGAATGAAGTTCAGGGACTTGCGTAATTGAAGTCAAGGTAAGATAGGAAACTACTTTCAACGAAATAAAAAGATTAAGGGTAGAAAACTTGCCTCGTGTGTAGATTATAAATTAAAATTCATGTTCCTTAATCAACCTATACATTCCGTTTATATAGCAATAACAATGATTAGTTACAATATTATAAACACTTCAAGATTCACTCTCATCCAACCTCATCTTAATATTCATTTAATACATTAGTCTAAGCTTTAAACATGCATATGGTAACATAACATGACTACAAAGAAAGAAGAAAAAATTATTTTTTTTTATTTTTTTTGCATCACCGCCAGGGCGACAGTTTTCTTTGCAAAATACCGCCTGGGCGAGCCTACCGCCGAGGCGGCAAACTCAGTTCAATTATGTCGCTGGGGCGAGGATACCACTAGGGCGACAAAATCAGCTCAATTATACCGTCGGGGCGGGGACACCGTCGGGGCGACATTACCTAGTGTAATTTCACCGCCGGGGCGGTGGACCTGAAACCAAACTTCTGCAATTCGCGAAGAACACAACAAATACCAAATTTGGCCAAAGTTTTTCTCAAACAACAAATTTAATACTACCCAATCATCATATATGTTATAAAACCAAAATCCATCATATACACACTAATTTTAGCATCATAAACAACCTAAATAACCAATTTAAAGGCTAAAAATTCACTGTTTATACTTTATTTTCATATTTTGATACTTTTAGCGTAATCAATCACTGTGAACTCGTTTCTTAACCAAATTAATTCGATTAACTTTTGTTCTTTTCGTTTTCACATGCTTAAACATAATCAACCATCAATTTATCGATTAACATGCAATTCAGGCATAATTTTTCATACATTTAAGCCATATTCATATATTACTTCTCTGTAAATTTCAGAACTTCAATTTAAAGCATAATCTCTTGAATTAACTTAATTAAAACAATTTATAACATCATATAGTAGATTATACATGCATTTAAACAATTATAAACAACTTCTAAATAATTTACACATAAAATTCAATTATCAGAGAACTTAAAAATGTATGTTCATGGAGAGACTTTAAAAGGACATAAATTAAAGTCTGAATTTAAGGAATTACCTTTATCAGTAGTTTAGAATATACAAGATGATGAGAAATCTACTTTCAATTCTCCAAATTCCTTCCCAACTCTCAATTTTCTCTCTGTGTCTTCTAATCCAACTTAGCAAAAATAAGAATGTTGAAAATAAGAATATGTTTAACTTAATCTGATGAGTGGGTGTCAGTTAATCCCATAATGGGTTAACTGGCTCCAACCCCCACTAAGGCCTTGTTTGGTTAATCCTTATAAGCTATTCTTTTAGTTTATTTTAATTATCTAGTTTATTATATAGGTTATTGCCACACTTAATAAACAAATTATATTATAATTAAATAAAAATTAGTACTACTCAATAAATTAATTAATCATATAATAAAAATTCTCACTTATTTAACTATAACAAGTCAATAAATCTCTAATTAATTATTAAATTAATTAGAATAACATTATGCTTATTTAAATAATGCATTTAATCAAATAAGCTCAATTAAATACATACTTTGAATATAAAAATTCTCCACATTAATTTAACTAATGTAACACATATAATTAAATTAATCTACCGTAAATTCATCAATTAATTATTTAATTCAATAATTAAATCATCAAAAAATATTTATTTAATTCAATAAATATTTAAATTAAATTACAAAAATCTCATTCGTCACAGCGTCTACAGATTTTATTCTCTTCTCTACCTCTTATTTTGTATTCTTGAATGCTTTATCAATTGTGGATAATGGATTTTAATTCAATTATGAACTAATTTCTTTTTAAGATTACAATGGAACTTATTGCGTAGCTTTTATTGATATGTTTTCTTGTTAATTATTGTTGATTATTATCAGATTGTCTATTATGATTTGTGATTAATTGCTTAATTGTCTTATCAACAATTACTGTGGTAATCTATATGAACTCGAGAGATGGATTATAGATTTAGACCTAATCATAATAGCATGTGATTGTATTTTCTACATGGTGATGGAACTCATAATTTGTGTCTAGAATAGAGATATACTTATACGCCGCATGTAATCTGAAAGAGAACCTGAGCTTTAAATCCTTTTTAATTGTAATTCACATAGGGATATAGTGGATTAGTTAACTAGGATGTTCACCTTAATTCTAACATCTGTCGATTTAAGTTGATTCGTTTATGATACGTCGGGAGATGGTCATAAATATTGATGAGTTCTTGACTAACAATATGAAATAATTAGCATAACTTAACAGGAAGTGTATTAATTCAAGTGAAACATTAAGAAAAATTGTAATCTTAAGCCTTTTATCTGAATTCAATTCTTGGTAGTTAGTAATTAGTTAGTTCAGTACTTCATTTTCAAAATTCAACAACTTTATCGAACTGTTTAAATAAAATTAATTTGATTATGAGTTAGTATTTGGTAATTATTATTAAATAATTCTCTGTGGGTTCGACACTCTTTTATCACTTTATTACTTGTGGACTGCGTATACTTGTGTATTATGCTAGTATAGATTTAGGCAAACAACACACAAGAATATATATTTATGACAATATGATCCTTATCTCACTAAGCGAATTTTACACAAACTTTTAATTAAGATTTGCCGAACTATATATGGAGGGTCATATAGTTTGATGAAAATAGTGGAAGACATCATTTTAATAAAGATCTAATTAATTTGATGATTAATAAAATGAATGCATATTAATATTGTTATTAAAATTTCATTTATAGAATTTTACTATGTCTAATTCATTATCACTACAGAACATATTGAATGCTAATAAGTTAACTGGACCAAACTATACGGATTAGTTAAAAATTTTGAGAATAGTTCTCACTGCTGAAAAGCTATCTTATATCTTAAATTCGTCAGTCCTTGCAACTGTTGCAGATAATGTCTCTGAAGAAGAGATTATTACTTTTACAAAGTGACAAGATGATGTAACGGTGGCTCAATGCATCAAATTGGCTTCCATGAGTAACGAGTTACAACGTCAACACAAGAAAATGGATACACCTACCATTTTGCTGCACCTTCATGATTTGTATGGTGAGCAGAGTAGGTCTGCCAGATATGAGATCTCTAAGGAGCTCTTTCGATCTAGAATGACCAATGGCACTATAGTACAGACACATGTCCTCAAAATGATCAATTTGATTAAATAATTAGGACGACTAAGTTTTGTAATGGATGGAGAGTTAAGCCAAAATTTGATCTTCCAGTCATTCCCATACTCTTTCTCATAATTTATTATGAATTTTCGCATGAACAAGCTACATATCAGCCTACCTGAATTGCTCAACATGTTGAAAACTGCGGAGAGTCACTTTCAAGCTAAGAAAGATCAAGTCTTACTTGTAGATGATTCTTCCGAGAAAAGGAAGAGGACTAAAGGTTCTTCTGAAAAGAAAAAAACTAAGAAGGCAAAAGGAAGGGCAAAAACTAAGGACAATGTAATACTCTGAATATTTATGAGGCTTATAAATGCGATCATATACGTTTATAATTAGAACGTATAACCTAAAACTAGGTATCGCAAAGTTTAAAACTTTAAGCCCTAATGAGATTCGAATTTTGTAACATATGTGCTTAATAAAGATCGAAATGATATTTTGAACCAGGTATTTTGTGATTTTAAAGTGCAAACAATGAATTAGGTCAAATAAAAGAATATTTGTCGAGCAAGCACGACAAATCATTTTGTCAAAGTAAGCACGACTAAGCAGCTTGACAAAAAAAAATTATTTGACCTAATTCATCGTTTACACTATAAAATCAAAAAACACTTGGTTCGAAATATCATTTCGATCTTTATTAAGCACATATGTTACAAAATTTGAATCTCATTAGGGCTTAAGGTTATAAACTTCTCGATACCTAGTTTTAGGTTATACGTTCTAATTGTAAACGTATACAGTCGCATTTATAAGCCTCATAAATATTCAGGATATTACATTCACCCATACTTCAAAGAATTTTGTCCTCGAAATTAACTTTACAGCTAACTTTAGTCAATCAATATCATATTTATTGAAAGTAGTATGCACACAAGCCAATCATATTTGATATGATGTAGCATATACTTTGTAATCTTATTCGGTTATTAAAGTCATTTTACCTTATTTGCATTGTGTTGTTATTTTAAATGTGATAAACCATAGTTTTCAGCAATACTTTTAGAATCATGATGGTGATCATGCTAATGAGATTTAAATTCTAGATAGCTCACAAACTAAAATCGTTCATAATCGTTGGATTACTAAAAAAGGGATTAGTGAATCCGGATAGATTAGTACATACGTTGCTTGCTCTTAGGAAGAGGATGATTGATCTTATAATCATTTGTGTGGAGACACTAAAGTAAGTATGTAGGTGCTTATTGGAGAATAAGTTCACTGAACGTGGCTCGCTAAGGAATACCTAATGGAGTTTTACTCGCCTGTCAATAGGAATTCCTCTAGTGATAGTAGTACAAGTGATCCTTGGACTTGAGATCATCATAGTATCTTTTGTATGATGAGTTATACTTTAACATGTCCCTTAAGACCTTTAAGGTATATCAAAGGGTATGATTGGGTATAATAAGTTGTACATGGAGATAGGTGAATGGTCAACAAAGAATCTACCACATCTAGTAAAAGATGTAAATATCCTATGTGATTCGATAAATGACAACTCAGTAGTCCTTGGCCAAGGCAGAATGAAATTAAAAAGGAGTTTCTAATTTGCATTAAATAGAGTTGTGCATTTGGGAATCGAAATACATATAATTAAATAAAGTAAGACTTAACAGTAATTCCATGTCTTATATTTAATTGGGACATTGTATGGTAGAAGGATTGAATTATACGGTAACTATGCACTAAAAGGTTCTTTTGTGATTAATATTGAAATCTATATTATCTGAAAAGTCGTTGATCGCTAAGGGGACTTACCCTTATTGTAGAATAAATATTATTTAATTAAATGAATTAAATAATTTAATTTATTTATTTAAATAAAATTAGAATTGTTCTAATTGATTTATTCACAACCGGTTTAATATGGAGAACCTAAAGGGTCACACCGCAAAAGGAAAATATTTATTTAAGAAGTAAATGACATAATTGTAATAATAAGTTAAGTGTATTTAATTTAATCTATGGAGATAGAATAAATTAAATAGCTTAATATTTATTATTTAATATTTTAGAAATATTAAATATAAATTAAGAAGAGGAGTCTTATTATTATTATTATTATTATTATTACTATTACTATTATTTAATTCTTAATAGGGATTGAGAATTAATTAATAGAAGTACTCTCTCATGAATTCCTAATTAGATTAGGAGTTTAATTTAATTAAAGAAGTTTAATTAGAATAGAAACCATAATCCTAAATAGTTTAGGGGAGGGTTTTCCTACTTCTACAAATAAGATAAGTCTTATTATAGATTAGGGTTACACGCTCTTGCATAAGAATTATGGAGAGTACTTACAATTTCTATAGAGATAGAAACTAGAGTTTTGCCAACACCCATCTTCTTGAACAAGTATTATTCCTTGGTGGATTACCTCTAGAGGCCAAACACTTGGGTGGCTAACGTTAATCAAAAGGAAGGAATTTAATCGGTGGAATTCAAGGAGAACGCGAAGGAATTGGAGTTGAACTTATACCTAAGGAAGCTAAAATTCTACAAAGGTATAATTCTTATTCTCCATCTCTTTCGTTTAATTAATAATCGTGCATAAAGAAAGATTATGGTGATGGTTTGTATGAAAAATTTTAAAATTTGATTTTATCGCGCTTCCGCTTTATTTATGTAATTTGATTGCATGTTCGCGTTATACAAATCTAACAGTGGTATCAAGAGCCAAACTTTATGCGAATTATTAATTGTTTTGATTCTGTATATACATTGATATGTGTTTAGAACAATTAATTGGGCATAACTGTTTGTGTAAAATTATTTTATTTTATTTTTTTATTAAAAAAATTATAAAAAAAACGTTGGTCAAAGTCAACGGTCAAACGTTGACTGGTCAACTGATGACATGGCAGTAACTGTTGATATGGCACATGCTGCTGATGTGACGCTGACTGGTCAACTGTTGACTGCTGACGTGACGCTGACTGGTCAACCTTTAAAAATGAAATAATTAATTTGGAGGTAGAAGGTTTTGAACCCTTGACCTATTGGTCATATGTTGGAAGCCTTACCACTACACAAGAATCACTTGTGATTATGAATCAGAATGTTTAATATTTAAACTATATAATTCTGGGTTTGAAGTTTGACTTAAAGGCTTGTTTGATTATTTCTTTTAAAGGTTTATGATCAAGGGTTAACCTCATTTTTTTATTTTATTTTTTATTTTTTGTAAATTAAAATAAAGAAGTTTATTTTGATTTAGAATTTGATTAAAAAATAAAGGAGTTTATTTTTATTCAAAATTGGATAAATTAAAATAAAAGAGTTTATTTTGATTTGTAATAGGATTAAAATAAAGAAGTTTATTTTAATTGGAATTGGATTTCATGATAACTAATTAAAGTTGAAATTGGATTCCATGATAACTAATTGGAGTTGAAATTGGATTTTATACTAACTAATATTGTCCATTAAATGATATCAATGCATATATGGAATGATTTTATTATTCATGAGATGAATGTTATTTATTGATGCATATAGAGATATGTATGATAATAAATGTGACTGATTATGGACTATTGACCAATGTGTGATTGGATTTATTTTAGAGGATGCTTGAATGACTGGGTTTTATAAATGGGGTCTGCGTACCTCGTCTTTTCTAGTTTTTCTTGATGTAAATTCTATCATCCTCCTATGTACTTCCCCTTGACTGCTGATCAAGGTTTCTATTTATTTTAAATAGTTCATGTAATAGGACTAATTAGAATTATTTTGAAGAATTGGAGACAAAGGAGCAAGGAGCGCTTAAAGACCCATTTGTAATGGAGCCCGAGTTTAAATGTAATAGTTATATTTAAATTTAATTCTTGCACCCTAGATTTGACCATTTGGTTCACTTGGTGGCTCTAGTGAACCAAACTAGAATAAAAGTCCATAATCAATCCGGGTAGAATATAGTATTCTATATGTGCATGCTTACTATATATATATATATATATATATATATATATATATATATTATCCATCATGCTTCGTATGTTAAATAATATGATGCGTATTTTACATATATATGTGCATGCACGCTAAACAAGATGAGACTAATAAATACAAACCCCTCAAAGAAATCAAATTAAGTTCTAAACGTTCAAAGATATTTGAAATATCGAACGTCGCCTTCTAGCATGGTAAAGCGATAGAGTATTAAATATTTAATATGAGTTTGTTGTGTCACACAAGGCAAGTATTAAATATTAAAGATGTTGCTTTATCACATTTAATGCTTATAAATAGACTAAATGATGTTGTTTTGATGTGTCACACAAGGACAGTGTTTTTCTTTTGAATATATGGAAGTGCTGGGTTGGACTTAACTTGGATAATTTTGATTCGGATGTGTCACACTTAATCAAAATAATCTAAGAGGCAAAATACAAGGAGTTACATAGCGACGTAATTGACAATAATTGTCTACCTATTTATTTATATATCGTTTGTTGTGTCACACAAGGCTATATACATTTGAAATGAGATCCTTATTCTCACTAGCAAATCTTTAATTAGATTTGTCGAACTATATATTGAGGGTAACATAGTTTGATAAAAAAATAGTGGAAGATACCAATTTAAATAAAGACCTAATTTATTTTGGTAATTAATTAAGAAATGAATATTTGCTAAAATGTTGTTAAATTATAAATTCATTTACAGAATTTTACAATGTCTAATTTACTATCACTGCGGAGCATATTTGATGTTAATTAACCAGACCAAATTAAAAGGACTGGTTACAGAATCTGAGAATAATTTTCAAGGCTGAAAAGCTATCTTATGTCCTTAATATGCCTATCCCTGCAATGGTCGCAGACAATGCCTCTGAGGAAGAGATTGCTACTTTTAAAAAGTGGCAAGATGATGCACAGTTGACTCAATACATCATGCTCGCATCCATGAATAACGAGTTTCAGCGTCAGTATGAAACTATGGATGCTCCTACTATACTCCTGCACCTTCAAGGAGTTGAATGGTGAGAAAAGTAAGACTATTAGATATCAGATATCTAATGAGCTCTTCCAATTTAGAATGATCGACGGCACTACAAACAAATATCCTAAAATGATCAATCTGATTGAATAATTGGGACAACTGGGTTTATAATGGATGGAGAGTTGATCCAATATTTGATCTTGCAATCACTTCCGGACTCTTTCTCACAATTTGTTGTGAATTTTCACATGAATAAGCTATATGTCAGCCTGCCTGAGTTGCCTAAACATGTTAAAAACTGTAAAGAGTCATTTTTCAACCAAGAAAGACTGAGTCTTACTGGTAGGGGCCAAAGGATCTTTTAAAAAGAAAAATAATTGAAAGAAGGTATAAGGAAAGGCAAAAACAAAGGATAATAAGAACAAAACTGATGCGGATAGCAAAGGAGTTTGCTTCTACTGCAATAAGCCCAGACACTGGAAAGAAAACTGTAAGGAGCATCTTGCAGAGGCTAACCAGAAGAAGTTTAGTGAAGCTTCGATTACAGATATAAGTTTGTTCATGATTGAAATAAATCTTTCTATAAGTCAAGGTTCTACTTGGATACTGGATACCGGCTATAGTTCTTACGTATGCAATCCAATGCAGAGAACAAGCAGAAGTAGAAAGCTAAATAAAGAGTAAGTAATCTTACGTGTGGGAATAGAGCAATAGTTGCTATATTAGCCGTAGGAACTTATAGTTTAGCGTTAGCTGGGGGCAAGTCTATTAAATTAATAAGTTGTTATTATGATCCAATTCTCTTTAGAAACATTATTACTTTCATTGTTGGACAAGGAAGGTTCTGGTATTATATTTAAGAATAATTGTTGTTCTATTTATAATGATAATGTTTTGTTTAAAACTGGAAGATTACTTAATGGACTTTGTATACTTGACTTATATGAAAATAATTTTGCAAATTGAACAAACTAGTAAAAAGAAAAGGAGATGATCATTCAAAAAGTTGAATATGTGTATTTGATGAAATACAAGTCTGAATCATTTGAAAGGTTCAAAGAATTCAGAAGTGAAATAAATTGACAAAGTATTAAGATTCTTTGATTAGATCGAGGAAGGAATACTTGTGCAATAAGTTTCTAGATCATTTCAAAATGGTATTTTCTCATAATGGACACCTCTTAATATACAATAATTGATTGGTGCATCTAAAAGGAGAAATTATACCTTGTTGGACATGGTGTGGTTCATAATGATTTTTACCGACATTCCAGTATTCATATGGGGTTATGCCCTAGAAACGGCTGCATATCTACAAAATAAGTTAACCTCAAAATTTGGCCCCAAGACTCCATAAAAGTTATGGATAATGAGGATTCCTAGTCTTAAGTATGTTAAGATAAGGGGTTGTCCAGCTTATATGAAAAGGTTTCAAAAGGATAAGCTTGGGACAAAATCTGACAAGTGCAGATTTGTGAGATATCATAAAAAGGTTTAGGTATTATTATTATAATCCTACACGCTGCCTTCTTGGATAAAGGTGTTTATCATTGAAGGAGCTAGTGGGAGGGTAATAGATCTTGAAGGAGTTCAAGAACCACAAAGCACTTTAAGTCAAACCGAGGGACCTGTAGATAGACCTATTGTACCACAACCAAATCGTAAATCTGGAAGAGTACCGAAGATACCTAGAAGGTATGGATTTATCATAGAGGATGATGATGAGGTACGCATCATAGAAGATGATGATGAGGTTTTATACGATGAGGCTATGAGTAGTAGACACTCAGAGAAATGGCAGATGACCATGAAATCTGAAATGGACTCCATGTATGAGAACCAAGTATAGACTCTGGTTACTCCACCGAAAGGCATAGTGCCTAGAGGGTGTATATGGGTCTTTAAGAGAAAGACTGGGGCAAATGACAAGGTGGAGACCTATAAGACCAGACCTGTTTAAAAGGTTTCAAATAAAGTCAAGAAGTTGACTATGATAAAACCTTATTACCGGGTAATGCTTAAGTCCATTTGGATTTTGCTTGTGATTGCAGCTTATTACAAAATCTGACAAAATGGATGTGGAGACGTCCTTTGTAACGCCCCCAAATCCGAGTTACCTTATCCACGAATTCAGTGTATCACTGTGTAACTCGTACATCATACTAACCATAACTTATTGCGGAATAATAAAAATATTTACATTGATATAATATAAATATTATCGTCCCAAGCCTCGAAACCATAACTACAACGTGATCCTACTACATGAGTGTGATTATAAGATTATTATAACATGTTTCCATCTAGTCTTAGGTACGAAGACCTTAACTAATACATCATTTAATAATCATCACAAATATAATGCTTATTCATGTTGTACATAACAGTACTATATAACAATAAGTATTAAAACTTACCATCACACTCTTTATTACAAATCCAGATTTCGTAACCTTTAAATACTACACTTATTATCAAGGTCGAGTAAATACCATGGTCCTTTACAATATCTCATATGTGAACGCAAGGTTCAAATTCTGACTTATTCGATCCCTGAATATACGCAAGGTTATTCAATAACCAAACAATCGTTATAAAAATGTCCTTTATACATCATCGTCATCCTTCTAGTTTACTTTAACAAGTAACTAACATAACTTCATCTTACTACTATAATGGATAACCTCCATTTATAACTCAAGGTTTACATAGTCAAATTCACGTACATCATATATCGTCATCACAGCTAAATAATTACAATTGAGAACTATTTAGCAACCTTCCTGTTTTCATGCATCTCTAATCCTTATCACCACGATATCAAGATAATTGCATTGCATCGTAAAATCTGCAAAAATTTTATTTTGCAAGAATGAGCACGACGGCTCAGCAAGAACTAACAGTTTTCACATTTCATGCTTCACGTAACACATAAGTTTGCATTTATCCATGCATCATGATTCTCATGCTATGCATCTTACTCATGCATTATAAATCTTATGCAATTCATCTATATATATGCATCATGTATCTCATAGCATACTTCATGCATCTCACATTGTATATTCACAATAGTTCAAGTTCCACATAGAACAATATAGTCACGTAATTGCACATTGTGCACACTTTAATCATGCTCGCATATAATCCACATAATAATGAAAGATTTAGTAATCAAGTCATGTACATCAATACATTTAAACAAGTTAACAAGTTATTGAAAGAACTTACCTTAAGCGTTCCTTGCCAAATTATGATGGCTCGTCCTTCAAATATCCTACACAATTTATTTAACAATAAAATACCAATTAGCCACTAAAAAGGCTTCATATAATGGTTTATATTATAAACCCACTTCATATCTTATAATGTTCGTTTTGTTTAAAATCGAAACACTATTTAAGTTCTTTAACACTTTACGCAGCGTTTCGACGTTTACATGTCACACACCTAATTTGCCTCCTTTGCATGTGCTTAGCATGATCATACAATGGTTTATAACACACTATCATGTTTCATTATTATTAGAAACACAATATTAAACAAGATTATACACACTAGTTACGGCGTTACGACGCTTGCATGTTTATACGCCAAACTTGATTATTCGAACGCCCAGGCGACATGCATTTGCGTACGCCTAACATGCCCATTCAATTTATCTAATACTCATTGGTTAATGTTAAGTATCATTATAAATCATAACATTCATGTTTTAGAACTTAGAAAAACATTTTATATTATCGGGAGCATTACATGTGCTTACGCGCATGCCCGATACCCTCCGATTGCCTTCAAAAAACATCAGTCATACAAATGGTCAATTTGGGAATTGATCCCGACCTCAAATCGAAACACTTAAAGAACGAGAGTTGTAGGTCTACTCGTTCTCTTTCCGAATAATCTTGAATCACCTCAATCCAAATTCGTATGAGAAAGTTATGCCCATTTTACTAAAGGACGTCGAAGTTGTTTGCACAGTCTCTTGTCCAGCGTCGTAGGCGCTCAAAATGGCCTATGACCAGCGCCTAAAGTGCTCTATTGCAGTAGCTGGACTCGTGGCCAGCGCCTACCCAGCGCCGTAGGCGCTCGGCCTGAGTCCCCAACCCGTTTTGCTTCCCGGAATGCTCTGTTTTGGTGTTCTAGACCTATCTTGCTTCCAACCACCATAACTCCCTCAATACACGTTCAAATTGGTCCGTTCCGGACTCTATGGAGTCCTAAGACATAGGGCTACAACATATCAAAAATTCAGAGCTATCCATTAATATTAACATGGCCAAATCTTAGGCCAAAGTATCAACTCATGCTATATTTTCGTGTTCTTGGTGTTCTTGGTGTTCTTGGTGTTCTTGGTGTTCTTGGTGTTCTTCACAAAAATCATCACCAAATCTTTGTTTTAATCCCTTTTTACTCCATTCCAACTGGGTTAACTTCATAACCCATGGAAGTACAACATCATACCAACAACTAAATTAACCAAACACAAAATCAAAGCTACATGTCCACTAAAATTCGTCCAAATGTCCAAAGTCCAAAAATGTCCATTGTTCTTCATGTTCTTCATCCTCCTTAAGCATAGGTACGGATTTATTGCGTTTTTGTTCCACTTTGATATTATTAATGGCTTATATAACCTCTTAACAACATTTACAAACATCCAACACAAACAAAACCAACAAAAATCGCAAGCAAACCAACCCATGAGCATAAAAACTCTAAAACCATTAAAAGCTTGAAAACCTTAACCAAATCAAATTAAAATGGTTTCAAGTTAATGATTTACCTCTGTAAATCCCTCCTAGATGATATGAAGCTTTGCTAGGGCTTGGCTTGAGTCTCCTTCTTTCTTTTTGGTTCACCCGAACCTCTTCTTCTCTTCCTTTCTTCTTCTTCTTCTCTTCCTTTCTTCTTCTTCTTCTTTTTCCGGTGACTCTTCTTCTTTTCCGGCGACTTTTCCGGCGACCTTCTCCTTTTTTCTTCTAGCTCTTGGCAGCTCTCTCTCTCTCTAAACTCTGATGATATGGGAGATGGGAGAGAAGGAATGGGTTAGAAAAAGTGGAGGAATTTTGAGAGAAAATGGGAGTAATGGGTTAATGGCTCAATAAGCTTTGTCCAAATAATTCAAGCTTGCCGGCAAAGCTCTCCACTTTCTCATTTTCTAGCAATTTGATTGGTCCAAAGTGGTTTGGGTGGTTCCCACTTGGGATAACAATACCCAAATACACAAAAATATATCCGAAAACTCCCACTTTTGTACCAAAATTGGTAAATAACTCCACCCAAAATTAAAATGGGTATTACCATAAATATTGGAATGGGTAAAAATAATTATTATGGGATTTGTCCAAATATTCGGAACACCCATATAATACATTCGGATACGGATAAAATCACGTATCAGCTCAAATAAAATTTCCGACACTTGGAAAAATTATTCGTACGCATACACGTATTTATGAAATTTATTAAAATCGAAAAAGACTCAAAAATATTATGGCGTGAATAGTGTCTTGGAAAACGTGCCCGGTGAATAGTGATTTTGCGATCTTTTGCAAAAAATCAATTATTCACTCCTACGGTTCAACAACGCATAAAAATTCATACATTGACCTCATCCAGGTTATAAAATAACCTTAAAACACGTCGCATAAAAATAATATTTAATCCATTAATAATATTAATAAACCCAAATTACAAAGGTATTCACGATTCGCGATCGCTACTCTTCCCGATTAACTCCCCACAATCATATACATCAACGTACATATATCTCACCCATATTTTGGGTTAACGTCTTTACAATAAATAACTCGTCCAATAATATTATCCTTCAACTATTTATTTAATCCAATAAATAGTACTTTAGCGATATTTCTCGAATCCGCCAAATTAGCTAATACGAAAACTTCCATACTTATTAATCATCGTCTACACATAATCTAGGTTATAATATAACCTTTAAACACTTACCACATAATATTATCAATAAAAGTCTATTTTATTCAATAATATTCACAATCTCGAATTATCAAGCTACCCATGACTCGCGATCGTTACAATAATTAACTATTAACTCATTCATTCTGAATCTATGTATATATTTCACATTTATATATATATATATATACATATTAAGCTCACCAAAAATCACATAGATATATATAACACATATATATATTCAAACTCGAATCATAATAAGAATTATTCTATATTAAATTCTTATTATAATTATTCTCGAAAATCCGGGTTGTCACATCCTTCCCTCCTTATAAGGATTTCGTCCTCGGAATCACAAATATCAAATCTCTTACTCGGTTTTCGTCTAATTTCTTCCGAAATTTTATCGTTGAATAATTTCAACGTATTACTATAACATAGGTTTTATATAACCTATTTAATCTCTGAGTATTATCCTATGTTTAACCCATCAATTTCCTTTTTAAGGATCATTATATGTCACAGTCATCATAATAATTTAATATCATGATTTACTAACTCATAAATATTAGGGATATTACATCCTTCCTCAATGAAGACTTGAGGAGAATGTATGTATGATACAGCCAGAGAAATTTATTTCAAAGGTTGAAGCAAATCGTGTATGTAAGCTACAGTGATCCATTTATAGATTGAAGCAAGCTTCTCAAAGATGGAACATTCGTTTTGATGAGACAATCAAAAGAGTTTGATTTTATCAAAAACGAGAATGAACTTAGTGTGTACAAAAGGGTCAGTGGGAACGCTGTGATATTCCTAGTATTATATGTTGATATACTACTGATAAGGAATGACATACAAGTGCTACAATTAGTAAAGATAAAATTGTCGAAATATTCTTCCATGAATAACTTAGGAAGAGCATCATATAAATTGGCGATATAAATCTATATAGATAGATTTAAAAGGATGTTCGACTTGACCCAATGAACGTATATTCATTCGATGTTAAAGGCGTTTAGCATGGTAAACTCCAAGAGATGTCTCATGATGATGAGCAATGGAGTGTATCTCTCTAAAATTATCTCCAATTTAAAGAGAGATCGCATGAGTTACTATCATGTATGTAACGAATATACAAGGCCTAATGTTGATCAATCATATTCTGGAGAAGATCACTGTAAGACAGTGAAAAACATCTTTAAGTACTTAACTGGTATTGAGGATATGATCATGATTCATGGTGGGTCTGAATTAAAACTAGATAGTTAAACAGACTCAAGTTTTTCAGACTGACCAAGACGATAACAAATCCACTTTAGGATAAATCGTTACCTTGAATGGTGGTGCAGTGAAGTTAAAAAGTTCCAAACAGCAAATAGTTGCTGGTTTAGTGACAAAGACAAAGTATATAACTGTAAATGAAGTTGCAAGTTGATTGTTTGGATGAAAAAGTTCATTATAGAACTAGGAATAGTTTCTAAGTCTCATCTTGGATTCAAACATATGTTGCGGCACTTTTATTTAATTAGAGGAATCATTGAAAGAGAAGAAGTCACTATAGAAATAGTGGACCCTCAAGAACAACATTGCATATCCATTTACTGAAGCTTTATCCAATAACAGGATGATCGTCACTTAGAGAATAAGGGTATTAGATACCATGGCGATTGACTTTAGTGCAAGTGGGAGATTGAAAGTAGTATGCACACAAGCCAATCATATTTGATATGATGTAGCATATACTTTGTAATCTTATTCGGTTATTAAAGGCATTTTACCTTATCTACATTGTGATGTTATTTTAAATGTGATAAACCCATAGTTTTCAGCAATACTTTTAGAATCATGATGGTGATCATGCTAATGAGATTTAAATTCTAGATAGCTCACAAACTAAAATCGTTCCTAATCGTTCGATTACTAAAAAGAGGATTAGTAAATCCGGATAGATTAGTATATACATTGCTTGCTCTTAGGAAGAGGATGATTGATCTCATAATCATTTGTGTTGAGACACTAAAGCAAGTATGTAGGTGCTTATTGGAGAATAAATTCACAGAACGTGGCTCGCTAAGGAATACCTAATGGAGTTTTACTCGCCTGTCAATAGGAATTCCTCTAGTGATAGTAGTACAAGTGATCCTTGGACTTGAGATCATCATAATAACTTGTGTATGATGAGTTATACTTTGACATGTCCCTTAAAACCTTTAGGGTATATCAAAGGGTATGATTGGGTATACTAAGTTGTACATGGAGATATGTGAATGATCAACAAAGAATCTACCATATCTAGTAAAAGATGTGAATGTCCTATGTGATTCGATAAATGACAACTCAGTAGTCCTTGGCCAAGGCAGAATGAAATTAGAAAGGAGTTTCTAATTTGCATTAATTAGAGTTGTGCAATTGGGAATTGAAATATATATAATTAAATAAAGTAAGACTTGACAGTAATTCCATGTCTTATATTTAATTGGGACATTGTATGGTAGAAAGATTGAATTGTACGGTAACTATGCACTGAAAGGTTCTTTTGTGATTAATGTTAAAATCTATATTATCTGAAAAGTCGTTAATCGCTAAGGGGGCTTACCCTTATTGTAGAATAAATATTATTTAATTAAATGAATTAAATAGTTTAATTTATTTATTTAAATAAAATTAGAAATGTTTTAATTGATTTATTCACAACCGGTTTAATATGGAGAACCTAAAGGGTCACACCGCAAAAGAAAAAATATTTATTTAAGAAGTAAATGACATAATTGTAATAATAAGTTAAGTGTATTTAATTTAATCTATGGAGATAGAATAAATTAAATAACTTAATATTTATTATTTAATATTTTGGAAATATTAAATAAAAATTAATAAAAGGAGTCTTATTATTATTATTACTATTACTATTATTTAATTCCTAATAGGGATTGTGAATTAATTAATAGAAGTACTCTATCATGAATTCCTAATTAGATTAGGGTTTAATTTAATTAAAGAAGTTTAATGAGAATAGAAACCATAATCCTAAATAGTTTAGGGAGGGTTTTCCTACATCTATAAATAAAATAAGTCTTATCATAGATTAGGGTTACACGCTCTTGCATAAGAATTATGGAGAGTACTTACAATTTCTATAGAGATAGAAACTAAGGTTTTGCCAACACCCATCTTCTTGAACAAGTATTATTATTCCTTGGTGGATCACCTCTAGAGGCCAAACACTTGGGTGGCTAACGTTGATCAAAAGAAAGGAATTTAATCAGTGGAATTCAAGGAGAACGCGAAAGAATTGGAGTTGAACTTTTACCTAAGGAAGCTAAAATTCTACAAGAGTATAATTCTTATTCTCCATCTCTTTTGTTTAATTAATAATCGTGCATAAAGAAAGATCATGATGATGGTTTGTATGAAAAATTTTAAAATCTGATTTTATCGCACTTCCGCTTTATTTATGTAATTTGATTGTATGTTCGCGTTATACAAACCTAACATTTATAAGTTCTATAAATATTCAGGATATTACATTCTCTCCTCCTTATAAGAATTTCGTCCTCGAACTTACAGTATAAGCATTTTTAACCTTCTTTTGACGAGTTTTTCTATCTCCAAAATTTTGCGCAGGCTATATCCTAAGGTACTCTTACCCTTGCACTATAACTTAATGCTCTGATACCAAATATGTCACGCCTCGAAATCCACCTGCTTGATTGGTCGGACTTCGTGCTGACTTGTACAACATTTACATATTACTATAGAAATCTTGACTTCTAATAATCAGAGTATAATGCGAAAAAGTGATAATATTTACAATATCATTCGTTCATTATTACATCATTCCCAGGTTACTTGTTTTTATTACATATAAGTCATAAAAGACTTGAAAATAAATCTCTATTTATCTATCTAAGACTTTCAGTATTAGCAACCAGGCAGTTCCCAGAAAAGAGGGGGCTTTCCGTTAAAACGCCGAGCAAGTCGGTAGCAAACTGATAGGTACATTTGTTAGGTGTTGTCCAATTATGGATATGACAGACATATTTGGTATTCATATGGAATTATTGTTGCTTAGTGAAAGCATGAATTGTTGTGTTGAACCAAATTGTTTTGGTAAGATTTCTAGAACTGAGATGAATTACCCCTTTGAGGGCCATCCCTTTGAGGGTCATATATATGTCCAATAAATCTCGACATAACGTGCAGTGGGCATGAGTAGGATGTTGTGCATATACCTAGGATATTGAGGAAGGCTGATCCCCTTCAAAATATCCAAACCAAACATATTTCTAAGTCTTTATGACTGACAGAAATGGCTGATACGAATTAATAGAGGATATCAACCCTCAGTTTTCTGGTTGATACGAATCAATAGAGGATATCAACCCTCAATTAGGCAAAATTGTGAATAATATTCCTTATTTTGAGCAAGTTTTCTAACCTTGTGCAATGATTATTGTGTGCAATTCTTCTAACCTGTACAACTTTATATTATGCAAGTTCTCTAACCTAATTATATTCTTATAGTTGTGCAAGTTTCTATTCCCTATCTTGTGTAAATTCTCTTACTTGTTGTAAGTTTTCTAACTTCATTTAATTTTCATATTGAATGCAAGTTTTCTAACCTTACTCAAGTTATATTTGAGCAAGTTTCTATCTCTTGTTTAATTTGATATTGAACAAGGTTTCTACGTTATACAAGTTCTTTTAAACCTCTTTCTCTTTCGTTATGGATTCAAATTACAGACAAATGAGTTATCAATTGTTGTGAAGTTATTGTTTCTTGATTCAGCATAACTTAAGAAATGAATCATTATTCATATATTGTTCAAGACCAATTCAAGAGCAAAAACACTCTATATTTATATTCTGAAAGATATTATGAGATAAAAATTACTTTAGCATCGAAGTGCTATGCGATTGGAAGTAAAGCTAGGTACTAAAGTGTAATTAATCAAGTACTAAAGTGTGATAAGTCGAGCCCCTAGCGTGTAATTAGCGAAACTATGTTTTCTTATAAATAGCAAACTAAGTTCATTCATTCCTTACTATGTTAGTATCTAAGTTAAACAACTCTCTTGTATGGGCAGGAGTTTAAGATGTGTTAGAAAACCGATCTAACTATACTATAGGTACCAATGTGGACAATTCAGTGTGGTTGTCGAATAGATTGAGGCACATTTATTGAGACATTGGTAGAAGTATTGATGAGACGGGGAACCAATTCATTAGTTTACGGGTTAGGAACCACTCAGTCTGCTATATTGACAATCGCTGAAATCTTGTATTAGCTTATTCTATATATATATCTTGAAAAGGTGATTCTCTTCTCATATATATATCTGTTAGACTTGCTGGGCATTCTTATACTCATTCTTGCAATTATCTTTTAAAAAATTACAGTTAAGGAAGAATTACCCAACGATTCTGGCGGTACAAAGAAAGTTGAAGATTTAAAAGTCATTTAAACTATGCTAGATTAACATTATTGGCAATGTCTAGAAAGTTCTGACGAGGAAAGAGGGTAAGTCATCTAATTGCGCGTCATTTTAACGGAAAGCCCCTTCTTTCCTAGGAACTGCCCGGTTGCTAATACTGCAAGTCTCAGATAGATAAATGGAGATTTGTTTTCAAGTCTTTTATGACTTATATATAATAAAAACAAGTAACCTGAGAATGATATAAAAATGAACGAATGATATTGTAAATATTATCACTTTTTTGCATTATACTTAGATTATTAGAAGTCAAGATTTCTATAGTAGTATATAAAGGTTGTACAAGTCAGCACGAAGTCCGACCAAGCAAGCACATGGATTTCAGGGCATGACAGACGATAAGAAGAAAACTGATGCAGATAGCAAAGAAGTTTGCTTCCACTGCAATAAGTTTGGACACTAGAAAAGAAACTGTAAGGAGCATCTTACGGAGGCTAAGTATAAGAAGCTTAGTGAAGCTTCGGCTACAGATACAGGTTTGTTTATAATTGAAATAAATCTTTTTGTAAGTCAAAGTTCTACTTGGATATTAGATACCGGTTGTGGTTCTCACATATACAATTCTATGTAGGGCCTAAACAAAAGTAGAAAGCTGAACAAAGGAGAAATAATCTTGCGCGTGGGGAATGGAGCAAAGATTGTTACATTAGTTGTAGGAACTTATAGTTTAACATTGCCTACGGGCAAGTTTATTAATTTAGTAAATTATTACTATACTCCAGTTCTCATTAGAAATATTATTTCTATTCCGTTGTTGGACAAGAAAAGTTTTGATATTATATTCAAGAACAATAGTTGTTCTATTTATAATGATAATGTTTTGTTTGAAATTGGTAGATTAATTGATGGACTTTATATACTTGACTTACATGAAAATATTTTACAAATTGAACAAACTAGTAAAAGAGAAAGAGATGATGTGAATTATACATTTATGTGGCTCTATAGACTCGGTCATATTAATAAAACAAGACTAAACAGGTTGCATAAAGATAGGCTTTTAGAGCCCTTTGATTATGAATCATATCCAACTTGTGAATCTTGTTTCATGAGAAAGATGACTAAATCTCCATTTAGTGGACATGGAGAGAGAGTTACAGGGTTGTTAGAGTTGGTACACATAGATGTATGTGGACCTATAACAACAGATGCTTGAGAAGGGTATTCATATTTCATTACATTCACTGATGATCATTCAAGATTTGGATATATGTATTTGATAAAATATTAGTCTGAATCATTTGAAAGGTTCAAAGAATTCAGAAGTGTAGTAAAGAAACAAATTAGCAAAAGTATTAAGATTCTTCGATCGGATCGAGGAGGGGAATACTTAAGTAAGGAGTTTCTAGATCATCTTAAAGATAATGGTATTCTCTCACAATGGACGCCTCCTGGTACAACACAATTGAATGGTGTATCTAAACAGAGAAATCGTACCTTGTTGGGCATGGTACGGTCTTTGATGAGTTTTCATGATCTTCTAGTATCCTTATGGGGTTATGCACTAGAAACGGCTACATATCTACTAAATAAAGTCCCCTCAAAATCCGTTCCCAAGACTCCATATGAGTTATGGATAGGGAGGAAACCTAGTCTTAAGCATGTTAAGATTTCAGATTATCCAGCTTATGTGAAAAGGTTTCAAAACGATAATCTTGGGACAAGATTTGACAAGTGCATATTTGTGAGATATCTTAAAGAACGTTTTAGGGTATTATTTCTATAATCCTACTAAGCAAAAGGTGTTTGTTGCGAAACACACTACCTTCTTAGAAAAGGAGTTTGTCCTTGAAGGGGCTAGCGGGAGGAAAATAGAACTTGAAGAAGTTCAAAGACCAAAAATAACTATAGATTAAATGGATGAACCTGTTCAAGTAGAGACACCTAATATACCACAACCGAATCGTAAATCTGAAAGAGTACCGAAAATACCTAAAAGGTATAGATTCATCATAGATGATGATGATGAGGTACGCATCATAGGGGATGATGATCTAATTACATATAATGAGACTATGAGTAGTACAGACTCAGAAAAATGACAAATGACCATGAAATTCGAAATTGACTCTATGTATGAGAATCAAGTGTGGACCTTAGTTAACCCTCCGGAAGGCATTAAGCCTATAGGGTGTAAATAGGTCTTTAAGAGAAAGATCGGAGCAGATGGCAAGGTGGAGACCTGTAAGGCTGGACTGGTTGCAAAAAGTGTCAAACAAAGGCAAATAGTTAACTATGATGAAACATTCTCACCGGTAGCAATGCTCAAGTCCATTCGAATTTTGCTTGCGATTAAAGCTTATTATGATTAAGAGATCTAGCAAATGGACGTGAAAACGGCCTTCCTCAATGGAAAACTAGAAAATGATGTATATATGATACAGCCAGAGGAATTTGCTTCAAAAGATGAAACAAATCTAGTATGTAAGTTACAACGATCTATTTATGGATTAAAGCAAACTTCTTGAAGATGGAATATTCGTTTTGATGAGACAATCAAAGAGTTTGATTTTAACAAAAATAAAGATGAACCATGTGTGTACAAGAAGGTCAGTGGGAGCACTGTGACATTCCTGGTACTATATGTTAATGATATACTACTTATTAGAAATGACACACCATTGCTACAATTAGTAAAGATATGGTTGTCTAAACACTTCTTCATGAAAGACTTGGGAGAATCATCCTATATTTTGGGGATAAAGATTTATCTATAGAGATAGATCTAAAAGGATGCTCGACTTGACCTAAGGAACGTACATTAATTCGATGATAAAGAGGTTTAGCATGGAAAACTCTAAGAGATGACTCATACTGATGAGCCATAGAGTGCATCTCCCCAAAGACACCGGAAGAGAGAGATCGTATGAGTAAGATACCTTATGCTTCGACAATAGGATCTATTATGTATGGGATGATATGTACAAGACCTGATGTTGTTTATGCATTAAGTGTGACAAACAGATATCAGTCAAATCCTGAAGAAGAACACTGAAAAGCGGTGAAAAACATCCTAAAGTACTTAAGAAGAACTAAGCATGTGTTTCTAGTGTATGGTGGGTCTTATTTGAAACTAGAGGGCTATACAGACTCTAGTTTTCAGACTGACCAAGACAGACGACAGCAAATCTGTTTCAGGATATGTGTTTACCTTAAACGGTGGCGTAGTGAGTTAGAAAAGTTCTAAACATCAAACAGTTGTTGATTCAGTAATAGAGGCAGAGTACATAGGTGCAAGTGAATTTGCAAAGAAAGCTGTTTGGATAAAGAAGTTCATTACAGAACTTAGAGTGGTTTCTAGCATTCAAGGACCAATGCCTATATATTGTGACAACACTGGGGCTGTTGCACAAGCCAAAGAACTCAGGTCTCATCAGAAATCTAAACATGTGTTGTGGCGCTTTCATTTGATTAGAGAAATCATTGAAATAGGAGATGTCACCATAGAGCGAGTAGACTCTCAGAACAACATTGTAGATCCATTTACTAAAGTATTATCTCAACAGTAGTTCGATCGCTACTTAGAGAAGATGAGTATAAGATACCAGGGCGATTGACTTTAGTGCAAGTGGGAGATTAAAAGTAGTATAACCTCAAGCCAATCACATAAGATGTGATAATTATTTACTTTGTAATCTTATTTATTCATTAATAAAAGAATTTATTCATTAAAGTCATTTATTTATCCATATTTAATTAGTTTAATTAATTGAGATAAACCCATAATTTTGGAGCAATATTTTTAGAATCATGATGAGTTTATGCTAATGAGATCTAAAATCTAGATAACTCAAAACTAGAATGTTCTTAATCAATAGATCACTAATGTGGGGTTACTGAATCTGGATAGATTAGTACATACTATGCTTTCTCTTATGAAGAGGATGATTAATCTCATAATCATTGTGAAAATACTAAAGCAAGTATATATGTGCTTATTGGAGAACAAGTTCACTGAACATGACTCGCTAAAGGAACACCTAATGGAGTTTTACTCGCCTGTTAATAGGAGTTCCTATAATAATAATAGTACAAATGATCCTTGGACTTGAGATCATCATAGTACCTTGTGTATTCTGAGTTATACTTTGTCATATTCCTTAAAACTATTTGGATATATATAAAAGGGTATGTTCGGGTATAATAAAGTGTGCGTGGAGGTAGGTGAATGATCAACAAATGATCTACCACTTCTAGTAAAGGGAGAGAATGTCATATGCGATTCGATAAGTGACAACTCAGAAATTCGTGATTAGGGTTGAATGGAAATTAGAAAGAAGTCTTTAATTTACATTAATTAAAATTGTGCATTTTACAATCGAAATGCATATGATCAAATAAATAAAACTTGATTGAAATTCCATATTTTATATTTGATTGGGACAATGTATGGTAGAAGGATTAAATTGTACGGTAACTATTTACGAAATAGGTTCTTTATGATTAAACGTTGATTTCATATTATCCGGATAGTCATAATATGTTAAGAGGTGTCACTCATGATGTAGAATAAATATTATTTATTTATATTTGAATTAAAAGAGTTTAATTAATTATAAATAATATTAGAATGGTTCTAATTTATTTATTCTACTACGAGTATAATATTGAACCTAAAGGGTCACACCATAAAAGAGAAATATTATTTTAGAAGTAATTAGTTTGATAATAATAAATTAAGTATATTTAATTTATACCATGGTGGAATGAATTAAATAGCTTAATATTTATAATTAAGTATTTGGAGAAATACTAAATTATAAATTAATAAGAATTATTATTCTTATTATTATTATTATAAATAATTTAGTTCCTAAATGGTTTGAGAATTAAATTAAATTAAAACCCTAAGTCCTAAAGAGTTTAGGAGGAGAATTTGTCTATATAAGGAGATGTCTTATGATAGATTAAGATTACACGCTTTACTGTCAGTATTTGGATACTACGTAAGAATTCTCTACAATCTAAGGAGCTAGGTGAGAGAGAGAATTAGGGTTAGCCACCCAAGGTTTAGAGAAACCTAAATTTGCTTCTTGAAAAATTATCTCTTGGTGGATCACCTTTAGAGCGCTACACACACTAAGTAGCTAACGTTGATCCGTGGAATTAAAGAAGCTTGGAGGATCAAGGATTAGAACTTGAAAATTAATCAAGGATTTGAATCATCTTCATAAGGTATATCTTTTATCCTTCCTCAATTAATTATATCGCATAAGGTGATTCTGGGATTGTAGAAAATTTTAAATTCAATTTATGTCATGCTTCCGCTATATATACATGTGATTGTATGTATGTTCATGTTTTTGCATACTTACAACTGTCTCATCACCCGGTCCGACATCTAATATTCTAAAATATTAAAGTGGATCAAGGGGGCCCTACTAGATCCCAACAACCTTTTCTCAAAATTAAATCCATTCAAATTATCATCCCACCTTATGTAAGGGCGTTAAACTACCCGCTACGAAGGTTGCACATCTAACTCCCTCGATAAAATGTAAGATGGCAGTGGGAATTGTCTCGTCTATCAGGATATTTGTGGGTAGTAGAGTATGCTCACGTTATAGCCCTAGGTAACCATAACTCTGACTGTGGCCTAGGGTTTAACCTTCCAACTACTAAAGGCTCATAGGCCCACACTTGTAATAATATTACACAACCATTGATATATTTCACCCCTATCTTACTGGCTGTATATAAAGCCCTATACAAATACCCCAACAGAGCTGCACCCCAAGAATACGTCACACAATCTTTCAAGTTGGCCACAAAATACATATACTTAGGGGGACAGTATTTTTGGACCTAGTATGGAACAATATTGCCCCACACAACCAAAGAATGTAGTCATTTGTGTATCGGCCTATAAGTTTCTTACTTGCTTTAGAAGGACAATCTCCAAAATGTTCGTACAGCCACACCAATGAAATAAAACCTCTTTTTTTAGATTGCTGATATTCAGCAGCTAGTTCAGGCCTAAAACAGTCCTTAAAATGAGACAGTTAAGTGTCAAATAGGGGATAAGTTAAGGGTTTGCCCACCACTGACAAGCCAAAAACGAAATGGACATCCTCTAAGGTTATTGTTATTTCCTTACAGTTTAGATGAAAACTATTAGTCTTCGGCCACCATCTTTCCACCAGGGCGAACATGAGACCAAGATCAGTTCGGTGTACAACTGCTGCGTGTTTAAAAATTCCAAAACCACATTTATCTAAAAGTTTTTTTGGGGCTTTTGTTAAGTTCCATTAGTCTTATTTTTGTTCAGTTAATTGAGATGAGGTTAGCTTTCCCCTATCTTTACCGTTATATACGTCATCAGATACTTGATTTTTTTGGTTATACACTTTGGTCAGTTGGTCCATAATTTCAGTTGTCCATCTTTGACCCAAAAAATAACATAATATCATTTTGTACTAATTTAACAACTATGTAAAATAATTATATCGCAATTATTTTACACGACCATTTAACAATAATTTAAAACAAGACAATTAACAAAGTTTTTACAATTATTATTACTTCCAATAAATCATCACATTCATATATTGTCCCCAAAACATAACTCACTAATTTAACAACAATAAAATACAAATATGTCACAATTATTATCCACAACCATTTAACAATAATTTAACAAGAAACAATTTACAACTTTTATATACTCACTATTTCACCACATAATAACATGCATATTTTTACTCAAAAACATAACTCACTAATTTTAACCAAAATTCGCATGCATATATGACATAAACATGGTTGCTAATTTTCTCTAAAAGTTCACATGAATATATTTGTCTAAAATAAAATTTTCAAAATAGATCACAATATTTATTTATTTTTAAAAACAAAATCGGTAGAAATAGTGTTACAACAATTTTACGTGGTTGCACCATAAAGTAGTGCATGTATGAAAAATACTTGCACTTTGGTGTTACTAGCGACAAGGCTTTTCTCTTATTTCTCTCTTCTTCTTAGCAACTCGACAACCAAACTGATCTAAACGCAGTGGCTGGGCTTAGATCTGAAATTACCTATTGCTAGAGCCTCTAGTTGCAGTGTTAAGTAAGGGCATAAATGACTATTAACCAAACCTACCATAACTCCTTCTGGTGGCAGGGAGAGAAAATAAGTGAGGGTATTATGATAATTTCTCCTGCCACTAAAAAGAGTATGTCTGCCACTACTTCTTTTAGCAGCAGAGATGAAATTAAGTTTAATCTCCGCCTTGAATATCATAATAAACGGCTGGAGATTTGGTTGCTGAAATAGTGTCCGTGACAACCGGTTGCGACGGATGGGGACCCTATATATATATATTAGGTACTTGTTTGCATATTTAAAAAATATATATTTATAATAAATAATATTTTATTCATCTCACTAAATTAGATTCATTTTGACTTTATAGAGTAGATTTCCAAAATTTGAAAATTTAAAACTATGAGAATTAATTTAGATTAGATAATATATTCATAAACATTACTGCCTCTAAATTAATTTAATTTACATAATATAAACATAAAAATTATTTAAAATGAACACTTTTTATGCATTAAAATGTTATTTATTTAGTCTCTCTATATTAATGGTAATTATGTTTTTCCCTTTTGCTTAAAATATATTCTATTTTTTTATAAAAAAAAACTCGCTCCCATAACATAAAATTTATGGGTCCGCCACTGATTGAATTTATATATTTGCTATTCAAAATTAGTCCCCGTTCTTTTTTCGTTTACATGCATGAGTTTTATTTTTTTTTATATTATTTTTGTTAGTTTCTCAGAAATGTATTTATTATCATTATTATTATTATTGTTTTTCTTTTGTTCATTTGAGTTGGCTTTCTTTCTTATTCTTGTTTTTTCATCAATCTATTATCATTATTATTGTTGTATGTCCCAAATAATAAGGGATAAAGAGCATGATCACAAGCATATCCATTTCATCCTAGCATAGAAACGAGTTTCCACGACAAAAGAAGATATTTCGTTGATGAAAGAATTTGAAAAGAATTTTCAAAGCTAAAGTCAGATTGCTCAACAATAATGAAATATAGGTCGACTTGGATTAAACCTATAATCATTTCGACCCAAATCACATAACCCGTATTAAATATAGGTTATATGATTTTGGTTCTTAATTGATCCATAATTATATTATGTAACCCAGAACTAACCCAAACTTATTTTTTATCAGGCCTAAACCCAGCTCACATAGCCCGATTGACATGTCCATGACTGATTTACTATGCTCCATTAATTGTGATCATGGATCAATGATCTGACCCATTATACAATAAATAATTATTTGGCTCATGATTCACTCGATCCAATAATACGGACTATGATCCAAATTAACCCATTTGAAAATAAATTTTTTTATTTTAACTCTGTCTCTACATTTTAAATTTTAAATATAACTGCATTAAGTTATAAAAAAAATTTACTTTCTCTCTTTGGTATCATAAAATTCCTTTGAGAACACTTTATCACTTCGTTGTAGCTAATAATATTATCATGTTATACTTTGAAAGTTGTAATGCATAACTCTTACACCAAATTTACGAGGCTTGACCATTGTTTTATTAGAAAAATTTTGAATTCTCATTTCCATAGACAATAATTTTCATTTGTAAAAATTATAAATATCAGAAAAGTATTTTATTTCGTATTATTCTTTAAAATAATTATCAGTTTGATAATAATTATGATTATAAACTTGAAAATAGTGTGTCAATTTGTATTATTATCTGGAAAAATAGGTTTTTTTTTGTGTAACGAAAAACTTGATGAATAATTTTTTGTTTGTGTGAAACAAATAGAGTATTTTTTTTAATGAACTTATATGAAGGCGTAAGTTATGAAATATTGCACCCATTCCTTTTATTTTTTTGTGATGTTTTTAAAAGGAGACTACATAGATAAGTGGAAATATATTTATTCATTAGTGAAAATACATCTCTATATTAATATTTTTATTCCTACTAATTCTCAGCGTATTTAGATTTTTACCTCCTACAAACTTTAATGTAGTTGTTACACTTGCACTTGCATATCATTTTTTAATAATCAATTTTAGTCATTTTTTTGAATATAATTTATATAGCTTTTAAAATAATAAAATTTGAAATTAGTAGTATGTTTTTTATAGTTTAAAATTTTCACAATTTTATTTTCTAAAAGTAAATGAATTCATATGCATTGTTAATTTAAAAATATATCAAATTAACTTTAATAAATTAATATTAATAATATATTTTGGAATGAAGGATTGAATGAGTTTTATAGTATTTAATTAAAATTTTGATGCAACATATAAATATATATCAGAACATTCGGGTCATTGAAAGGCCTAGGCCCCAATGGACTTGGGAAAATTGGACTTGTTTGGGCATATACGTGAGTTATTCTTGATTAAAATAGCAATACAATACATGTATAGCCCAAAGGCCCCAAACAATCCCAATTCCTGACCTCTCCAATTCACTCAATTGGACAGTATTCCTCAAAAACCCTCCTTAACCCTCTTCGTCTTCTTCAATCTCCGTCGTTACACTCTTTCCCATCCATTTTATCTCTCTAAACTGTACCAAATGTTGATCAAACGCTCATCAATCCTTCTCACTAAAACCCTCCATCACCGATTCTTCTCCCAATCAGCAGCTCTTCTTCAAGAACCGGAATCGCCGCTCACTTACCTCGACGGGTTCCCCAAGCCCGACCCGAAATACGACGAGACAATCCACGCCGTTCCGCGGTCGATCTCCGGCAAGAATATCTCCGCCAAGGAGCGGAAAGCTGGCCGGGTACCTAGCATTGTGTTCGAACAGGAGAACGGCCAGCACGGCGGCAACAAACGCCTCATTTCCGTTCATACTAATCAGATCAAGAAGCTCGTTAATCACCTTGGCCGCTCCTTTTTTCTCTCTCGCCTCTTTGATCTGGAGGTCCGACCGGAGTTTGGCTCGGACCAGCTGGTTGAGAAAGTTCGGGTCTTGCCCAGAAGTGTAAGTATGTGTACTGGGTTTCTGTCATTTGTCATTTCTCTACTGTATATGTTTATATTTTTGTTGTTTGATTGTCATTTATTTTTGTCTGCTGATATGATTTGGGTTGAGATTATTATTTGATTGAAATGAAATTTGAATGAATAAATTAGCACAAGTTAAATTTTGTTCATGTTATAGTTAGGCTATCTGTAATGGGCTGTAGTGTCTTATAACTTAGGGGAGCTGATATTTGATAAATGATAATAGTATATTTTTTGAGTATTCTATATTTCTATATGAGTTAAGGGGCCCTTTTGTGCTTGCAGAAATAAGTCAAATAAGACCCTTTTGAGTTTCCTGGGAGTATAGTCCTCATAGTTCATATGCTCTTCAACTTCTTGATCTGATAGTTTTAGTTTTAGATATTCTAAATGGAAGTTAATTATTTAGATAACATGACACCATTCCAAATGAAAAATAGAATGCAATTCACTACTAAGTTCAAATGACTCATTTTACATCTGACTTAAAGCTTCGCTTTCAAAACTACATGTAGAAATGTTATTTTATAGACAGAATCAGAAAGCTCAACACATTTGACTCTCTGTTTTGGTAAAATTGTTCATGCTTTGACAATTTAGAGCACTTAGATCTCTGATCAATCAATGACAAGCTGCTGTATATGATTCTACAATATTTTTGTTAGCCATAAGAACTTAATTTAATCAGAAAATCAGTTAGAATAAAAATAAAAATGCCAAGATTAAACATATATGTTCACGGTAGTTAAGCCTTGCATATCAGAGAGTCAAAAGACTCCAAACCTCTCTCTCTCTCTGTATATATATATATATGTATGATATGTATATCTTGCTCTCCATGTGAATTTGGTTGCCATAAATTTAATTGTGTGATGCGGAAGTGGAGATTAACGTGAGAAAGTTCTAAACGAGAATTCACAGCAAGAATGAGCGATAGTTCAGTGGCTAAAAGAGATGGATATACAAATTTTACAGATAAATGGGGCCCATTGCAACCCATTTAAACCCACTTATTATGTGGGTGGATATGGGTTCACCCATTTATCTATTTCCTTTAACAAGTATCAACCCAAACTTATTTAATGTGGGCGGATATGGGCTGCCCATTGGGTTGAAACCATATTGCCAGGTCTAATGATAATAGTATATTTTTTGAGTATTCTATCTCAGCCTCTCAGGAATATAGTCCAGAGTTAAATGAGTAAAATAAAATGTTAGTGCGACATACGGGACAAGGTCTTATTAAACAATTTTCATCCAGTACCTAAAACAACCAGTCTACTTAGACATGGTGTAGAGATTGGAAACATGATGACATTTGAGAACAATGAACTTCAATCTCAATTGATTGAAAATTTATCGGTTTAGTGAATTTTGCCACTTTATTTTTGCATACTTGAGCATTGGCCAAGTTAGTAGCATTTGGTATTAGCATCAATCAAATGGTGTGCTATGGATTATGTGCAGGTTTCTTTTATAGATGGAAGTAGAAATGTTATATCAGTATTACCATTTACCAGTTAGGTTTCAATAATTGAGTTAATATGATGTAGAAGTTTGAAGTCGGAAGTGAAGGCCATGAAAGAACATCTTCCACTGATTTGAAATAGTGGTGCTATGTTATGTTCTTAGCGTGAGTGTCGAGTGTCGACAGAAGCATTGGTTTGATGCATTCTGTCAGCACCAAATTGATCAGGTTTAGAAACTCTAATAGTATCAAGGGTAAATGGCTGATACGAAACAGGAAAAGAATACTAATAGAAACTGCAAAGGTTTATTAGTAAATTATCTTACTTGATATTTTTATTTATAGATAAATCAATAATAATTAGGTTCGGAAACTGTAGGGAGTTATTTTAGATTAGTAATTGTATTTTAATTAAAATTAGTAGATTCCTTCAGTTTATATACAACTCTACACTCTAGTCCCAACTTTTCAGTTTGGGTTATGCTCAAGTTCATTTATTTGCTTGGCATCATATCTACTTTTACTGGTCCAAAGAAAAAATAATATAAAAATAAAATTTTCACAAAAAAAGATTAAAAGAAAGTCTAAAAAAATAAAAAGAGAATTTAAAACCAAAAATAAAGTGAGCAAGAAAGAGAGATTATGCATATGTTTTTATGGGAATTGAATTGAAGCTTCTAATTCCCTTTGGGATCAAGTGATTAAACCTTAGGCCTAAAATATATTTCCATTGTGAGCAAATTAAAGTTTTTTATCTTTTCCATCTTCACTTGGTCCTGTCCCTGCAAACACTCTGGTATTTGAACACGATATTACCTTTCTTTTGCAAAGATTTGGGATGAATTGACACTTTTTTTTTGTTTTGTCTTCTTCCCCATCTCTGAATTTATTAGAATGTATTTGGCAGTCATTTTGATGGGTGCATGTCAAGTTCTCGTGGATTTATTAGAAACTTCTGATTTACAGTTTAGGTAGTAGTTTCGTTATTTATCAGTTGAATTAAGATGTATCGTATGCTGATTTTTTATCCTTCTTTGATTTTGTCAGGTTCATCTACATGCTGGTACAGATGCAGTACTTAATGTAACCTTCATAAGGGCCCCATCTAATGCTCTATTAAAAGTTGAAGTTCCTCTCATGTTCATAGGAGATGATGTATCTCCGGGGTTAAAAAAAGGTATGCCAAACCCACATCTTTTCTTGCAATTCCAAACACGTACTTGTAGGGAATAGATTCATGCAAAGTACTCCCTCCGTTCCATAATATAGGATCAATGTTACTTTTTTGAAGTCAATTTGAGAACCAGTTTACCCACATTAGATAGATGTAAGAAGCTGACTTTCATCTATCTCTACAGAACCATAATGCTGACATTTGTAACATATTATATGGATAAAAATCCTACATTTTATGGTGAAGAACCATAACCTCTATTTATTCATTGGCATTCATTTGAGCTTGTTGGAATTGTAATGCTGAATTTGTACCTGTCAACAATATGGAACTGAATTGAAGTTTTTAATTTAGTTTTGTGCAGTTATGTAGCTTGCTTAGTTTGTGTCTGAGTTGATTGTTTCCAGATCACCTATGTTCTGCTAGGGGTCGGCCGTTAACCCAAACGAAGTCGATGTATGCAGATCTCATGATAATTTACGTTGGACCAATGAAAATAGTGACACCAAGGAAAAGTAATGTGCAACTGTTTTGTTCAAGCAATGTAGGTAAATAAGCTTTCAGCTTTCTGCATAATCCATAGTACCCTAGTATAACTGGTGCATAGTATGCAGCCCTTCTTTAAACCCGTTGTTTTGTTAAAAATTTCCCCAGTACCCTCCAACAGGGATGAGTTAGCTGGGTAGGTTTCCCAGTCCATCCCTGTTTCCAAGTCTCCCCCCCCCCCCCCCCCCGATCCTGTCGTTTTGATGTCTCACCAGTCACCCCTTATCAAATTCTAATATGATTTCTGTCTCTCTCAAAAAAATAAAAAATGACGCCTACATCCTCTACTCTGATTATGCCAATCCCAGAATAGTTTCATCTCTAAGCTTGCCCGTTGTAGAATCCGAGGAACTTGTCAAAACTTGTTTCCCTCAGTGCCATACTATTGTGACCATTATTAATTAATTGGTTTTTTAGTGTTGCTATACCTGGCAAACTAGTGAAATAAGCAATTTGATTAAAGAACACAGATTTTGAAGGTCCACTGCATGGAATTGAAAGGGAAAGAAGAGAAAAGAGGGTGTGTTTGGGGAGGGGAATGACACGGTCTTTATGTGTTTTATGTAGTTATGTAAGAGTTTGATATTTATGGAATAAGACTTGTCAAATAAAAAGTTCACTGGAAAAGGCAATTATTTAGACGTACACATGCTCATAACTGTTCAGAAACACCTTTATTGGGAATCTCAGTAACCATGAAAACAAACTTATACAAAAATGATTTTAGTATTTATCTACAGCGATATACTAGTAAGCAGTAAGTCAATAAAGCTCTTCAGTTTCCTTTACTTTTCGCAACAATGGCGTCTCTTAAGCATTCTTTGGTACAATCTTTGATAATGGCACTATCACTTTCAAGCATGATCCATGTGAGCCTGGCGGCTCGCCATTCACTCCAAACTTTAGCCCCATTGCTTATGATTCCATCTCTTCCAACTCTGCCTAAGGTCACAATGCCACCATTGCCAGCCCTTCCAGAGGTTACACTGCTGCCTATGCCAACACTACCAACAGCAGCAACTCTGCGAAAGCCCACATTGCTGCCTTTGCCAGGCACACAAATCCCATCTTTACCAAATCCAACAGTACTACCAACCATGCTTACAATTCCTAAGGTGACACCTCTTCCTCTTCCAACCGGAATACCAACCATTCCTTTCTTCTTGCCTCCACCATCTACCAGTAGTCCTTGAGTTGATTCCATTTTATTCCATTTGATGGAAGCAGGTGACTACGCTGGATGAAATGACTTAATGTAAGCAGCATTTTGCAGTACTCTGTGGGCAAGAAATGAGTGTGACGGATACCATGTTATATGAAATAACTTTTTTATCTCCTGGTCCTCCTGTCAAAGTTGTTGCTTGTGACCATGATACAAGTATGTGCAATCATGGGGCAATTATACCAGGCTGCTCAAATAACAATGACGATAAAGAAGGGGGGAAATGGGAGATACTGGAGGAAAAAAATTAAGTTAATCAAGTAAAAACAAATTGCCTTAAGGATATCCTCTGTGATTAAATTTAACTCTCTTGATGAAAAGAAAACTACCATGAGGCCAACATGTCTTTAATCTCAACGTTCTTAATATTAATTACAATCAATTTTTCCGTACGAATAACTTCATCTAAATGCAGGTATTAGCATTTGTCTTGCTTTGAAGAAATTAACAAAAGAGAAGCTTGCGTAGTTTGCATTGAAGATTTTGATTTAGTTTTGTGCAGTTATGTAGCTTGCTTAGTTTGCATCTGAGTTGGTTGTCTCCAGATCACCTCAGTTCCACTTGGGGTTGGCCGTTAACCCAAACGAAGTCGATGTATGTAGATCTCATGATAATTTACGTGGGACCAATGAAATAATGACACCACGGAAAAGTTATGCGCAACTGTTTTGTTCAAGCAATGTAGCGTGAATAAGCTTTCAGCTTACCTTGTGTTTCGGCATAATCCATAGTATACTCTAGTATAACTAGTGCATAGTATGCAGCCCTTCTTTAAACCCATTGCTTTGTTAAAATTTCCCCCAAAACCCTCCAATATGTTTTCCGTCTCTCTCAAAAAAATAAAAAATGACAGCTACATCATCTACTCTCATTATGCCAATCCCAGAATAAAATCTTGTTTCATCTCTAAGCTCATCCGTTGTAGCATCCGAGGAACTTGTAAAAACTTGTTTCCCCCAGTCCCATATTGTTGTGACCATTATTAATTCATTGGTCTTTTTTGGTGTTGCTATACCTGGCAAACTAGTGAAATGAGCAATCTGATTAAAGAACACAGATTTTGAAGGTCCACTGCATGAAATTGAAGGGGAAAGAAGAGAAAAGAGGGTGTGTTTGGGGAGGGAAATGACAGTCTTTATGTGTCTTATGTAGTTGTGTAAGAGCTTGATAGAATTTATGGAATAAGACTGTCAAATAAAAAGTTCAAACTGGAAAAGGCAAATATTTAGATGTACACATGCTCATAACTGTTAAGAAACACCTTTATGAGGAATCTCAGTAACCTTGAAAATTTATATGAAAATGATATTAGTATTTATCTACAGCGATATACTAGTAAGCAGTAAGCCAATAAACCATTCTCTGGTTTGCCGCACATGCAATATATTTTCTGTATATGTTATTGCTGCTGTTTACTGATAGCATGAGTCTTAGTTTTGCAATTTTAGCCTGTTCAAGTAATACCGTTCAACTTTGTTGCATATTTTATCAGCTACTACCAATTTTCTTTTTGCCTGTCTTTGCTTAATCTGTTTGAACTTTGAATTGTAGAATTTTAACCTGTTGAAGTAACACCATTTTGAATTTTGAAGTATTGGCTAGCAATAGCTATAATAAGATTTTTACTTGAGTAAGACAGCAAGTTGGTACAAGTCTTCTACTCAAATTCACAGTGTAACCACTACATTTGTGTATTCTAATAATCATTGGTGGTGTCATATTTCGTTGTTCAGCTGCGGCCTGCGTGTCTTCCTTGGTTTTAATACTAAAATTATATTTAGTGTTTATATATTTTGGGAATATGTTGTTTATGTTATGCTCCTATTTTTTATTTATAACTAACGGTAGTCATTGAAAATATGCCTGTTTTACTTTTTAACTCATCTGGAAAAAAAAACACGAAAAAATTTATTTGAATTTAGTATATATTGATTATTAGTCTTGAAACTTGGCAGGGGCTTATTTAAACATTATCAAGAGGAAGGTCAAATACCTTTGCCCAGCAGATGTGATCCCTCCCTATATTGAGGTGGATCTAAGCGAATTGGATGTGGGGCAAAAGCTAGTAATGGGGGACCTCAAGGTTCATCCTACATTAAAGCTCGTTCAGTCGAAGGATCAACCTGTTTGCAAGATTATGGGAGCAAGGGTTTCGGATCAACAAAAGAAAGAGAAAGCTTCGGAGCAACAAAAGAAAAAATAAAGCACTTGAAATTCAATATTTTGGTGAACCTGTTGTTTGACAAAATTGCCACTTGGTACAAGTGTTGGGCCTTGTTGGCTAGCATATATTCTTCCCTGTTTGAAAATTTTGTTGATTTATGAAAGTCCGGACACATGATTATGAGATGATAATAGTGTAGTCTGTCTCTCTCTGTCTGTAATTTTCATTAATTTTTGGTGAGGAGAGAACAGAATAATTGGATTTCACTCTAGTTATTTTCTGATCAAGTAGGTAGAATGTAGGGGTGGAAGTAATATTGTTTGCCCAACTATACTTTTTGTTCTTTTGTTATTTCTTAAGTATTTTAATAGTGTTAGTGATTTCAAATGATTTACCAAACTTTGACTTTAAAGTTTTAAATCATGTGGTGTCACAATATAAATTTACTATTTACTGATGATGGTTAAGACTGACTTCAAGATGTTTGATTTTTACTATTATCTGGACTTTATTTTCTCCCTTGTGTGATGTTAGGCATGATTATTGTAATTTTTTCACTGTTAATGTGGGAGTTAATTGGATTATTATTTTTAGAATGTAATTCTTGATGTTTTATTAATTGAATGTACTTATAATACCATCCATCATAAATAAGGGTTAAAGACAAAAGAAGAGGAAACTGATACAAACGTATTGAAAGTCTAAGCAAACTTTGTTGAGAAATTCGAAACACAGCAATTTTTGTGTTTCTAGAAGAAAGGTGGTTAACCCATATAACAAGTACTTACTAAAAAGGTGTCATCTTAGATAGGGTGCCGATTAACCATATAACAAGTTATTAAAAAAATTATAAATTTAATTAGACAGGGTGTGGCAAGCCAGCATAACAACTAAAATACGAATTATCTTGGTTTTTTTATTTGCATTTTCTTCAACTATTTAAAGTTTAAATATTTGTCATTTAAGAATATACTTCTTCCATCCCTTTTTATATTTTTATTCTCTTTTATTTGTCATTTGTAAATTTCAAGAAAGTATTAAATGTTTAATTTCTCATATTATTCTTTACGATTAAAGATTAAATTGTTTCTCTCACATTTTTTCAATAAATTTTAAAAAGTTAATATTGAAATTTTACATTCAATATACTCAATCAGACAAAGTATTAATTGTATTTTTTAATTTATGTGCGTAATCTTAAAACGTCAATTAAAAAGAGACAGATAAAGTACTATCTTATGGGGAAAAAAATAAAAAAAATACTTGCATGTACACAAATTATGGATAAACGACATGAAAAAGTAATATGTGATTCTTACCATTTAAATTACTGCTAGTTTATTATTTTTTTATACTAATTATAATTATTTTACTATTAAATATATTAGATAATAGTGTTTGTCCACAACTGTTCTTACACAGTTTTTGTTCCTCCCTCTCTCTATATCCATTCTTTATAACGGTACGAAACTATAAATCCATATAATTATCCATTTCCTCTAAATCAAACAATCACAACTCAACCTATTCTCTACTTCGTCGCATAAAGATAAAATTTTCAATCCTTTTGAAACTTAAACTTCTCAAATTTAATCCTCTTACGTCTTCTATATCTCCTTAAATCTCTGATAATTCTTTAATATTTATCTTCTTAAAAATTTATTAAACCCCATTATACTCAACACATTAATCTACTATAAATACATAACCAGGTAACTTTAACCTTCTCTTTGTTCAATAATAAAAAAAGATGAAACCCATGCAAAGTTTTCTCCTAACTATATTTCTCCTCTCTCTTTCAACTCTCTCATCTTCACTCCCTCTCTCAACAAAATCCAGATGGATTGTTGATGATCAAACCGGAGAGAGAGTGAAGCTCGTCGGCGGCAACTGGGTCGGCCATGTGGGACCCATGTTGCCGGAAGGGCTGGACCGGAGACCCGTTGGTGAACTTGCAAGGCACGTAGCTCTAATGGGCTTTAATTCCGTACGGCTCACGTATGCTACTTACATGTATACCCGGCATGCCAATCTTACTGTGGCTCAATCTTTTCGTGATTTGGGCCTGGATAAGGCCCTTAAAGGGTTGTTAAAGTATAACCCACAGCTTTTGGACCTTACGCTTATTGATGCTCAGAAGGCTGTTGTGGAGGAGTTTGGGTCACATGGGCTGATGGTTGTGCTTGATTGTCAAGTTAGTAAGCCCATGTGGTGCTGCGTTGATGATGATGGGAATGGGTTTTGGGGGGACAAGTATTTTGACCCGCATGATTGGCTACGAGCCTTGAAAATGGTTGCAACCCACTACAAGGACACTCCTGCGGTATGTTAATACTTTCTCTTAAATTATTAAATTATTGTTAATATTTGAAAGTCAATTTGACATAGTGTTACACTCAAAATTAATTTTTTGTATTTATTAGTATCTTTTAAATAGTTTAAAATATTAATCATTGTATTAGTTAAAATTATAATTAAATGTTAATTTTAAATTTAAAAATATCTCAAATTAATTTTAAAAAATTAATAATAATTTTATATTTTGGATTGGAGAAAATATAAATTATTGGTATATTTCTTCTTTGATATAATTTTATTTGATTATTAATTATTGTAAGCTGAGAAATTGTTAGCAACATTATATTTTGTGCATTACATGTATCATTACACTTTATGTCTTGAGTGTACAATTACAATATTGATCTTTTCATGGAACTCTTTTTTGACATTATTAAATCTAAAATCTGGATTTGAAATTGTATACAAGAGTTTGAGAATAATAAAGTTCTAAAAATAAAGAATAATAGAATTAGCCGTATTGTATTTTGTTCATTAATAAAGACTATGTCTATGTGTACATTCTTTTTCTCACAATATTATATCTCAAATACGTATTTATAACTTACATGCGAGTTTGCTAATAATAAAAACACTGATTTGCAGGTGGTCGCCATGAGTTTACGGAATGAGTTACGTGGACCACGCCAAAATCTTAACGATTGGTATCACTACGTTCGTAAGGGTGCAAAAACCATTCATAAAGCAAACCCTAATGTGCTAATTCTGGTATCGGCAATAAGTTACAGTCTTGATTTTACCACATTAAAAACCAAGCCTTTAAATTTACGTATAAACAACAAGATTGTTTATGAAGCTCATCGATACGCTTTTACCATGGGGCAGTCCAGTAAATATTTGAACCAGCCGTTAAACCAATTTTGTGACAGTGTTATTGAAGAAATGGATAATCGGACCACATTTTTGACCAAAGGTCGGAACCCGGCTCCGTTATTTATAACCGAATTTGGTGTCAATGAGTTTAACAATAACACGTCTGATAATATCTTCTTGGGCTGCTACTTGGCCTATTTGGCCCATAATGATCTGGACTGGAACTTGTGGGCTTTGCAAGGGAGCTATTATTTTAAGGATGGCCAACAAGGGATTGATGAGCAATATGGGGTGTTTACTACCAATTGGACAAGTGTTAGAAGCCCTGAAATTCTTGAGAAGTTGCTATCTGTACAGCGGGTGATCCATGGTACATATCTATATCCATATCAAACTAATTTTTTTTATACAATTATTTTACTCTTTTAATTTAAAGTTTTTATATTATTTTATTTAGTACTTTGAAATTTCATAAAACAATTATTATATTTTTATACTAGTTTTACACACAACACGCGTGTCAAAGGGCTAGTAATTTATTACCGTGCTTAAATTTTCGTGCAAAATTTGAGTTACATAGTTAGTAAGCTCTTAAAACGATAGTCTTATTTAGCTTATTATTATTATTTTTGTATCTAATAAGGTTAGGGAAATAGTATAGTGCTGAACTTGATTCACTAGGTATTTTTGTCTCACAATTTTTTAATTTTTTTCATTTTGCCCTGGAAGTTTTGTTTAATTATTATTTTATCTTTTTAATTTTAAGTTTTTTTTAAAAAAATTATTTAATCCTTCGAATGTCATAAAATTTATATTTTATCCCTGCATTAATTATATACGAGGGCTAGTAATTCATTATTTCGTTGAAGTTTTTCATGCAAAGTGAGAGTTACATGTATTTTAAAATAGAAATAATCTTAGTATTTATCTATTAAGGTTAGGAATATAATCCATTATCAAACTTTAGTCTTTGACTATACACAAAGTTGCAAATGTTTTTACCATGCCGCAAATATTTTTATTATGCAGACTTGACATATATAGTAGGATTCTTAAAATTATACGTAACAAATGATTTTTTGTTTCTTTAATGTAGATCCAAAATCGATTGCGCCGAGTTACCTAAGAATGTACCATCCAGTAAACGGACGATGTATAAGGGCTGATGACAAAAATGAACTTCATGCAACCGATTGCTATAGCTTGAGCAAGTGGAGTCACGACGGCAACAAAACCGCAATCCGGTTAACCGGAACTCCGTATTGTCTAACCGCTATCGGGGAGGGGTTGCCGGTGATCTTAACTGAGGATTGTTATAGTGAGCAAAGTATGTGGAAATCCGTCTCTAGTTTTCAGCTGGCTAATGGTGATGATTTGTGCCTACATTATGATCCTAATTATTCTCCGAGAATTTTGACCAAAAAGTGCATTTGTCCGGATTCAAATGATCCTACTTGTGTTGATAATCCTCAAAGTTAGTGGTTTAAGCTTATTTCATCAAATGCTTTGTAGATAAATTGTTTAGGGAGTGTTTGATTTTGGAAATCTTTCAGGTTAGGTTAGTAAATTTCTTAGGGTAGTAGTATCTAGTCTATATATAGTCATTATTTTGGGGCCTTTATCTCTGACCTAGTGAATTTCTTAGGTAGTAGTAGTATCTGGTACAGTTTAAAATTTCTTTCTCTTATGTATTAGACTCATTTTTTTCCTTATAAATTTAAATATTTTTTTGCATTTATTATGTGCAATATATTCTGAACTAATTATGAGGGAACTACCACCGAGGCATAGCTTGGATGTTATCGCAACGCCTATGCAGTTCGTAGGTTCAATTCTTATGAGATTTATTGGTGATGGCCATCCTCACAAGTCACTACTACTTCTTAATAGTTTTTTTGTGAAGACAATAAACTTATTGTTAGTCAAACAGTACAGCTGGAGCCTGGACATCTTCAATTTATTCCTCTTTTGAAAATCAAAATGTTTCAGTTTCAGTTCCTTTTCAATTTTCTTTTTATGTACTTTAAGGTTTTCCAAAGATGTACTCCCTCCATCCCAAATTAATTGCTTTTCTAAGACTTTTTTAAGTCAAATTGACTATTTTTAAAATTAATAATTAAGCACATATAAATATATTTCTAAAATTATAAAAATTGAAATTAGTAATAAATTGTATATACTTTCTTTTGATTATAATATCTTCACCTATATGTTAGCAAAAATAGTAAAAAAATTAGTTTTAAAAATAGTCAATTTGACTTTAAAAAGTCCTAAAAATACAATTAATTTGGGACGGAGGGAATATTAATTAGTTTTTAATACTAATCCCATCCTTTAAAATGAATTCACTTTTTATTCTCTTTTATACTTAATACTAAATTTAAACTAATTTTCACACTTTTTAGCGTCAATTTGGGACACAATAAATTCCGTAATATGTAGTGCTTTCAATGATTTACAATCAATCTCTATGTTAAAAAACACGATATTCAATTGATATCCAATTGAGTGAGTTAATTTGCTGTTAGAAAAAGTGAACAAAAAATATAATCTCAATCCAAAAAATTACTTTTTCTTTTTTATGCAATTAAATAGGAAATCAACAAACTCAATAATGAGAACGAAAATAACAAATAATCATCCACAAGTAAAACACAATATTTAACGTGAAAAATTTTTAATAGAAAAAATCACAAATCGAACTCTTAATCTTCACTATATCACTAATAATAGGCTTATAATAATCTTCCTAAATTTTACACCCTAAAACTTGAGGTTAAACAATAAATTAGCTTACAATAATCTTTCCAAGTTTTACGTCCTAAAACTTGAAGTTAAATAATAAATTGAGAAAGTACAAATTTACCTTTAATGAGGTTACTTCACCACCTAAAAATACCCCAAACAATAAAATCTTTAAGCATTTAATTGAAACTGTAATATTCTCAATTTATTTTTCCGACACCTTCTTGCTATTGAGCTTCTTTCATAATAGTATGACTCCCTCATAGTCTTATTTATAGTACTTTTCTTAATCCATTTTTATTATAGATTGAAAATAACTTATCCTCTTATTCTAATCACATTTACTTGTCTTGATCACCAACTAAATTAGCAAGTAAATTTTTTTTCAACTTGGATTCCTTTCATGGGTGAGAACTCACACCTAACAATCTTTCTCTCCGAACCCATGAGAGGAGAGATCACCAACTACAACTCTTTACTCGAAGTTAATTTCAATGAAGTCTTTTCATGATTTGGGTTTGGATGAGGCCCTTAAAGGGTTGTTAAAGTATAACCCACAGCTTTTGGACTTTACGCTTGTTGATGCTCAGAAGGCTGTAGTGGAGGAGTTTGGGTCATTTGGGCTGTGATGGTTGTGTTGGATTGTGAAGTTAGTAAGCCCATGTGGTATTGCGCTGATGATGATGGGAATGGGTTTTGGGGGGACAAGTATTTTGACCCGCATGATTGGGTACGAGCCTTGAAAATGGTTGCAACCCGCTACAAGGACACTCATGCGGGATGTTAATATCAATTATTGAAATTTTTTTGTTGATACAAATTGATTTAATTATTACGTGTTTAGGTTGACAATTTTAATATAATTTATTGGAATTTTAACAAAATTTATTGAAAATTTTCTTTTTTGATATAATTTAATTTGATTATAAGTCATGCTACATAGGACACAAATTTTGTCGATATTAAATGTAATATATGGATACATGAGATAGAAAAAAATAAAGAAGGAACTTATATATTATTCTATATTAAGGCTTATACTTCTATGTTAATCGCAATTCAGTTTCGTCATAATATTTATTAACATATATATCATTTTTCTTTGATTATTATTTGTTGTAGGATGAGAAATTATTATCAGCATTGTATATATGTGTTGGGATATTTCACATGAATTTCATATTGGATAAATTCATAAGTGTAGATGGATTGATAAATATGGTGGAGTCTCAACATAATATGTTAACCTTTTAGGTAAAGAGGTGATCCAACATGCTTGTTAGGCCAGTCAATACATGTGTAGATTGTATTGGTGATGAATTGATATGAGATGGATTGTATAATTTCGTTATAAGTGGTATCAAAGCCTATTGTTTGATGGGCCACATTATTAGGTTGAAACTTCATGGTGGAACATTCGCAGGTTGTGTGTTACTCAATCCGCACAACAGAGCAAATAGAGTTGAGCCGGGTGGAGCACAAATGGATCACTCACGCGTTTGACAATCAATATAAGATTACATGTATTATAATCTTTCCGAAATTTTACATTATTATCTTAAAATATCTCAAATCAATATAAAATTTACATGCGAGTTTGACAATAATAAAATCATTGATGCACAAGTAGTCGTTATGAACTTACGAAATGAGCTACGTGAATCACGCCAAAATCTTAGCGATTGGTACCACTACACTACATCCGTAAGGGTGCAAAACTAATTCTCGTATCGACAATAAATTATGGTCTTGATTTTACCTCATTAAAAACCAAGCCTTTGAATTTATATATAAACCAGAAGATTGTTTATGAAGCTCATCGACACGCTTTTACCATGGGGCAGTCCAGTAAATATTTGAACCAACCGTTAAACCAATTTTGTGAGTGTTATTGAAGAAATGGATAATGGGATTGATATGCAATTGGACAAGTGTTAGAAGCCCTAAAATTCTTGAGAAGTTGCTATCAGTACAACGGGTGATCCATGGTACATATCTATATACATATCAAACTAATTTTACTTTTTTTTTTGGGTTCTTTACATAAGTATACAACAATTAGTAAAAAATTACAAGAATAGTGCACTAACAAAATAATTACAAAAAGAGTGCAACAAGAATAAACCCATTAAATCATTATCCCTTAAATCAAGGAGAACTATAACCACCTTATTTACTCCTCTCTATTTAATGGCACCTTCCCCCACCAACTCCTCCCTCCACCGCCTCCTCCCGCCTCCCTCCTCCCTCCCCCTCCTCCCGCCTCCCTCCTCCCTCCTCCGCCTCCCTTCCCCCACCGCCTCCTTCCTCCCCCGCCTCCCTCCTTCCTATCGCCTTCCTTCCCCCTCCCTCCACCGCCTCCCTCCCCCGCCATGGTGGCGTCAATGGAGTCTTCAAGCTCATGGTGGCGTCAATAGAGTCTTCACATATCAAGGTAACCAATCCTTCATACCAAGGTAACTAAACCTTCATACCAAGGTAACCAATCCACCTCTGCAACTGCAGTTTTTTCATAGTACAGTTGGTAACCAAACATTCATACCAAGGTAACTAAACCTTCATACCAAAGTAACCAATCCACCACCTCCTCCAAAGCTGCCTCTGCACCTCCTTCGAAACCTCCTCCACCACCTCCTCTAAAGTTGCCACCGCCAACTTCTCCAAAGTCGTCGCCGCCACCTCTGAACCCGCTACCGGCCACCTCTTCCGAAGCCACCACCCCAACCACTGCGACACTTAGTGTGTTTGTTATTGTCGTATAAGTATTTGGTTACTTAGGTTTAAATTAATGAGTTGAAATGGATTTGGGTGTGTTTCAGATTTATGGTTACTAATTAGATTAATTTTGGTTACTGTATAATGTTGAGTTGGTAACCATTCATAATATTGGTTACCTTGGTATAAAGGTTTAATTACTTTAGTATGAATGTTTTGTTACCTTGTTATGAATGTTTGGTTACATAACTATGAATGTTTGGTTACCAACTGCAATATGAAAAAATTATGGTTACTAATTAGATTAATTTTGGTTACTGTATAATGTTGAGTTGGTAACCATTCATAATATTGGTTACCTTGGTATAAAGGTTTAATTACCTTAGTATGAATGTTTGGTTATCTTGCTATGAATGTTTGGTTACCTTGCTATGAAGGTTTGGTTACCTTGCGGTGGGAAGGAGGGAGGCGGAGGGAGGGGGCGAGAGGGAGGGAGGGGGTTGGGGCGGAGGGAGGCGGAGGGGCGGCGGGCGGCGGGGAGAGGTGGTGGGGCGGTGGGAGGGAGGGAGGGGAGAGAGAGAATGGATATTTTATTATTTTTAAAAAAAACTGATATGGAAACTAAATTAAAGGGATAGAATGGAGGAGAGAGAAAGTGATATTATCTCCTAAATTAAGGAGGAGGGAGGGGAGAGAGAATGAGTATTTTTTTTTAAACTGATATGAAAACTAAATTAAAGGGATAGAATGGAGGAGAGAGAAAGTGATATTATCCCCTAAATTAAGGAATCCTAATTGCACTAATATTGTAAATAAATATGGAGAAGCGTATTATTTTTGTAATTATTTTATCTATGCACCATTATTGTAATTATATCTAAAAATGTACTACTAAATGTAAATGTCCCTTTTTTTTCGGTTTCTCTTGCAAGTTTAGTTATATTTCTATTTTACTCTTTTAATTTAAAGTTTTTATATTATCTTATTTAGTGCTTTGAAATTTCATAAAAAATTTATTATATTTTTACGCTAATTTCACACACAACACGCGTGCGGCTAGTAATTCATTACCACACTTAAGTTTTCATGCAAAATGTGAGTTACATAGTTAGTAATATCTTGAAACAATTGTCTTATTTAGCTTATTATTATTTTTTTATCTAATAAGGTTAGGGAATAGTATAGTGCTGCACTTGATGTTACTTGGTATTTTTATGTCGCGACAATTTTTATCATTTTGCCTTGCAATTTTTGTTTTATCCTTCTTGATTTAAAGTTTTATATTTTTTTTATTTAGTCTTTTGAATGTCATAAAATTTATATTTTATCCCTGTATTAATTATATACTAGGGCTAGTATACGTAATTCATTATTTCGTTGAAGTTTTTCATGCAAAGTGAGAGTTACATGTATTTTAAAATAGAAATAATATTATATATCTATTAAGGTTAGGAATATAATACATTATCATACTTTAGTCTTTGACTATGCTCGAAGTTGCAAATTTTTTCACCATGCCACAAATATTTTTATCATGTCGAACTCGACATCTGTAGCAGGATTCATAAAGTTAAACATATACATAACAAATAATTTTTATTCCTTTAATATAGATCCAAAATTGATTGCGCCAAGTTACCTAAGAATGTACCATCCGATAAGCTGGCGATGTATAAGGGCTGATGACAAAAATGAACTTCATGCAACCAATTACTATAGCTTGAGCAAGTAGAATCACGATGGCAACAAAACCGCAAACTAGTTAATCGGAACTCCGTATTGTCTATTCGCTATCGGGGAGGGGGCTGCCGGTGATTGTTATAGTGAGCAAAGTATGTGGAAATTTGTCTCTAATTTTCAGTTGGCTAACAACGATGATTTGTACCTACATTATGATTCTAATTATTCTCCGAGAATTTTGACCAAGAAGTGCATTTGTTCGGATTCAGATGATCCTACTTGTGTTGATAATCCCCAAAGTCAGTGATTTAAGCTTATTTCATCAAATGCTTTGTACATAAATTGTTTAGGGAATGTTTGATTTTTGGAAATCTTTCACGTTAGACTCATTTCCTTTTTCCTATAAATTTAAATATTTTTTTGCATTTATTATGTGTAATATATTCCAAACTGAAGGGATTTAATACTATGTACGCTAGCATAAGTTTATATATTCGAGAATCAAAACATACCTCTTGAAGCGTGTTTAAACTTTGGTGCGAAAAATCTCGAACAAATCCACGACCCAACGGCGTCTCCGAATTACAATCTTTGTGAGATGAAAATGGAGATTAATTCCACGATCCGTTCAACAAGAATTTACAGAATATTGAGAGCTCAATATTTTGCAGAGTGTTTATTATTGCTTCATGCAATTTTCTCACTCTATGTATCATCAGAAATATTATCCGATCGTTCTTCTTTATTTAGCAATTGCATATATGAAGAAGTAGAGGAAGAGAGAGAACTAAAGGAGTCACGGGTGCAATAGAAAAATGCATTGAATCATTAACCAATCAACCAAACATGGGTGTCCCACTCCTTAACATCACGCGCTGACCCGCGCGCGCGCCCGCCCCGACCCGCTAGCCCATCGCCCGACCCGCTTACCTGTTTTGACCCGCAAACTTGCTGATGCAGTTTTGACCCGCGGACTCGGTTCGACCCGCCTGGTTCCGACCCGCGCGCCAACCCGGTTCCTGGTTTTTAAATTTCAGAAATTGATTTCTTTAATTGTTTTATTAATGAAAATTCATTATAAAATAGTTTTATTGATCAGAAAATTCTGAAAAAATTACAAAAATTTTTAATTGGGTTATTATTAATATTTCCATTAAAAGTTTTGGAATATTATTAAAATTGGATGTTTTTGTTAATTTTCAATTGTATTATGCTATGGTTTATTAATTGTAATAATTAGCATAATTATCAAAAAATTCCAGAAAAATTACAGTAATGTTTTATTATGATAATATACTGTTAAAATTTTTTTGGAAGTTTTCTCATGTGTTTATAGCATAATTGGTATATTAATTGAGTAATATTGCCTATAATTTGATTCCTTTTGTTAATATTTTTCGAATATTAATTGTTAGAACTTGGGATTAAATTATCATGCTATTATTACACATGTACACTTGTTCCTAGTGGGAGTAATTTAGATGGTAGTAATTTAATTAAATTATTTTCTAAATTACACGTCTAATGCGCTGAAAAATTAAATTTAAATAATTGGGCATTTATGTGGATTGTGATTCCAAAGCCTGGCGAAGTCTCCCTTCTATATTTATGTCACATTATTTTTATGTTAATTTGATTCATGCGGCAAAGATGATTTATATACTGTGGTGAACTAATCGAATATCTCTAATAAGATTCTTCTCTTTTTTCTTTTCCCAAAAGAAAATGGACATGGCTAGGTTACATCTCTTAACTACCAAATTCTACAGTTATAAAAAGATAGCTGAACATACCTTTAGAGAACATCTTCAGGTCATGTCGAATATGATTGAAACGTTAAGAGCTGTTGGCAACCCTTTGTTAGATGAACAGCAAATTTAGGCAGTGATATGCTCATTTCCAGACAATTGGAACTATCTCAAGGTTAACATAGCTCAAAATGAAAACATTAAGTCTTTGGAAGATATTTTTCATCACCTTGAGCGCTTAGAAGCTGAGCAGCTGGAGGTTGAGCGTTTGAGGACTAAACGACTAGAAGTTGAACGCCTAAAAGCTCAACAAATAAAGATTGGTAATCTCACTGCGCCTAAAGGGGCTGCGAGTGGAGGTGCCGGCAAACGAAAAAGGGGCAAACGAGATTCTGGTAAGAAGGACAAGGCCAAGATGACATGCTACAACTGTGGCAAGGCGGGACACTTCGCTCGTGAATGCACTGAGCCGAAGAAGGTAATTCCTAGTCCTAATCTACCTATGTGCTTAGTATCAAGTACTGTTTTTGTTGCTCATTCTCTCCATATGTGGATTGTAGACTCCGGAGCAACGGACCACATAGCTAGAGATCGGAGTGGATTTGTGGAATACCGTCGTATTCCGGTTGGCAGAAAAGTATACATGGGGAACGATTCCAGTGTGAACGTGCTAGGCACTGGCACTTACAAACTGGAAATGCGAGGATGCTCAGCATTGACCCTATATGATGTACTTTATGCGTCGGATGTCCGACAGAATTTATTTTCTGTTTTATCAATACTACGTTTGAGATATTCTGTTATGTTTGAGAATAATTCTGTAATAATTTCATTTGGGACGAATATTGTTGGATATGGTTTTGTATCAAATGGTTTTATGGTTTTGGATACTATTGATTCTAGTATTAATAGTGATAATTCTTATTCATTACTTGTTGAAAATGATCATGATAGTTCAATTCATTGGCATGCTAGATTAGGCTATATTGGACAAGATAGAATGACTAGGTTAGCTCGAGCAGGTCTTTTAGGCCCACTCGCTAAGGTCAATCTACCCACATGTGAACATTGTTTAGCATGTAAATCAACTAGAAAACCATTTGGTAAAGCTACTAGGGCAGAAACACCTTTGCAACCTATTCATTCAGACATATGTGGCCCTTTGAATGTGAAAGAAAGGCATGGACGTTCCTACTTTCTCACAATAATAGATGACTATACGCGCTTCGGGTACACTTTCTTGATCTCTCATAAGTCTGAGGCATTAGAATGCTTTAAACGTTATTTGATTGAGGTTGAGAAACAGTTAGACAAAAGTGTTAAGGCACTAAGAACTGACCGAGGCTGCGAGTATTTGTCCGATCAGTTTAAAACACTATGTGAAGAAAGAGGGATAATCAGGCAACTGACAATCCCTAAAACTCCGCAACAAAATAGTGTGGCAGAGAGAAGGAACCGAACATTATTAGACATGGTTAGATCTATGATGGCGCAAACAAATTTGCCTATCTCTTATTGGGGTGATGCATTGTTGACTACGACGTATATACTTAATCGTGTGCCTTCAAAATCAGTACAGTCCACCCCATATGAATTGTGGACCGGCAGAAAGCCCGAATTGGGCCATATGCGGCCATGGGGATCAGCAGCTTTTATACACAATACTTCTCATCAACATGGGAAGTTGGGCCCGAGGGGTAAGAAGTGTATCTTTATGAGATATCCTGAACACTCCAAAGGCTATGTGTTTGTTGGAGAGCAGCCTGATGGGACTATAGCCGAGATAGAGTCACAAGATGCAGATTTCCTTGAGATGGATTTCCCTAACAGAGGTGATGTGAGCAAGGAGATGAATCTTTATGAGATGGAGGAAGATTTAGGCACCCCAAATCATACAGTAGAGACCGAAGAGGATATTCCTCAGGCTCCTGTAGATAGTGGGGGTGACATACCTTCGAGTAGTTCTTTTCCATCGAATGAGGAGTCTCTTGTTCCTCAAATACGTAGAAGTCAAAGAGGTAACATTCCACGTCGTCTCTTTGAGATTGAGGGGAATGCTTTTGTGGCTGATACGCGGGAAGAGAAGGAACCTCGATCTTATCGAGATGCTCTATCATCTGTTGTCAATGATAAATGGATGATTGCAATGGAAGATGAAATGGAGTCCATGAGGATTAATCAAGTCTGGGATTTGGTTGACCTTCCACCAGGGCGAAAGGCTATTGGGAACAAATGGGTTCTTAAAGTCAAACGCAAGGCGGATGGTTCCATTGAAAGGTACAAAGCTCGTCTTGTAGCCAAGGGCTACACCCAACAAGAGGGAATTGATTACGAGGAAACCTTCTCACCAGTTGTAAGGTTTGCTTCAATTCTCCTTATTTTAGCAATTGTCGCGCATTTGGATTTAGAGTTGTATTAAATGGACGTGAAGACAGCTTTTCTCAATGGAGATTTAGCTGAGGAAATATACATGGATCAGCCAGAGGGTTTTATCATAGAAGGACAAGAGCGCAAAGTATACAAGCTCAAACGTTCTATCTATGGTTTGAAACAGGCTTCCAAACAATGGTATCTCAGATTCCATCGAGCCGTCATTAGTGATGGGTTTAAGATGATCGAGGAAGACCATTGTGTGTATATCAAACGGTCCAAAGATAAATTCCTTATCCTATCGATGTATGTCGACGACATTCTACTAGTTGGGAACGATAAGGAGATAATTGTCGCTACCAAAGGGTGGTTGTCTTCTAATTTCGAGATGAAGGACACGGGAGAAGCAGCTTATGTTCTTGGAGTTAAGATCTATAGAGATCGCTCAAGAAAGCTTTTTGGTTTGTCTCAAGAGACTTACCTTAAGAAGGTTCTGGAGCAATTCCAGATGAGCAACTGCAAACCCATAGACACTCCTATCGCTAAAAGCGACGCCATTGGACCCGAACAATGCCTTACTTCTCCCGAAGAAATTAAGAAAATGTCCCATTACCCGTATGTCAATGCTATAGGAAAGTTAATGTATGCAGTTGTGTGTACTCGGCCTAATATAGCATATGTTGTTGGTTATCTCGGTCGTTATCAGTCAAACCCTGGAATTGCTCATTGGAAAGCAATCAAAAGAATTTTGCGATATTTGAAGGGTACTTTGGACTACATGTTATGCTATGGAAGACCGGACATGCGATTGATTGGTTACTCCGATGCCAGTTGGGGAGGTAACCAGGGAATACGCAAGTCGACCTCAGGATATGCATTCTTGCTACATGGTGGCGTCATCACTTGGTGTAGTAAGAAACAGACTTGCGTTGCTCTTTCGACAATGGAGTCAGAGTTTGTAGCATGTACGTCAACTGTTCAGGAAGCTATGTGGCTGAGGAGATTCTTCGAGGATCTTGGAGTCATCCCTAATGCTTCAGACCCCGTTACTGTTTTCTGTGATAGTACAGCGGCCCTAGATTACACTAAGGACCCTAAGTATCACGGTAGGACGAAGCACATTGACCTGAGGATGAACTTTATTAGAGAGAATATAGCGAATAATGAGGTGATATTGAAGTACATGCCCACTGACCTTATGGTAGCGGATCCCTTGACGAAGCCTATTCCGAAAGATGCCTTTTGCAGGCATGTTAGTTCGTTAGGCCTTCGTAGGGTTTGATGTACTTTCTTTGTTACTGGAATATCACTCATTGTATGGCTTGTATTTGAGATATTTACTATTGTTTTGAGACATTTATCATATATGCGAGATTCATTTGTTCCCACTTATGATTGTGATAGCGCACATGATAAATATTATTAGTTCACACAATTATTATGCATATTGGATATGCACACACTAAATATATGTCAACAGGTTGATTGGCTCACTCACATGAGCAATCACCCTTGGCGCTTTGAAAAGCGAGCAAGGTTGAGACAGTTCATTTCATTGGCGCTTTGAGTAGCGAGCTATTGATGCTTTGGATAAGCAATCAATTGGCGCTTAGTAGCGAGCAAAATGAACATAATGTCACCTTGGCATGTGCCAAGATGAGGTTAATTAAGTTAACCAAATATAAGATGTCCCACCATCTATATGAACCTGTACTGATAGCCGGATGTGAAGTTCAGAGTTGGCGCTTGGGAAAGCGAGCAATCTGGAATTTCGAGTTAGGCGTTTGTGGAGCGACTGAACTAAGATCCGTACGGCATGACTAGAAGACATATGCTCATGTAGATGAGATTGTCTGCCGTAACATGATAACCGGACACAAAATTTCAAATGTGGCGCTTTGATAAGCGAGCAATCTGAAATGTTTGAGTTAGCCACTCTAGGAGTGACTAGACTAAGGTCCGCATAACAAGGCTATAAAATAGTATGTTGTGAGAGGGTTACATGAGCTAAGCGATCAAGCAATAGAGGTGAGAGAATGAATCCCTGTTTCTTCACCATGTGAGTCCAGTAGGACATGATTATTAGTCCTACATCTAGTGCTCTTTGTGATCTTTGACTTTACTACAAAGCTATGGATTGATGTTGCTACTTTGGTTTCGATTCCTACGGTCAGGATTGATGAGACAACAAGGACCGATTCTGGGAAAGCAGTTTATTCATATCTGAGTAGTATTAGGGCAAAGGTAAGATAATTTGATTTCACATCATTCTGCACTTATTGTCGACAACTATGACGCTTTGATAGCGATATAGTAATAAGTGAGATACGAAATGGACATGGGCCCAAAGGTGGTTAAGTATGACTCTCCGAGGGATTAGAGATGCTTGACCTTGTGAAAATCAAATGTGTCTGGAGTACTCTGAGTTTATGGGTTGTAGCATCTACGTAAACTAATTGAGTTTGACGTGAGAGCTCCCACACTGTTTTCTTTAAAAGGGTAGATGTCTCTATTTTGGCCTTAACGGGTTTGATATAGAGCTCCCGCATTGCAGGTGAACTCAGCGGTCGCACGGTTTACGAGTTTTAGTTTGAGTTAATTTTGGCAGATGTGAGGATTACATCATCCCTGCCATGGGTGAGTGGGAGATGTTGGACATTGTGAGTGGAGGACACAATTATGTTAAGGAGTGGGACACCCATGTTTGGTTGATTGGTTAATGATTCAATGCATTTTCCTATTGCACCTGTGACTCCTTTAGTTCTCTCTCTTCCTCTACTTCTTCATATATGCAATTGCTAAATAAAGAAGAACGGTCAGATAATATTTCTGATGATACATAGAGAGAGAAAATTGCATGAAGCAATAATAAACACTCTGCAAAATATTGAGCTCCCAATATTTTGTAAATTCTTGTTGAACGGATCGTGAAATTAATCTCCATTTTCATCTCACAAAGATTGTAATTCGGAGACGCCGTTGGGTCGTGGATTTGTTCGAGATTTTCTGCACCAAAGTTTAAACACGCTTCAAGAGGTATGTTTTGGTTATCGAATATATAAACTTATGCTAGCGTACATGGTATTAAATCTCTTCACAAACTAATTATGAGGGTACTACCACCGAAACATAGCTCGGATGTTATCGCAATGCCTATTCATAGTAGAGGTCGTGGGGTTCAATTCTCCCGTTCTCATTGAAATGTAATCTTAATGGTTAAAATAAATAAATAATTAAAAAAAACCTAGAATGGACCTAACTGAAAAAATGACTCGAGTTGGTATTGATTTATTGGCGATGGCCATCCTCACAACAGCTTAACAGTTTTTTTTGTGAAGACAATAAACTTATTGTTAGTCAAACAATACAGCTGGACATCTTCAATTTATTCCTCTTTTTAAAATAATTTTGACAGTTTTTAGTATTAATTTGGACACAATAAATCTTGTAATATGTAGTGTTTTCAATAATTTACAATCAAACCCTATATCTAGAAGTACAACATTTAATTGAGTGAGTTAAAAGTTGTTTGGTCGAGTTGACTCAAATGAATTGATATTTCATTTTTTGTTTCTTTCATTTCATATCTCAACACCAAAGTCTTTTTCTTCTTTTTTCCTTTTTTATTGGAGAAAAAAACTCAAAAGTCTAAGGTCTTTCAACTTCATCAACACATATATTCACAGCTTTAATAATATACATTGTATATAAAAAAATAACCATTCACATTTTTCAATTCATGTAATTGAATATTTTCCTGCACACTATTTATACATATTCATCACCACAAAATCTACATATATTTAATATTGAGACTTATTATATTATTATTATATTGTGCATAAAATTCGTGGTCAGTGCATGAATGGATTAATTAATAATATATATTACACATATTTTAAAATTTAAAATTATAATATTTAGATAAATTTTAAATACTAATATTCAAATAGATTCGTGTCTCGCACAGATTAACCTACTAGTATTTATGACTGTATTAACTAAGTTAAAGACGGTTTCTATGCACAATAATCGCACACTAACAAAGAAAAATAGTATTTAGATCCTACTATTTGAATTAGTGAGAAAATTCTAAGGCAGTGTTTGATTACCTCTTAATAGATTGCCTCTTATTCGGTAAGAGGCAGGTGACTTTTTTTTTGTTACCTCTTAATGCCTCTAACCGATTAAAATACAAAATCAAGTCTAAATTATTAAGAGGCATGTCTGAATTAGCTTGACTATTTTTGAGACAAAAATACTCTCCTCAATATTATTATTTTCCTTTTCTATCCACCAAATTTGCAACTAGATCTACCACTACCACCGGCGCCGCCACCACCACCACCACTACCAGATCTATCACCAACAACACCAGGGGGAGGACGGCGGGGTAGGGGGAGGAGAAGGGAGGGGGGAGGGGGGAGGCAGAGGGAGGCCGAGGGCGGGAGGGGGCGAGGGGAGGGAAGGGATGAGCGGAGGCTGGGGAAGAAGAAGCTACAGCTGTTGTCCTTTTCTTTCTTTCTTTCTTTTTTTTATAGGGTTAAAATAGTAAAAACATGTTATTCAAACATTTTAAAAAAAGTAATTATCAAACAATATATTTTCATTCAGATACAATTCTATTTAGATGATCTATATTATTTAGATGTATAAACTGTTCAGATCTTAATAATCAATTTTATCAAACACAACCTAAGTTGGACCTCTATGTACTTCCTTCGTCCCCAAAAGGATGATTAAATGTATAAATTTTTTTGTTCCAAAAGAATGAGACAAAATACATAAAGTGAAGGTAAATATATCATTTAGCGGGGTTCATTAATATAAAAAAAAATTAAGTATTCATCACTTTATATAATCTTGTAGGACCACTAAGGACAAATTTGAAAACTTTTTATTCTCTTTCTTCTATTCTTACTTTTTTTTAATATATGTACAAATTGTATTTTGTTCATTCTTTTGAAAAGAAGGAGTAATATTTTACCACTAGTAAGTGCACAGTTAATGTATTTAGAGTACTCAAAATTAAATAACTCGTTTTCAAACTAAGGTAGCGTAAAAGAAAAAAGTATAAACAAAAATAAGATACTCCTATCGTTTCATAATTAATTTTTTTTCCCAGTCAATTTTAAAATTAAGATATATTTTTAAAAGGATAAAGTAATATAATATTTTTAATTTCTTATTTATTATCATTTCAAATATCATACCAATACTACTATATTTTAACTAATATTAAAAATATATTTTAAGATATAAAATTATATTTTTTAAAACATCATTTTAGAAACATATCTATATTTAAATATTAAATTTTATCTTATTTTATATAGAAAGAAAACTTCAATTTTTGTTGTTAATGAGATTTGATTTCTAAAGCTTATTAGAGTTAAAATGTTTTCATGTATTGTCAAAATTGAAGAAACAAGCTTTAGTATTTTTAAATTTTTGCTATCAAAAAAAGTTTTATTTTTATTTTTATTTTTTAAAAGTAAAAAAAGTTAGCAAACAACATTTTTTGCTACTAATTTCAAAAAAAATAAAAGTAGAAACAAAAAAAATTGAGAACAAAAGCAGTTGTCAAACAAGCTTGATTATTGCTAATAAATCCTTTTTCTCTTCCTTTCTCTTTTTTTCTCTCTGGCCAAATATCCTAACTTCCGTCTGACCTTTGTCTTGGAAAAGGGGAGGGCACTTTGATTTTTGGAGATATTTTTTCCTAAATCTCTTTTCTTTTACTCTTTATTGTTTAAGAATAATTTATTTTCCTTTATTGTAGGTGGAGTCTGTTTTTTCCTTTTGTACGACTTCTTTTATCCACAAGATGATTAGTTTTTTTTTCCTTCTTTTTTGAGAGGGTTTCATTACCATATCTTATGAGATTTTTTTTTTTATAAATTTTGGAGACTATGTTTCTCGTTTATGAGAATTTTTTCGATAAGCAGATTGATGAATAATAGTTTGTTCAGATTTGAGTATCGTGCAGATTATTATGTCAACTTGTTTTTCCGTTACTTGTGTTAAAGAACTGTTCGAATCTGTATATTATACTATTATTAGTTTTGAAAATATAACTGTTTTTCAAGATTATTGGTAGTGTCAACTAGTTATTGCTACGATTGATAATTTTCATGATTATCTGTGATTTTATTTGAAAGGATATAAATACTCTTTTGAATATAATTTTTTTCAATATATTTTAGTTAATATTTGGATTAATTTTGATAAAATATAATTTTTCTTAAAATTCGTCATTTTATAAATATACCTATAATCTGTAAATTGGTACAAATGAATATCTCTAATTTGATTTACCCCCCCCCCCCCCCAAAAAAAATCTCTAATTTGGAAAATAATTTAAATTTTTTAAGAGATAGTTTAATACTCCCACCAATCCTTTTTATCTCTCTTTTTAGAGAGTGGAATTTATTTGTTTTTTGTCTGTTGTTTGTAAATTTTAAAAAAGTTTCTCATATTGTTTTTATATTAAATACTAATTTATTTATCTTTCATCTTTTTTAACAAATTTTTCGAAAGATAATATTAAGATTTATACTTATTTTAAGACAAAACATTGATCACATTTATTATTATTTTTTTCTTAAAACGTCTATTAAAAGGACAGACATGGTAATCAATACATTATCATTGTATTGATAAATATGAGTACATTGCGTCATTTATGTTATTTTTTCTTTGGTAAAATATGAAAAGAATTGACAAATGAAACTTGATTTGTACAACGTGAGGAGTAGGTTTATTTTTTTTATTTTTTTGTCTTCTTGATCCACCTTAATATAGAGAAACATGAAAATTAAAGTATACAACTCATATGATGCAATAAATGTATCTGTTCTTCTCTGATTAATGATTATTTAGTAATTATTACGTTTAGTGTTGCAGTTTCTTTTCTTTTTTTTATGGTACCACCCACCAATGTTTACCGTGACGTTGGTCGTTCAAATCCTCCAACGAGCACATGTATATACTCGAATTTCTGAAAAACTGAATGATACTTTCTGAAAAACTGAATTTCTGAAAAACTGAATGATAATTTCTAGTAAAATAAAATAGGCAGTGATATTCTTTCAGCCGGTACACTGGTCTCAAAGGGTCAATTGGGCACATGAAAATATAAGAACTAGGACCTCTTAATTTAGGCTAAATTTGTTTGCAATATATGAAAATATATGAGTTGTATGTATTTTGTTTTCATTAATAGTTAATACTACATTTTCGAAAATTAGATTTACAATTCTTGTGTTGACTTTGTTTAAGTATTAGTCCGCATTTGACACACTTTGAAATAATCATTTTCTTAATAATAAATATAATCTTTGCAATTTATTATCATCCGAAAAATTATACTCCCTCCATCTCAGATTATCTGCACTTTTGACCATTTGCACACTTATTAAGAAATGCAACTATTATGTCAAATTTATCATTAAAAGTACATTTATATTCATAATTATGCAATTTGGAGGTTATACACTTATGAGGAGAGAGAGTAAATGAATAGGGTAAATTTGTAATATAACCACTTTAATTGTTAGAAAAAAATAAAGTGCAGTTATTTTGGTATAACAAAAATTCTTTAAAACACCGGATAATTTGGGATGGAGGGAGTATCTAATTGTGTGCAATGCGAAAATTAAAGAAACGAGTCAACAAAAGAAATAAAACACTCATTTTCAAACCTTAATTATTAGAGGCTATTAAGTTTAAGAATATTAGCTCCATTAAATAGCATTGACAAGTGTCTTAATTAAGAGCGCCCATACATTGCCTTTGAAATTAAATTAGTTAATTCCTAATTTGACTACAATCAGATGAATGATCGGCAAATTATCTAATTTCCCCCAATATAGATTAAGACAGAACTCTTTTGTAACATCCTTGTCATATTAGGAAATCTATAGCTTATCTATACATGCATTTCAATTTTCTTGTTTGGCAAAACTTATTAGGAATTTTTAAATCCATTAGAGGCTGCAAATTATTAATATGTTTTCCACCTTGGTCAGAAAGATGAAATCTTCAAGCACGAAAACGAAGAATTTGGTCCTGAAGATCTTATGAAGTTAGCCCAATATGATCCTATCCGGGGACTCGTCGCCACAATGTTGGCGACCGCTTTCATGCTTCTTGTTATACTTTTTTTAAGCAACACACATATAGCATATCTCTCGACAAGTTCTAGATGGATAGTGAATGTAAATACAGGACGCCGCGTGAAATTAAGGTGCGTAAATTGGCCTGGCCATATGCACCCTTTAATACCAGAAGGCCTCCACAAGAAACCATTGAAAAACATTACACGAAGCATCGTGTCAATGGGGTTCAATTGCGTTCGCCTCACTTGGGCCACGCATATGTTCACTAGGAATGAGTATGGCAATCTTACTGTGGCTGAATCGCTTGAGAAATGGAATTTGATTGCGGCGATGTTTGGTATGGCTTTAAATAATCCTCAAATAATGAACCTTACGGTTGTTGATGCACAAAAGGCTGTTATTGATGCGCTTGGCAAGGAAAATATTATGGTGATACTTGATAACCATGTTAGTTTTCCCATATGGTGCTGCGGTTGGAGTGATGGAAATGGATTTTTCAAAGATGTGTATTTTGATCCTAAGGAATGGGTGCAAGGATTGTCCATTGTAGCCAGGCTGTACAAAGAAAATCCTACGGTATGTAAATTTCATTGAAATTTTATATATGGTCAAGAATCTGCATGAATATTATTAAAATCATCAACATTAATTATGAAGACCTGTTTCTCAATATTTATATTTGCTAGCTGGTTCTATGTTTTCTTTCGCAAGTTATAAAAAGGGAGTTATAATTTTCACAAGGTTCTTTCACACACGAATCTGGGACCCGTTGATTAGATAGGTTTTTTTAGAAATAACAATTTAACTTGTGGAAATAACAATTCTCTCTATAAAAAGGGACAAAAATAGAAATGAAGACGTGTTTGGTTGCTTATGTTTGTATGTTTTTGCTCTTCGTAGAAATATTTCACCCAGAAAAGCCAAGAAGAAAACTTTTTACTTGCATGTGTTTTGTTGCTTTCATCAAATGCAGATATAAAAACAAAATATATTTTTTGTTTGATGAATTCCAATAATTTTAAATAACCATGATTGTGTTTACATTTATATATATAGGTAGTGGCCATAAGCATACGAAACGAGTTACGTGGTCCGCGCCAAAACGAGTTCGATTGGTACCAATTTATGGAAGAGGGTGCAACTGCAGTTCACCTAGAAAACCTAGATGTCCTAGTAATCGTGTCGGGCTTAACATTCGAAACGGATCTCAGTTTTATAAAGCAAAGAAGATTGAATTTTGGTGTGAATGTGAATAACAAGTTAGTCTATGAGGCACATTGGTACGCGTTTGGCGACCCGCCAGAAAAATGGATTTTCCAGACAAATGAATTCTGTGCAGAGATCACAGATTGGTTCATGAGCCAAACAGGGTATTTGTTGTCGGGCCGAAGCCCGACTCCGATTTTTCTGAGTGAATTTGGTAAGGATTTGAAGGGTGAAAGTGAGGCTGAGAATCGATATTTCACCTGTGTGATGGCTTTTTTGGCAGAAAAAGATCTTGATTGGGCCTTATGGGGTTTGCAAGGAAGCTATATGCTTAGAGAAGGTCAAATTGAATGGGAGGAGTCATATGGCTTGTATGATTTTGCATGGGACAACCTAAGAAATGCATCCATCCTGCAGAATTTACAACTTAACCAACAGATGATTTACGGTATGGTTATATGATCATAACTTTTAAGTCTATTTGTATAGATAAATGATTTGCAGTCCTATTGCAACTATGGCTTTGTTCTATGACTTCAATGAACTATTTGCTTATAACATTTGCAATCTATCTACAAATGCTTAAGATTTTCAATCTATGCATGCAGATCCAATGTCAGAATACGAATCATACTACTTAATGTACCATCCACAGACGGGCCGATGTGTTCGTGTAGGCAAGTACAACATAACAACGTCGGATTGCAACAGATTGAATCGATGGAATTACGATGGAGATGGTACTCCGGTCCAACTACTCGGCACTTCTGGCTGTTTAACTGCCGAAGGCGATGGTCTCCCGGCAACCATTACAGCGGATTGTTCGAGCCCGAGGAGTATATGGAAATATGTCTCAAAATCAAGAATGCATTTAGCTGCAAAAGATGAGCAGGGGAGGGACTTGTGTTTGGAGTGGGATGCCTTCAACTCAACTATTGTGACTAGGAAGTGCTTGTGTTTGGGAGATGATTTGGAGGATGTTTCTTGGTGTAGTGAAAATCCACAAAGGCAATGGTTTAAGCTTATTCAAACAAATAAGTATTGATTATAAATGTGTAGAATTTTATTTTAGTTTTTCATTTTTGGCTGAAGATTGAAATATTATTGTAGTGTTTTCGGGAGATATGTATTGATGTGATAATGAGAATAGTAATTTATGCAGCTTGTACTAGCATTAAAATATATTTTTATCTTTTCATTTTATTATTATAGATGCAAGCGATGCGTATCTTTACCTTGACTATGTGTTTGATTATGTTTGGCAACTCAATATCGAGGTTTAAATTGAAAGCCCAGCTTTATGTAATTAAAATTTGGCACTCAAAAATAATTTTAGGGTCTAGAATTGAAATGCAAAACAGCTTTATTCAAACCATATAGGAATGAAGTATTGACATGATCCGCAAAAGAAGGAAAGGAAGAAAACCTAGACCCAAGAGGGGTTGATATTATGTTTATTATAACTTTTGATTCGTTGGAGTTACAGAACTCATAATATATCAAATCGAAGTTTATGACGAGTCCCACGAGACTCATTGCCTTGGGCAATATCGAACACCATTTTTAGCCCAAAAAAGGTCGGGAAAGATGTGTTTGAGCTTTCTAAAGTTTTTACCAGTTTTGAACTTATTTAAATTTTTTTCGTAATTTTGTTATTCTTTTTGTAATTAAAGTTTCTAGCTTATTGTTTAGTATTTAAAGGATGTTTTCATGTGTTTTAGGGTTAACTCTTATTATTCATATTTTATAAAAATATTGTGGATGCTTAGTCGATTTATTCAACTTTATGAATTCGTGTGATTACAAAGTTTCATAAATTCAAGTCTTATGATTGTTTATATTTCTATTTATTCTTTCGCTATGTCAATTACAAAGAATTAGGAAGAACAAAATGAGTTAGTGAATTTGGATAAGTTGGTGAATTAATAATTACATGGATGCTCTGTTTGCTGGACCTAATGAATATGCCATTTATGTGTAACCTAATTTGCATGTACTTTTTGAGAAGTAATAAATATATAAAATCTCAATTAAGGCCAATTTTAACCACAAATTAATATATTCTACTATCACCAGCGTCATTCTCCCAACTTTGTTTCTTTTCTCTTTTCAGGTTTAAATTCTCTCGTTTTTTATTTATTTTTTTGGGTGCAAAATTCTTTTATTTTTATTGGCTCCCTCAACCAGCTCAAATACTATATACTAATATAAGCAAGGAGCCCACCAAAGGGAGTAGTGTGAAGCCCAGTAAGCAAAAGGGTTAGATAAAAAGCGCTTGCAAAATTGTATGGTAGGTTGATTTAATGGGCTCCAGTTTCATATATGATACAATTCATATGGGCTACGCATATGCTTAGTGCTTATATGTTAAGCCAACCTACCAGACTATTTGACCTGATTTTTATTTTTTTTTCTTATTATTTTAAGGGTTCTTTACATAAGTATACAACAAATAGAAGCATCAACCAAATAATTACAAAAAGAGTGTAATTAGGATCCATATTACAAAAATAGTACAATTCACATTAATAAGGAAACCTCAAATCAAGGACAAATAACTGTCATAATTAATAATTCAAATTCAAATATTTGGATCTAACAACAAAAACAAAAACAAATTCAAATTCAAAATAATAATTCAAATTTAAATATTCAAATTCAAATCTTCATCTCCCTCACATACACTTTGAAATAATAGTCCACCGTTACACCTCACATACTCCGCCGCTACACCGCCGCGAATCTCCGTTGTCCAAAACGCCAATGAGAATAAGAAGAAGATTCGCCCTATAAAAAGTTTAAAAATAAATAGATGCAACTTTTAATGTTCTGAAATTTTTTTTATAACTATTTTGTTACTCATAAATAATAAAATGGTTACCTTTGTATGAATGGTTGGCTACCAACTGCATCATATTCAAACGAAATTGGTAACTTAATAAATTTGAATTGGTTACATTGGTCTGAAGGTTTGGCTACCAACTGTACTATAAAAAAACTGCATGTGTGGTTGTGAATTAGTTACTTTGGTATGAAGGTTTTGTTACCTTGGTACGAAGGTTTGCTTACCTTAATCTGAAGGTTTGGTAACCAACTGTACTAAGAAAAAATTTAAAGTGTGGAGGTTGATTGGTTACTTTTATATGACAGTTTGGTTACCTTGGTATGAAGGTTTGGTTACCATTATCCACTATTTATATCCACCGCCACCACCGCCTGAATCTTCATACCCACCTCCATTTTGACCCTTCATTTTGAGAAGCTACTAGAGATATACAATTGGTTGATACCTAAATATAATTTATGGTTTCAAACAAAGCAAGTCCAACTACCCAAATCTTAACTCTATGATCAAAAGAAGCTTCAATAAAGAACATGAAAAAAAAACAGATTTATAATCCCCAAGACATATACAACTGTAGAATTTAGGACCTAAAACAAAATCAATATATCAAGAACTAATTGAATGTTATAAAGCCCCAACAGCCAACAGGGTTTATGATTTAGATGAAGCCCTAACTACAAGTGAATTTAAAAAACTTACGAGTGTTCAATTCTTGAGAATCAGCAATTACAGAAAACTAAAACAACAATCAAGCAGAAGGTATCAGCCATTGAGAAATAAGATCGGAATATACATATATATATATATACACACACACACACCATGCCGCCAATGCCACTATAGAATTTATATTCTTTTTCATCCCTAACCCCAAATCTTATCTTTTATATATATATATATATATATATATATATATATATATATATATATATATATATATATATATATGTGTGTGAGTGTGTGTGTGTGTGTGTGTGTGTGTATATATATATATATATATAAATGTGTATAAAAATATATATATATATATATATATATAGAAAGAATACGTTGAATGAAGAAGAAGGGTGATTAATAACTGCAGTTGTTATAGATGAGGAGAGAGAGAAGAAGCCATGAGTATAACTAATCCCTAAATTAAGGAATTCTAATTGAATACTAATTCCCTAAATTAAGGAATCCTAATTGCACTAACATTGTAAATAAATATGGAAGTGAATTAGTTGTGTAAAGATTTTATGAGTGCACTATTGTTGTAATTATTTTTAAAAATGTAATAGAATATGTAAATCATCCTTATTTTAATCTCGCCCTTGTTGATGCACAAAAAGGCTCTAAACGATGAGCTTGGAAGCTTATTGGTTTAGTGCGTTTGGAGCGTTGACTTATATAATTTGAAGTGTGTCTGAATTTTTGAACAATATTTTTTTGTGCGTGAGTTTGCTGCGTTTGAAAAGTGTATTTGTGGACCAAATCAAAATTTTGGAGTGTATTTACCCTCCAAACGCAGTAAAAGCTGCAAGCCAAATATGTTTGTACATAATGGAGGTGCTTAACCATGGTAGCCAAGTGGTAAATTTTTAACACTAAGGTTAGTAAAATCTTGGAAACTTGTGTTTCGCCCCCTTGTAATTCGAAATGGAAGTAACAAATTTGATATCTAGTTGTGAGATTAGAAATGCACTCCAAACCAATATTCAGATATAAGATAGTTTATTTGTTCGTACAGTGCATCACTAATATTGAAAGGTGGTACATTTATAAGTTCCTAGTTCATTATTCAGGCTAAATTTCACTTCTAATTTCAAGACATGAAATTCATTTTTCCTCATTTGCATCATAAAATCAGTCGAAGTTGCTTTTAATACTCTTGCGGTTAATGAGTTATGCTTAAAAAATTGTTTGTTAAAATGGATGGAAAATAATAGAAATAGACAAAAAATTAAATTTTTTGACCAATTATTTTGTCTCTGAGTTTTTTAAAGGACATAAAAGAAAAGAAATGGACAAAAAATGTGGTCACATTTTTTACCAAAGGTCAAACTCATAATTGATGGTGCGATTCATTTACCTTTAAAAATAATATAAATAATATAATCGTTAATATTTTTTTAGATATTTTACAATTTTGTAATTGTATTGTTTACAATTAAATAACATATCAATTTTAAAAATTACAAAATATTTTAAATTAACTCAAAGTACAAATTAATCTTATATTAGGAGTATTGTCCAAACTCATATGCTTAGAGAGGGCAAGAAATTGAGCTTTTTTGATTCCTATTGGAACCATTAGAAATAAACAATGCAACAGAGTTATATTTTACCAGACAAATGCCTGAAAGCTATATATGTACACAAGTCATTCTTAGCAAGTCATATATAGTCACATCAAAATAAACTATGTCATATGTTAAAATAGTTTTTTTATTAAAGTTTGTTTGGGTAATTAGAAAACTTTAATGTAGTAGGAAATTGTATTTTGATAGCAACCATTTAAAACATGATACACTTTATTTTAAAATATTATCCAAAATATTTTTCTCTTGTTTATTTTTCTATGTACAAACATAATTACAATTTTGATTTATGATAGACAAGTTAATAATGAATAACCTCTTATATATATATATATATAGCAATTGTGCTACACAACCAATGATTAAGATCAAATCTAATAAAAAGTTACAATCCACAATCTAGAATCATCCTAAAATATCTGGTATATTTATAAGTATAGTATTTACATGAATAAATATAAAACACTTTATTAGAAAAAAATAAAATTTTAGGGAATGTCATCTATTGTAGTTAACTGAGTACCTTGTGCGTGTGAAGTAAGCAATAATATGGTGTAATCTCGTTGATTATACGCTTATAATGCTACTGCTTAAAAATAACTTAACCAATTTTAATTATATCTCAACTAGTTTTAACTATATCTTTCTAGAAAGTTAATTCCATCGTATCATGTTTCAGATAAATTTTTGTAACAGTTAGTCAATTTGAATACCCCTATCATACTCTCTATCACAAAAAGTGATGTTTTCAATTTTGACTTCGTTTTACGTACCGCATTGAATAATGAATCAATTAACACTGATTTAGAGTACACATTTTAATCATAATGCTTTTTAAAATATGTTTCTCAAATATTAAAATTTAGTCGTAAGAGATTTAATATTGAAAAATTAAATAACTCATCGAGAAAAATTGTCATTTGACTATATGACCTATGCAAATAACTAATATGTGCCAAAAATAAATAAATAAAGTAATCAATAGGACAGCTGTTTTAGACAAAGGGAGTATACAGTTATACACTATTATATTTCAACTGCTATATTTATTTGAGGAAAGTATTTCATTCAGAAACTAAAATATATTTTCAAAGTTGTGTTACTATTAGTATTATTTAGATCCCAAGTGCAATAGTCGTATTCTATACAATGTATCACCCCTAAAGTGGCCACTATATGTGCAGGCTGCCAATGACGAGTTCTACATAACCACTTGCATAGGTAAAGTCACTGTAGGAGAAGTCCGATCTGGTTAACCAGTGGTTTACTTTCGAGTGATTGCTCGGGGCCTTGGGCCAAGAGAATTTATTGGAATTGAGTTTAGTTGGTGTGGACAACAAATCAATTATTAATTTAATGTTATTATTGAAAAATTAATTTTGAATTTTAGAATTTCGTGAATTGATTTTAAAAAATAAAATGTATCTTTAATTTTGGAACGGAAGAAATATTTTACGGCGAATGTGACTCGATCTTTCATTTTCAAATCAGGGTTTCAGGTCACTGCTGATAAGTCTTTTTCTGTGTTTTTTTGGTGTATTTGGGACAGATCAAAGAGGGGTACTGAACGAGGTGGATAGTCGGTCTTTGAGCTGCTTGTTGGCTACCATGGCGGAAATAAGACATTTCCTCCATTCTAAGATATTTCATGTTAGATTAAGTTTAACTATTTAAAATTAACATGACATATTATGAAAAATGATATATATTGTGAATATTTATGTCGATTATTTGATTTGGATAAGTATTAATAGTAACTTTTTTGGATAGATACGTAATAAGTGGAACTCTTCTATAATTCTTATCAATCTCATTTATTGATAAACTTCGTAATTGTAAGTCCGTATAAATTTATTGCAATAGACTCAAATATTATTAAATTCAAATGTGTGATTTATTTAATATTAAAAATAATATAATAACATAATTATTCGTATCTTTTAAATTATTTATAATTTTTATAATTATATTGTTGACCATCCTAACCGGGGTAAGTTGAAAAAAATACTCAAAATGTAATACGTGTTTATGTAGTTATTAGTCAAAAAAATATCTTATGTGCCTCATGTAGTAACTACTTTCCCGTAAAAGGGTGATGGAATGAATATACTCCCTCCGTCCGAAATTAATTGCTCAATTTTGATCATTTTAAGTCAAATTGACTTTTTTTAGAACTAATCTTTTTATTATTTTTGTTAAAATATAGGTGAAAAGATTATAACCAAAAGAAAGTATATACAATTTATTACTAATTTCAATTTTTATAATTTTAGAAATATATTTAAATATGCTTAATTATTATTTTTAAAAATTGTCAATTTAACTTAAAAAAGTCCTAAAAAAATAATTAATTTGGAATAGAGGGAGTACTTTACTATATACATGGGCGGAGCCACCCTTGGGCTGGGGTGGGCTCCAGCCCTCCCAGATTTTTTTTGATCATAGTATTTATATATCCAAAGTCCAACTCAATAATAAATACATATTGCTTTAGTCCTCCTAGATTTAACATATTACTTGTAATATTAACAATATTGTAATTAAATACATGTTTTACATATGCAACTGGCTGAAAAATATAAAATTATCTAAAAAAATTGACTCGGGGGCACAGCCCCCGAACCATCGTCAAATTATTTATAAGATCACAAATTTTTTACCGCATTGTAGCCCGCTCAGAAAAAAAATCCTGGCTCCGCCCTTGACTATATAGTGCGGAAGGGTGGAAGGGTGGAAGGGTGGAAGACTGATTCGACAAATGATTCTGATTGGCATCATTTACTTGTAAATGGAATGAGAGCTGTATTTAGTCCTATATTTGTCCTTTTTCATCTTCTGGTGAAATGACCCTTATCCTTATGAGACTGTATCCTATGTTTAGTTAGATCCATCTCATCCACCTTACTTACATCCTAATGATCACCTTGGACTTCACCTTCTGAACCAAATACTTCAACTGTTTCTAATTAACTCTGATCCACATCCATATAAAACTAACTACATCATTTATTAAAATAATTTTTTATTAAAATTTGTTTTGGTGATATAATTCAGCGGTTTATGCAAGTTGTGTTACAAAGAATGTGGGACATTCAACATGGAAGATGATATCTTGTAGATTTACAGGAAAATTAGTGAAAGAATTTGTGTTTTGAAAGAATTTGTGAAAATCAGTGAGATGGATACTAAAATCTAAATGTATCCATTAGTACTCAAGTATCAATATGTATTCAGATTATGATTGTACATCTTATGCCTCTTATCTGAGCCTTTTAGATAAGGGGTATTTTTTAGAAATAAATTTCTTTAACCTTTTGCAAAAAAAAAAGTTTGTTTTGGTATGAACGTTTTAAAATATAGTACACTTTCTTTTAAAATATCAAATGTGACTATTCAAAATATTTTTCTCTTATTTACTTAAACTTCTATTGTACAACTTTAATTTATGATAGACAAATGAAGAATATTCTCTTATATATAGCGTTTGGGCAACGCAACCAATAATTAAGATCAAATAAAGGTTACGATCCACTATCTAGAATCATACTAAAATATTTAGAATATTTACAGGTATAGAATTTATATGAGTAAATATAGAATAATTTATAGCAAAAAAAATATTCAAGGGAATGTCACTTATTATAGCCACTGAGTGCATTGTGCATGTTAAGTAAGCGATAATATGATGCAATCTCGTTGAATATGCGTTTGTTGTGACAGTACACTTAAAAACAACTCAACCAGCTTTGACTATATCTCAATTATTTTTAACTATATCTTTTTTAAAAATTGATTCCATCTAATTACGTTTTAGATAAATATATTTTGTACTAGTTAGGCAATTTGAAAACTCCTACCATACTCTCCCATGAAAAGTCATGTTTTTGGTTTCGACTTCGTTTTTACGTGCCGTATCGAATCACGATCCAGTTAACATTAATTTTAGAGTACACATTTTAAACTGAACTTTTTTTAAAACAAATATGTTTCTGAAATATTAATTTAGTCTTAAGAGATTTAATATTAGAAAAAATAAACTCACTGAAAAAAAAATTCTCTTTTAACTATGTCCTACGCAAATAATTAATATGTGAAAAAAATAAAGAAGTCAATAGGACTGCCATTTTTTGACAAAGGGAGTATACACTACTATATTTCAACTGCTATTTTTATTTGAAGAAAGTATTTCATTCAGAAACTAAAATATATTTTCTAAGTTACGTTACTATTGTTATCCTAAGTCAAATAATCCTACATTTAGGGCTGTAAATGGTAACCGGAAAATTCGTATTCGTCCGCATCCGTATTCGAAAAAAAGCGGATATTATTCGCATTCGAAAAAAAACGGATATATCCGTATTCGGTTTAAAGGTATCCGCAAATAAACGGATACGGATACGGATATAGGCGTATTCGTATTCGTTTAACATCCGACCGTAAATATATCCGGCGGATAGCGAATATCCGGAATCCGATATCCGGATTCGTATCCGTATCCGGAATCCGTATCCGAATAACTTATATATATATATGAATTACTTACATAAATAATTATATATGTATATATATAAGTTTTATATATATGTGTATATATATATTAATAACTTTTATATGTATATATTTATATATATTAAAAACTTATATATCTATATATATGTATATAAGTTATTAATATTATATATATATATATACATGTATATATTAATAACTTATATTCATTCATTAATAATTTACATTCATTAATAACTCACACATTAATTAATAACTTACATATATATATATATATATATATATATAAGTTATTAATATATATATACGCGTATATATTAATATCTTACATTCATTAATTAATAACTTACATATTATAGACAAAGTTCGACAAAAGGAAAGTCCACCAAGGGATTTACATCTAGAAGAAGAAGAACTCATTCATTAATTAATAACTTACATTCATTAATTAATTACTTACATTTATTGACAACTTATATTCATTAATTAATAAGTTACATATATAAATATATATATATATATATATATATATATATAAAAGTTATTAATTATATATATATGTAACTTATATATATAATTAATATCTATGTAAGTTATTAATTAATAACTTATATATATGTATCTTTTTAATTAATGAATATAAGTTGTTAATTTATATATTTATATACACGTATATATTAATAACTTACGTTCATTCATTAATAACTTCTATTCATTATTAATTAATAACTTACACACACGCACGCACGCACGCACACACACACACACACACACATATATATATATATATATATATATATATATATACACACACTTACAAAACTATAGCTATTAGCTTGTTAAAAAAAATTTACTTTCAAAACTTACTTGCGATGCTGGGAGGCGGGAGCAATGGACAATATAATTTTGAAAAAATAATAATTAATAAATATTCATTGTAAACTTTTGAATCTCATTATAGATTATAAATATTCATACATACTACAGGATTACTCCACACACATAAAATGGACATCTATTTATTAATGAATATCTAAAATTAATAAGTAGAGCATTCATTTTGAAATTTATGATTTCAAGAATGATGAAAACTTATTTGAATTGTAATTTATATAATTGATTACTGTATGTATTACAAATAAATAAATTAAAATTCATTCATTAATGAACTATATTTTAATTATTTATTTTTTTCTTATTCTAGTTATAGTTGTAATTAGAACATTCATTTTGAAATTTAAATTTAGGATTTCGAAAATAATGAAAACTTATCTGAATTGTAATTTAGAGTATTGCTTATTGTATGTATTAAAACACAAATAAATTAACATAATGAATAATATTTATAATATTTAACTATACAGGTATTAGTCAACACATAAATACTTAAATATATTAAAACTATATAATAGTTAATTAAAATATACATATATATATATATATATGAGATTAAGTTAATAACTTAAAATCTATTTATATTAAATACGGCAAAATTTAATAATTAGGTTAAATATAATATTAGTAATTGTTATTTATATAATGTATATATATACCGTATATAAACTATATATATATAATTTCTGTAAATATAAATACAAATACCGTATAAAAATAGTATATATCAAAATCTGGCGCCATCTGGGCCATTGAAGTTAAAAACACAAAGTAATCCTACGGTCAGAAACCTTGATCCTGCACTGTCCGTGAGAAGCAATCAAAGTGCGACACCTGGATTCCACTAATTTCCCTTCCCATTTCCCAACCATCCGATCAATTTCTCAAACCTTCCATCCCGTTCGATCAGCCAACAAAAGGAGAAATATAAACCTAAAATAAACAAAATATCATTCATTTATTCTCCTCTCTCATATCAGAACACAGAATCACCTTTCTCTCTCGTCTTCGTCTGCTCTCAAAACTCAAGCTAACCATGTACCAGAATCAACATTTCTAAGTGTTTTTCTCAAAATCTACTCCGATTAAACAATATTAATCCACCTGATTAACATAGTTACCAATTGATTTTTCAAAAATCTGTAGTCTAAAAGTCTCTGTGTCTAATCTAGTTCTTTTTTGGGTTTATATGAAGTATTTATACAAGCCATTTTTACCTCTCAAAAAGTTTAAATCTAAAAACTTGTGATTTAAAGCCCAAGGTTGGCCTTTTCTGGGTTTAAGTGCTTGATTTCCTCTGTTTGGATGATTGGGATTTCCTCTGTTTTTTGAGTTTTTAACTGCTAGATCCCAGTTTTTGGGAAAATTTGCTAGAAATAAATTCATGCCATGTTGTACTCATAGATTGCTTACACCATTTGATTTACAGTGGGTCAAATGTGTGCTACTTGATTGCATGCCTATTAGCTTGCCATATTTCCTATATTAACTTACTTTGAGTATTGTTGACTTCTGTGTTTAAGTACTTGAGTTAAATGATTCTAAGTGTCAGTTGGTTCGAAATAGAAATGTTGCGAGTCATTTGACTTTACCTCCAATACCTCTATTTTTGTTTAAGTTGTCTGGTAAGTAGAAAAAGGCTGGTGGTAGTAACCTTGATGATCAGTTAGAGATTATGAGCAATATGCAACAAATGTTAGTGGGAAATCAGGCTGTTTTGCTTGAACATGGGATTTCCTCTATTCAGTAGACTGATAATTTATGGGTTAAATTGCTTGATTTCCTCTGTTTGGATGATTGGAATTTCCTCTGTTTAGTAGACTGATAAACGAATTCGGATACCGGATATTATCCGTATTCGGATATTATTCCGAATACCGGATACGAATTCGGATACATAATTAATTTTCCGGATACGAATACGGATACAGTAATATTCGAATTCGTATATATCCGTTTACACCCCTACCTACATTCTATATAATGTTCACCCTTGAAGTGGCCACTATACGTGCAGGCAGCCAATGACAAGTTCTACGATGCCACATTAACTAGCACCCTCCCCTTTTACTTTGACAGCCCTTTCACTTCATGATTTTATAAAATGCAATAGTAGTCTTCTTAAAATCATGTTCCATAGTAGTAGTTTGTACTTTAGAAAAAATGGAAAATCAGAAAAAAAAAATAAAAAAACATTATTTCGAGCATGCATAACTGTACAAAATATAAAAGAATACAATTGTCTATACATAAAAACAACCAGCCGAACAGAATTGCATGCGACCATTTTTTTTCCGAGGTAGTACCTAGCTCCCCACCCTATACCTTATATTATTTGTTGGAATAAAATCCAAAATGTAAAATAATGGGGTTTACAATTTTTTTCACATAAAATTGAATTAGAATAAAAATAGATATTACCTTCATATTTATCTAGCAAATGGTTGATCACCTTAATATATTTGTCACGAAACTGCTACTCACACCAAATAATAAAATATTAAGACTTGGGTTGAGGCACAGGGTAAGTCGTTCTCTTTAAGACGATTCGCGCCTCTTTTCGGATTATAACCAGTGCAAAAGGATATTGACACGTCGCCTCCAGATAACTTCTTTTTAGTCTGCACAACTGAGGAAGCAGAAGTTTCACACAACACAGTTCTTTGCCCACTTGTAAGTATAGAAGAAGAATATAAACATAGAGGGAATCATTATTTATTTATAGGTGTAGGAAAATTACCATTATGAAAATTTTGTAACTCATGTTCCATAATAATAATAGACCTAATAAAGTACTATAAATTATTTATTTATAGGTGTAGGAAAATTACCATTATGAAAACTTTGTAACTCATGTTCCATAATAATAGACCTAATAAAGTACTATAATAATTTACACTTGAGAAGAGTTATGGACCAATAAAAAGATTTTTAAAAATGATTTGTAACGGTCCTATAAAGACAAAAAATTCTAATCAAGCCATGGAAAACTTTAATAGTGCTTGGAACGTTGGAAACTTAGAATTTGTTTTTAGAGATTTTGTTAGGATTTTCATTGGGGATTCATGGAATAAAATGCATAGCAAGTACAATAGATTATGTTTATCAATTTTTGTGACAAGTCAATTGGTTGTAAATACATTGTTTTTTTCAGTTGAATATATTAAAAAGAGACTTGCATCCCTAGCACTAACGAGAAGTACAAAAACAGACCCCTAGTAACAACAAGCATGGGGATCTGATCTAGTCTACTCTCAAAGGTTTGATACTTAACTAATGGATTTTGAGCCAACTCAATAACTCAGTAGAAAAACAGTAAGATACCTAAGGAATGTTGGGTAAGAGAAAAGAGACAAACACCTTTTTAAATTCCTCCACCTGCCACATGCATAAACCAAACACAGGCTTAAGACAAAACAAACAAACTCTTCATTGCTTTTCCTCTTCATTCTTCCTTGTTCTCCTCCTTTAAGCAAAGAAACAAAGTATGATTTTCAATTGAGTCCTTTTGGGGCGACCGGCCTCAGCGACAGGGAATTTTTTTTTTGTTTTTGTTTTTGTTTTTTACTCCTAAATAATTTATATAATTTATTGGAACTGAAATTTTTTAAAAAAACAGTGAACTTAAATAATTTCTGTGTAACTCTGTTTTTGATATGTATCCAAATCACATCTAAATCACTGTTTTTTTTTTTAAATTTCAGTTCCAATAAATCATATAAATTATTTGGGAGTGAAAACCAAAAAAATAAAAAAAAAATAAAAAAAAAAAAAATTCCCGATCGCCCAAGCCGGTCTCCCTAGAATTATTGTTTTTAATTTTCAATTTAATCAATTCAGTACTCATTCAGCTACCAACCAAGCGCATATTTCGTTTAGAGTTCTAAATGTATTTGAAAATCTTATTGGGCTAATGACAAAACTGTCCCCCCAAGTTTGGACGAAAATTAATTTGATACTCAAAGTTTGAGAATATGCAATCAATACCTCTAAGTATTTTAAAACAACAAAAGTGTCCCTTTTGGCCGAAAAATCTAATTTTTTGCCGGAAATTTACACGTGTCAGGCGAGAGGAGAGAAAAAATAATAAACAATAAAATTTTTTCTTTTATCAAATTTCTCTCTCCTCCTCCCCTTTCTCTCTCCTCTTTCCTTCTACTTTTCTCTCTCCTCTCCCCTCCCCTCCCTATTTCTTCCGTCTTCTCTCTTTCTCTCTCCTCTTCTCCTCCTTTTTTCTCTCTCTCCTCTTTCTCTCACCTCTTTGTTGGTCTCTCTCTTACTCCATTTTACTTAATTAATTGCTATTTTAATTTTTTAATTATATATTTGTATAAAATCATAATACATGTATGCATACATTTAAAATATATAATACATAAAAAATATCAATAGTAAGAAAACAAAATTAAAAACAAGATCAAAACTTAATTAAAAAATTAATTACAAAATCAAAAAACTAAATAGATTCTTTTTCTTTTTTTCTTTATCAAATAGAACAAATTTGATAAAATTTTCCCAAAATGGAGTTGATAAAGAAAAAGAAAAAAATAAGAAAAAAAATTAAAATTTTAATTTAATTAAACGGAATCTAATTTTTTAAATTAAAATAATAAAAAAAATTAATCTTTTTCTTTTTCTTTATCAACTCTGTTTTGAGAAAGTTTTCTCTTTCTCTATTTAATATTTTTTGTTATATATACATGACAAATATAATTGTAAATGCAATTTATTATATATAATTGTATGGTTGTTTATAGCCACTTTTATTAAAAAATTTATTTTTTTTTCTTATTTTTTTTTCTTTTTCTTTATCAACTCCGTTTTGGGAAAATTTTATCAAATTTGTTCTATTTGATAAAGAAAAAAAGAAAAAGAATCTATTTAATTTTTTGATTTTGTAATTAATTTTTTTAAGTAAGTTTTGATCTTGTTTTAAATTTTGTTTTCTTACTATTGATATTTTTTTATGTATTATATATTTTAAATGTATGCATACATGTATTATGATTTTATACAAATATATAATTAAAAAATTAAAATAACAATTAATTAAGTAAAATGGAGTAAGAGAGACCAACAAAGATGTGAGAGAAAGAAGAGAGAGGAAAAAAACGAGGAGAAGAGGAGAGAGAAAGAGATAAGACGGAAGAAATAGGGAGGGGAGGGGAGAGAGAAAAGTAGAAGGAGAGAGGAGAGAGAAAGGGGAGGAGAGAGAAATTTGATAAAAGAAAAAAATTTATTGTTTATTATTTTCTCTCTCCTCTCGCCTGACACGTGTAAATTTCCGGCAAGAAATTGGATTTTTCGGCCAAAAGGGACACTTTTGTTGTTTTAAAATACTTAGAGGTATTGATTGCATATTCCCAAACTTTGAGTATCAAATTGATTTTCGTCCAAACTTGGGGGGACAGTTTTGTCATTAGCCCAATCTTATTTGTCATCATAATTTATTTTAAATGTATTTTATTTAACTCGCGAACATAATATTTAGAGTTTTAACACACCAGTTTTAGAGCGGTGACCAAGCGCACTAAACATAACCCCCGAAAACATGCTAAGTGCACACGTGCATTTTGTAGCATTTGTGAAATACAGTCAAAAACAAACAGTGGTATATGCTTTAAATTCGTGTGATGTTTAATTATACTAACAGAAGAATTCGACAGCAGATCTGATAAATTTAGGCATCACCCCTATCACTTCAAGTAATCTTCAACCCTTCCTCTAGTATTATGAATCTTTCCAAGAAACAAAAGAAAATTAAAAAAATAAAATTATATTTATTTGATATTCTCTTGATTTTGTTTTAATAACATATCATTTTTCTTTAAACTTATTACATATTAACATGACTAAAATCCGATGAACATAATTCATTACATAAGAGTGTGAGAATATGAATATATGAAATTTGTGAAAATTAGAAAATTAATTTATAGGGAGTACTTGTTGTTTTTTGGCGGATTTAATCGTGTTGACTGTAAATTAGTCTTTTTGCCAATTTTTCTAATTTATTTGGCGAGAATGATGTAAAGGAGACTCAACTGGAGACTAATGCTGTGTTTGGTTGGTGGGAATGGAATGGAATGGACTGGGAATGGAATGACCATTCCTTCTGAAATGATTAAAAATATGTTTGGTTAGTCACTTGGAATGGTCATTCCATTCCTTTAGTTATTCCTATCTCTAACCCAACGTTATTTTTTATTCCTTCCTAAATAGGTGGGTTTATTTCATTCCTTGCGTTCATTTTTCACCCAATTTTAAACCCCTCTCGATCGATCGACAGATCCATCGCCAGCTTCGCTCGCCTCTCCTCCTTCACAGGTATATGTCCCTCCTCTCTCTTATCTCTTCTCTCTTCTCTCTTCTTTCTTCTTTCCCTTTTCACTCCTCTTTGTCCTCTATCTCCTAGCTACATCTATCCTCTGAAATTGATTTTTGTTTTCTAGGATAAATTTTCTTCTTTTGTTCTTCTGCTGCTCTCTTTCAATTCGGTAAGACATCTAATTTCAGTTTATTTATTTGTAATTTCTTCACTTTGTTCATCCATGTGTGCTTAATCAAATCTGATTTTGGTTATTTGGGGTGATTTTGGTGCTCAATCAATTTTGACTTTGGATATATGAGCATTTTGGCAGTAATCGCTCGGTATTTGGTAATAGGTTGATCATGATTCATGTGATTAACTTAATCTGCATCTGCTTATTGAAAATATATTGTATTATATTAAATGTGTTTATTGGTAATAGGTTGCCATTTATATAATGCTCACTACCTGTTTGTGGAAATGCCCAAGTGCGTTGCAGCAGTGGGTGTTCCACTTCATGATTTATGTATGTCGCTTGCTTATGTGTGTGTGTGTGTATGATTGCATGTCTTTGTGAGTGAGAGAGAAACCTGGAGGAGGTTGGCTCTCTTGTTTATCTGGATTTGGCATGGTGTGGAGTAGGAAGATTAGTATTTTGCAGACTCGAAGAATGTAATATAGCAATGCAGTGGAGATCTGTTTGGTATTACTTATTTGGTGTGCCAATTAAGTCAGCTCGCACGCTTGACAACCTCCTTATAAACAACAGTAGTATCACTTTTGCACTAAAAACTACAATGTTAATTAACACCTTATAAGGGATAATTGGAACTTTCCCTACAACTCTCCATCCAGCTTTCCATATGCATCGCTTTCTTATAAACTGCGTATCACAGAGGTAGTAAAATTTATCTTGGTAGGAGATAGTGGCAGATCATAAAGGTGACTACACTGGTTCTTCCTTATATTAATTCCCCACGTAACAGAATATATAGGGGAATAATAACTAGGATTCTTGATAGAAATCATAGTTATTATTTCTATTGATATTTCAATGCACCCAGAAACTGCTAAAATGGTTCTGTTTAATCTCAGGGAAATCTTCCTCTCAAAGTCTAATTAAATTATTTGATTTTATTACATAAGCTTTTCTCTCAGTCTAAAAAATAACTATTTGTGCATGCTTTTGTGGGGATACACTTTTTCCCTTGGTCCTTGGCAGTTAGAACAGGATGTTATTATACATTTCAACTACTTTATATATGGATTTACATGTGATTAGTCTCCGAAAATACGAGAGTAATCATGCATTAAGCATGGTAAGATGTCATTTTTCAATCTGGAATGCATTTTTTTTAGCATAATCTTGTGATTTATTACTGTGGGCCATTAGTCCAAAAAGATTAAAAGTAAACCATGATTCAAACGGAATAAATCTAGCTTAAATGCCTAATTACAGCCTCATAAAACACATTTACAAGTCTAAGTATGTCTTATTGGAATAGGCTTATGGAAATATACACTGTTAAGGTTGCATGTTTTAGACTAGTGGCTAGCTTTCTTGAAAAGATGTAGAGGTCAATTGTGGTGCCACTATAAGGTTGCATGTAATTCCAGAACAGGGAGTCTCAGAAATAGAGTAAACTTAACATCTGGGGAAGGTTCTAACAATCAACTTGCAACAGAACAGATACACCTAATAAATAATTGGACATCAACACCGCAACAGAACATATACAGATATAGAAGAGAACAGAACACCTAACAAAAATACTACTAACTACTAGTACTACTATTGTTTTGCTTTTGTTGTTTTCTGAAAAAAAAATAATTTTTGAGGAGAAGGGATGTCAATTCAATTGTAAAATCATCAAAAATTAATTGTTTTGATAGATGGCCTTTTAATGTGACGTGCTACATTATTCACCCTAGACAGTTCAAGTTGGCAAATTTTAATAATCCTGTTATGGCTTTGAAGATATGAATGTCGAGTGAATTATATGACAAATCATGGAATTTTAATAATCCTACAGCTGGATGGAGAGTTGTAGGGCATGTTTGATTTAATTCTCTATCTTCTAGATCTCTCCACTTATATATACACATATTACATTTATATATATATAAACCATGAATTGTAACTTTCTCAGCTCTTACTGAACCATAAATTGTAACTTCCTTTAAGATTGCTTAGACACATACTCTTGTGTTTGTGTTTCTTTTTATGTGACGTTATTATATACTAATGTTTGGAAGTTGGCTTATGTTATAAATAGTTATTTTGGTTCTCCAAATGCAGTAATGGCTCGATTTAATTTAGCTACAAGGAAAAATATCACGAAGAAGAGGATTGTTATACTATTTACAATGTGGTTGCACATGATTACATTGGTGAATTGGTTTTTTCAAATTATGAGTTTGATTAGGCGGAAAGCTTTAAGGCAACAATATTCCATTTATAAGTTGTGGAGGACACGTTACATTGATAGGTTAGTCAATGGAGGTGATAATAATTGTATTGAGCAACTTAGGATGAATATGAGTACCTTTCACAAATTGTGTTTCATGTTTGAGACGAAAGGCTATTTACGTTCAACTAAGCACATGGATGTAATTGAACAAGTTGCAATATTCTTATATATATTGGGACACCATTCAAAAAATCGTGTTATCAAATTTAACTTTGAAAGGTCTGGGGAGTCAATAAGCAGGCATTTTCATAAGGTACTTAATGCGGTTTTAAGATTGCAAGGAGACTTTTTTAGGAATCCCGAACCAATTGCAGATGACTCAACTGATGAAAGGTGGAAGTATTTCAAGGTACAATTTGCACACATATACTACATTTTTAACATAACCTCATATGTTTAAGTATATCTTGTAATCCATGTTTATGTTATTATAGAATTGTTTAGGAGCTTTGGATGGGACTCATATAAGAATGAACGTACCCACAGAGGACAAGCCTAGGTACAGAAACAGAAAAAGTGAAATTACAACAAATGTTCTAGGAGTTTGTTCACCAAAGATGCAATTTTTGTATGTGTTGCCTGGTTGGGAAGGGTCAGCTGCAGATGGTAGAGTACTTAAAGATGCATTGCTTAGAAAAAATGGATTAATTGTTCCAAAGGGTAAGAATTATTTTTTTTAGCCACAATGAAGAATATCCTTTGAGATAAAGAAATAACATATATATATTTTTATTTTCAAGGTACTTATTATCTGGTAGATGTTGGCTATACTAATGGAGAGGGATTTCTTGCACCATATAGGGGTCAAAGGTATCATTTGAATGATTGGAGAGATGGACATCAACCCATATCCGCTGAGGAATATTTTAACATGAAGCATTCATCAGCAAGGAATGTAATTGAGAGATGTTTCGGCATTCTTAAAAAGAGATGGGCAATTCTTAGAAGTCCATCATTTTACCCTATCAAGATACAGAATCGAATAATTTTAGCTTGTTGCATTCTTCACAACTATATAAGAGCTGAAATGCCCAATGATCCATTTGAGTTGGGCCTTGAGGATGAAGAGAATGAGGCGGAAAATGAACCAATGGAAGACACTATCACAACTATTGGCAGTTCGAATGAGTGGACAATTTTTAGGGACAACCTTGCTGAAAAGATTTTTAATGAGTGGAGGAATGTAAATAATTGAGTGAAGTCTAAGTATAATTGTCCTAGATTTTTAACTTTTCAATAATTGTACTTTGTGGTTTCATTTAATTTTCCTTGTTGAAAATTGTTATTATCTATTATGTTCAGGATTTTAAATTTAAATAATTATTCGTAGTGGTTGTTTTAAAATATTTGTGGATTATGTCTTCCTAGTACTTGATGAATAAATAACAAGGTGGTCATCTTATCTTGAATCTCTTGTACTTGATGAATAATAAACTATGCTATATATTTGGTACTAACTATATACAAATTTGTTTCTTAGACTGTTTATGACATGAGTTTATTTTTCTTATTCATTAGTTATGGAGCCAAGTACTCAAGATTCGGAGAGAGGTGCTGGAAAGAATAAGAGAAAGTGGAGTAAAATGGAAGATGAAAAGTTAATTGAAGCTTTACTTGAGTTGGTGAATGCTGGAACCCACAAAGCGGACAATGGATTTAGGCCTGGATACTTGACTGTTCTTGAAGATGCATTGCTTACTAAGCTTCCAGGATCGAATCTTAAGGCAAGGCCTCATATAGAGTCTCGAATTAAGACTCTAAAGAAGGACTTCACTGCTGTTTATGACATGCGTTTTGGACCTACTTCAGGCTTTGGTTGGAATGATAAGACTCATGTTGTCACTGCCCCTAGCCATGTCTGGGATGCATATCTCAAGGTAACTCAACAATTTACAAAATTCATGATTCATGAACATTTCTTTTGATGCAAACTTGGAACATTTGTATTATGCATATTTAATTATACTACATACATTACAAAGTATCATTATATGATTGTTTGATGTATATATCAACAATTCCCTGGTATCATAAGAAATATATACACTAATTGCCAAAAACAGCAGGAAAAATTGGTATCAATGATCTTAGTAAGTTTGATGTATATATTTAATTATATGATTAGTTGAATAGATAGCACTTAATTGAAAAACAAAATCAAGAAAACTTCCTCCATATCCTATAAAGACTCACATTTGATTAATTTTGTTCAAAAATTACTCTAGAAGCGGTTAAATAAATGTTTGAAAAAGTGACATTCTTTGCGGGGATGAGATAATAAGACTTGGAGAGAAGCTTAATGACCAAAGTGTTCGAGTAATATAATTAGCTTATGGCAACTTATTAATTAAGAATTAACTAGTAATAACTTTTACGCTTTGGTTAGGTTTAAAGCTTTAGATTTCTTCTAATTTGCTCCTAACTTAATCTTGTTTACATATGTATCACCACATGGGTCATGCCACTATTCTGATTAGAATGGCCAGCTAACCTTAATTACTTGTTCTAACAGGAACTAGCTAGCTTATTAGCTAACTAATCCATCTCTTATCTATTTCCTGCTCTATTTCTAGCCAAAAGATTCAAATACCCTCTTATCTTGTTAGCTGTGACATTCACAAACTAAAAATATTTATTTGATTTTATTTATTTATTTATTTTTGCAAATATTTGGTCTCTGTGTGTGTGTGTCTGTTTGCTAGTGTCTGTGATTTTGCATCTCTGCAATAACATGCTTCAAATAAAATTATTCAGCTTCAAAATATTAAGAAATGATTGTAATGGTAGAGCTTATATACTCTTGTCCCAAAATGTGAGTTTTTATTAACTCTTTTATTTAGTTATTTATTTACGTATATTAAGGTTTGTACCGGACACAATGAACATAATTTGTGCCAATATTTTTATGCAATAACAATTTTTAGTATTTGAATTTAAAATATATGGAGAAAAATTATTTCTATTAAATATTGTTGTAACTGTATGTTATATGGGATAATCAATTGTATACCCAGGGGCATGTTTAGGGACTGTCTATCCATTTATTAGTTTATTGGCATGCCAAGGTTAAAATCAATCAGGGATGACACATCTCATATTTCTTTTTCACATTAATACTTTGTACAAAATATATGCATGGATGTTACGTAAAACTTTGGTATGCAGGTTCATGAAAAGGCTACTAAATGGAGATACAATCGTTTTCCATTTTTTGATGATCTTAGTATAATCTTTGGAAAAGATAGGGCAACTGGTCATGATGCCCAAACTGCAGCTGATGTGCTTGAGGAACTTGATAAAGAAGATGCTAGCCTTCAAGGTGCTGAAGATGGGCAGGATCTTAATTTTGATAGCTCATCCATGCTGCATGGCACTAATTCTGATGAGTCTACAAGCAAGAAACCTTCAAAGAAAAGAAGTAGAAGTATGGATCCAGTTGCAGAGGCTGTTTATAATGCTTCAAGGATGATAGCTACTCAACTTCATGAAACCGCCAAAATGTTTAGTCAAGCAATTTGTGAGGACAATCTGATGGAGCAAAAAAAGAAACTCAATGAGGAGCTCTCCAATATTTCTGGAATTTCCAAAGTGCAAAGGTATCAAGCTGCGAAGAAGATGGCCGATAATGAGAACCTCATGATATTGTTCTTTGCTGCACCAGATGATGAAAAGGATGATTTTGTGCAAGCTTTACTTCGTGGAGACATTTGAAAATGTAGTGAATTTAAACTTTTAGGCATATTATATTAATGGTAATAATTGTACATTTTCCTCTCATAGGACATATATCATGTCATGGTATTATATAGAATTATTACTTGAATACTTCAAAAACTATTGTCTCAAAAGTGTGGTGTTTGATTCAAAATTATATATATACCTTAGCTTGAATAATTGTTTGTTAGTGCATACTATATTAATTTTTGTTTATTTCTATATATGATTTGTATTGGCTTTAAGGCTTTATTTTAATTTTTTTTCATGAAGGGGTTTATTTGAATTTTAAATGCATAAAAATATTTTAAAAATATATTTTTCTAGTGAAGATGTTCTTTTAGTTCTATTTAATTTATTTTTTCATTCATTTTATAAGTTTGTCGTATATAAAAAACAAAAAAGATCATTTCACATTCTATTTATAATGTAATTTATGTAAACCAAACACCTAAAGTAGAATAGTGATTTTATTCCTGAAGGAATCAATGAACAAACCAAACACAAAAATGAGAATGACCATTCCATTCCATTCCCATTCCATTCCTTAAGTCATTCCATTCCTTAAATCATTCCATTCCTTACATGTCAAGGAATGGGAACCAAACACAACCTAAAGTGGTAAATCTAAACACTCCAATCCATCAAATAAAACATGAATTGTCAAACTAATTACATCATAACATATACATTTCTTTTTTATATTCATTTTTGAAAATTACAGCTCTTGTACTCTTGCTTTCTCTTTCTCTTAGCCGGCCCCTACCTAACTCATGTAGTATTCATTGGCCGAACTACATAGTTTTCCAACAAGTATCGTTTTTCAAATTTCAATTTGAAATGCACTACAATGGATTTTCATTATAAAGTATACAAGATTAAGTATAATATTAATTAATTCACATTATTAATGAGAAAGTATAATAATTAATTAAATTTTACAAAAAAAAACAAATCTCATGTAGTGTAAAAAATAAATTTCACAACGAAAAAATTAATTTACATAAGAGTAAACATCGAACAACAAAAGATTGTCGAATGAGCATTCTACTGCGTACCAATATAAGTTGGATGATTAGAGAAAAAATAAATATATTCCTCTTAAATTAAAGGAAAATGCAACTTAGATGTAACTGAAATATAAAACAAATTGATTTCCTAAATGAATGTCTACTATGCACAGTTTGTCTTCATATAAAATATAATTGGAATACAATCTATTGCGATACATATGACTATAGCTACAAAATAAAATTAACTTACTATATATTACACTTTTATATTTTGAATATAAAGTTAATTTTTTTTTTTAGTACTAGGATCAGTTGGACATATATTTTGTAAAGTTTAAATACATATATATCCTTTCCTTTGTGGTCATTAAACACTTACATAGTTATATCTCAAGTATTATTTTCAATTAGTTTTTTTAATTGCTTCGTGGAATTATTCTTTAAATTGCAACAAGTTACAACAGAATACCTGAAAAATAACCGAAATTATAAATTCACGTAAGAATTTAGCATATCCAAATTAATGAAGAACTTGAGTATTTGCAAAAAATCAAGAATGAATAATTAAAACTTTAAACTTTATTGATGTATTAATTAAAACTAATGTATTATAATTTATAAATTACAATAATGAATAAGTAAAAATTTATACTTCATTGATGAATAATTAAAACTTTAAAGTTCAAAAATTATAAATAACTGGATAAAAAAATCAGGTCAGGCCTCAGGCCGGACCAGACCAGACCAATTTTTTTTGCAGGCCATGTCAGATCAAATTTTTGTCTTAAAAGGGTAGTCTTTTCAAGTCTTCTAGACCGGGCCTGACCGATTCAAGTCTTAACCAAATCGGATTTTGATCAGACTGAGTTCAAATCAAATCAAGATCAGGTCGCGAGCCTTTTGTACATACTTAAAGATTGAAAAAGGCTTTTAATTAGTGGGACCAAAGTAACTAGTTAGGGCCCAAAATATTATTTGGAACAATTTGCAGGTTTTAGTCTTAATTAGGCACACAACTACACAAGTTAGAGCAAAGGTTACTTTAAGACCCTTAATTTGTCCTATTGATGACACAGCTAATTGGCAATAGTGGAATAAATGATTAATATTTGACCATCGGATGGTTGCATTTGCCTCATCAGAGACATAAAAGAAAAAAAAATTACAACTTATGACATAGGATTAGTGAATTACTAAGGTGGTGTTTGGTTTGACAAGTCAATGTAATAATTTTGTAATACAACATAAGTTATTACATTAATTTGAAATGTTTTTTATTTTGTTCATTTATTATATGTAAAGGCTCATTAACGCGTAATATAATTATGTTAATATGAATATTTTTCATTATGTCTATTAATGGATGTGTTAATTCATTACGTTCATAATACAATAAATTATAAAAAACAAAATTATAATAATTACAATTAATTTGATAGTTTAATTTATAATTTAATTAATTCATTACATACAATCATATAATTTAGTGAACTAAACACAATTTTAAACTTAATGTAATAACAGTCATATTATGTATTGCGATAAATTCATACCGGATTATAATTGTAAAATTTATCAGTATATGAGATTGATAAGAATTATATGAGAGCCCACTTATTACGCATCTTTCTAAAAAAATTACCACTAATACTTATCTAGTAATTAACAATCAAAAAATCAAAGTAATATATATTATTTTTCATGTAATAATATTACAAAGACAAATATTAAAAACAAATCAAATAAATATATTATAATAATCTTTTACCATTATATTATAATTTTATTACATTATATAGACTATTACATTAAATTTCTATTCAGCAAATCAAACTCCACCTAAGTGTATTGCCACAGCTCAACGTACTCACACATTCATTCAGATATACATAGGAGCCGAGTAACTGGTGGCTAGAGACTTTTTAATGGACACCAAATCTTACTCTGCTTATTATAAAATTTTATATATATTTTTTAAATAAAGTGTTGAACAAGTTTAATTTGTATAGCTATTTTAAATAAATGAGTCTAATCATACTAAATGTGTTAACCTGTTAATATAATGTATCAACTTTTTTATGATACAAAAGTTGTTTATATTCATTAATAATTCTTTTTTTTTTAAAGCTCCACTTTTTGTTAATGTAATATAATTTTATAATCAAGTATATTATCACTATTACAATTAGAATTGTAAACGAACAGAGTTGCCCGCTCCCGACTCGACTCGACTAAGCCCAACTCGAGCTCGACTCAAGCTCATTAATGAGCCAAACTCAATCAAGACTTTTAGCTTGTTTAGTTATACGAGTCGAGCTCGAACAGTGTGGTGTTTGACTCGAGCTCGACTCGTTTAGGTCCGACCGACTCGAGCTTGACTCGTTTAGGGTCGACTCATGTAATAATTATTTTATTTAAAAATTATTTTATTTATATAAAAAATTTAATACACAATATTTATTTTATTTATATATTTATTTTTTTCAAAAAAGAAAAAAAAACGGACCAGGCTTAGGCTCGAGCTCAACTTGGCTCGAATTGACTCGCTTAAGCCCAACTCGAACTCGAGCCCCACTTGTTTATAAACGAGTCGAGTTCGTACACAAGATTTCGAACTCGTTTAATTTAAAGCTCGACCCGACTCATTTAACTTTTAGACGAACTCGAGCTCGGCAAGCCAAAGCCCGGCTCGACTTGGCTCGTTTACAACCCTAATTACAATATCAAGAATTAATCAAACATCACTAAAGAGGGAAAAAATAAGCTCACAACTAAATAAACTTCACATAAAAGAAGAAACAAGCTTACATAAAGGAAGAATTAAAGTTACCAAAGTGAGAATCAAACTTAAGATCTGAAGGTCACAGTACCTCAGCCTTAACCACTAGTTTAAGACATTATCGGCTTTTAAGGTTAATTAATATTTTTGGTTACTGTATTAAGGGTTGATTTTCATTGTAGTTACTGAATCTATTTTTGTTACAGACATTAATATATTCAAAAAAATGTTATAAACTAATCATTACTTAACATTCTGTCCAAAAAATAGACGAAAGTGCTGAATAGAGTAATGTTTAACAACTGTCATGTGGGTTACTTGAATATGTGTCAGGTGAGTCCTTATTACGTGGATGGTTAATTGATTTTTTGATTAATGTATTAAGAGTCGATTTTCATTTTGGTTGCTAAATCTTTTTTTGTTACAAAAACATTACTATACTAAAAAAATGTTACAAATTAGTCATTACTAAATATTTTGTTTAAAAAATTAATGGTAGTACTTAATAGACTAACGTTTAACAGCTGTCATGTGGGATACTTAAATATGTCGCAGGTGGAACCTTGTTACGTGAAAGGTTAATTGATATTTTGGTTACTGTACTAGGAGTCGATTTTTATTTTGGTAACTAAATCTTCTTTTTGTTACAAAGACATTACTATACTTAAAAGATATTACAAATTAGTCTTTAATTAATATTTTGTACAAAAAATTAACGAAAGTGTTGAAGCGTGAATATCGTATAAGCAAAAAAAGCTAATGTGTGACTTAGTTATTTGTGTTTTGACACTTTTGTCATGTGTAATATCATGTGTATTGTCGCATGCAAAGAAGAAATGAACTAGATATTCGTGGCCAAGATAAAACGCAGCAAGAATGGTAGTACAATTGGACCCTGTTTTTTTTTTCTTTTCTAATTTTTTCCCTTTTTTTGATTTTCTGCAGCAATATCATGTGTCGTATCACTAATAAATAACTCACACTTCAATTAAGTAGTGTTAAGTAATGACTAGTTTGTAATATTTTTTTTAGTACAATAATGTCTTTATAACAAAAAAAAAAAGATTCAGTAACCCAAATGAAAATCGATCCCTAGTATAGTAACCAAAACATCAATTAACCCTCAACGTAATAAGGACCAACCTGGCACGTATTTAAGTACCCCATTTGATAGCTGTTAAACGTTAGTCTATTAAGCACTTCCGTCAATTTTTTAAACGGAATGTTAAGTAATGACTAGTTTGTAATATTTTTTTGAGTACAGTATTGCCTTTATAGCAAAAAATATTCAGTAACCAGAATAAAAATTGACCTCAAGTACAGTAACCAAAATATCAATTAACCCATGTGACACATGATATTGCTACAGAAATTAAAAAAGAAAAAAAAAATAGAAAAGGAAATGTTAAGCATTTTCGTTAATTTTTTAGACAAAATGTTAAGTAATGACTAGTTTGTAACTTTTTTTAAGTATAGTAGTGTCTTTGCAACAAAAAAAGAATCAGTAATTAAAATAAAAATTGACTTCTAGTACAATAACCAAAATATCAATTAATCATCCACGTAACAGGGTCTCACCTGTCACATATTCAAGTATCTCACATGACAGTTATTAAACGTTAGTTTATTCAGAACTTTCGTCAATTTTTTTAACAAAATGTTAAATAATGACTAGTTTATAATATTTTTTAAATAAAGTAATGTCTTTATAATAAAAAAATAACAATCAAAATGAAAATCAACTCCTAATATAATAATCAAAACATCAAACCCTAAACATAGGCCTCACAAAATATAGTTATGGGTTGGTTTTGGTTTACAAAATTTGGTTATGGTTCCATTTAAGAAGTAAAACCATATTATCTATTTTTAATATAGGTTGTGTGGGTTTGAACCATATAGTTATGGGTCAAATATAGGTCAACACATATTTCAAATTCCAAGCTTACCATTACTATGATCCAATTAAATAAATTATTTATGATATTTAATTTATATATTCATTCACCTTCTATCTCTAATGTTTTATATATTCTTCATCTCTTTAAAAAAATTTATACATTCCTTAAAATTTTAAGATTTTCACTCTCTAAATTTTTTGTACGCTTGCTTTTTCTAAAAATTCTTCTACGCTCATTTTTTTTATATAAACTTTTTTTCTCTCTCTCTAAATTTTTTACACACTCTAAAATTTTTGTGCACACTCTCTCTCTCAAAAATTTAATTACTTGCGGTGCTTCTAAGTTTTTTGTTGGACAAAATTAACCTTTTTTTCAAACTCATGCACCAATAAACCTTTTTTTTTTTTATAATGTGGAGTATCTCAACCGCAGTCAGAATAATTTCCCCACCCCGGGCCAGGCTTTGCGTACAGGCTCCGCCTAAGACATGCACCAATAAACCTGAGAATTAATTAATCCAAATTCAGAAATTCATCAACGTCAATTAGAAGAAAAATACCTAACACATGATTAATGTAAAAGAGAATAAGTGGCCTAACACCAGTTTTAACATATGTACGAAACATGCTTAGAAAACATATTTTTTTAGAAAAGTCCCTTCGTCCGAAAATAACAATTTCTTTTCTTTTTTTCTTTTCTTTAATTACCAAATATTATATATAAGCATTTATATAGTTATATTCTACCTTGTACTTTTAAAAAGAGTCCAATTTGTATTTTTTTTTTCAAAAAAAAAGTACTGTTTTCGTTCCAAAATTAGAGATACATTTTAACTTTTTTAAGTCAATTTGTGAAATCTTAAAACTCCAAATTGATATAATTTCGTTCAAGTTTTGAAAACAACAAAAATGATAATTAATAGTACTTTGTAGTTAGTTTACCATTGGTATATTTATTTATATTAAAACTAAATAACTTCATATCTGCCGAGTGGTCTTTGGCCCAATGGTACGACCCGACTCATGTCAAACATGAGGTTGGTGGTTTAAACCTTGGTGGCAGTAAGGAAAGTGTTTGTGTGTGTGTCAAAGTAGCAAAAAAAAAAACTTCATATCAATTTTAATTTTTCGCGAATTGACTTAAAATAGGTCAAAATGTATATCTAATTTTAGAGCGGAGGGAGCAATATTTTTATTGATCTTGGTATATAATGACATAATGTCATAATAATTTTATTATTTTATTATTATTTTAAAATTAACAATTTTTTTATTGAACATAAAATAAATATATATTTCTAATATTTATAAATTTAAAAGTTAAATTATTTTGGCAGAACATAGAGAGTATAAGATATCTAAGTTGTGAATTTAATATAAGTTTCAAAGCGTGTAATTGTTTGAAAATTTTGTTAGTATTTGTTAGCTTAAATTTGCATAAATGTGCTTGTGTATCCAACCAACATCCAGCCCCACCACCCGATAAAAAGCACAAATACGAGTAAAAGACAAGAAAAAAAATATGATAATCTTTACCAGAATTATCAATGTAAATTACCGCATTAAATCAGGACAGATTCCCTTGGATATGTTATCATAGTAATAAAAATAGGTCCAAACCAGTTAACTGATTTGGACCTGTTTTTTTTTACAAAAATATGAATTTAAATTTTAATCAACTCAATGAATTTAAAGTAATTAACCAACCTAAATGATTTTAATTAATATAAGTTGATCTATCAATTTATAAACTAAATTGTGAGGTCTCTTTGGACATTATTTTTATATAAAATTATTATATTTTGTGTTGGTCTTGTAATACCGTGTTTACCAATGTCTGCCCCTAGCAAGTACCATAGTGTTACCATCAAACATCATTTAAACTCAGGAAATCTACTTGATTTGTCCCATTCCAATTCAAAGGCAGGTCCCTCCCTCTGCTTCATTTATTTTTCCCACCATCTCTTATCGTATAAAATGTGAAGCAATAAATAAACACAACCTTTATGATCTTCCTTTTGTTTGTATCCTTGGAAGTTGGAAGCATTATATTATATTTATATTATACTATCTCCACCTTCCTTTAAAACAAAGAAAAAGTTGCCATGACTACGAGCTTTTAAGTCCAAACTTTTTAAAGATCCGGGATCAAATTAAATTGTGGGCCCCAATTCTCTACTCGTTCGCCACGTGGCTCAATGCTTGAAATTGGCCAATCAATAAGTTACTGACGAGTGATGATAAATACCCATTTCTGCCTAGAAACGGCAAAGTGGACTACCCACTCGTATAGGCCTGCACCACTGGATTAGCATAGCATATTCTGATATTCTCTCTCTCTCTTTCTCTTTCTCTTTCTCTTTCTCTTTCTCTTTCTTTATTTCTTTCCTTTCTTTTTCCCCTTTTCCATTTCTATGAGATAATATTAGTAAAAAATCTAAACAATACAATATACATAATACAAATGTTTGGAAACTTTATTATTTAATTAAATTCATTTAGGACGAATCTCACTTTAATATTATGCCAATAGTTGTATTTGAGGTTTTGAATTAATAAAATTCTCAACTCGTCGACTATTTTCTCAAAAAAAAGAGAAAAAAACAAGAAGAAGAAAAGGACGAATCTCACTTTTTTATATTGCTTTAATTTAATCTTTATCTATCAATTCATATTAATTTTATACATATTTTAAAATTAATAATATAAATAATAGATAGGAGTAAAATGAGGAAGTATAATTTGAATTTATAAAGGATTGAACTTCTAACTATATTTTGATTCACAACTAATGAAAATGGAAAATAGTCAAAGAGGATAAAAATGGCAATTAATAAGACTCATAACAATTAAAGAAGAAGAAAATAAGTTACAACTATATCTTTGAGTTTTTTAGTCCAAGAAAAAAAAAAGAAAAGAAAATTAGAGAAGAGAAGAGAAAGGTTTATTTTCTTTTTTTCAACTTTCTTTTTAAAAGTGAGAAGAAAATTTTTGGGTCCAAATAAGTAACTTTCCTCCACTTTTTTTTTTCTTTTTTCTTTCAACTTAAACTCTAAGACTAAGACTACAAAATGAACCAAACAATTAGCGCTCGATTCGTACTCGTTCGACTAAAAGTTCGATTCGAGCTTGACTCGAAATATAAATGATTTAAATATAAGCAAATTTTTAATTCGATAAATTATTCGAACCTCTTCAAACTATAATTTTCTATTGATACTCGGATCATATTCGCTCTAAAAGTTCAAATTATTTGGGCTCGATTCGAGATTGTACTCGACTCGGTAACTAAACGAGCCGCAATTAAATCTTATTTCCTACTCGATAAATTTTGTGAACCAAATTTTAGCAAATCAATACTCGGCTCGACTCGGTCTATTTATACCTCGAAACATACCTCCACTTTAGTTTCTTTTCTTTTCTCTTCTCCTAAAAAACTCCAAGATACCCTCTCTTTTTTTCTCTCTGATTTTTTTTTTCTTTTCTCTCTAAAAAAAACTCCAAGTGTGTGTTAATGTTTTCCTATAATATCAGAGTCAATAGCGCATGGGGAACGCAAGTTTGATTTAAAATCTTAAATATATTTAAATATCTACTTGTCATTATTATATTTGATTTAGAATCTTAAATATATTTAAATATCTACTTGTCATTATTTTTATTTGGTTTAAATTATAAGATTTTTGTTAAGTTTTAAAAATTAATTTAAAATATTTTTAAACTTAAAATTAAAATAATTGATTAAAAATTATAAAATAATAATTTTTACAATAAGTGCTATTAACTAAAATGAATTCAAAATATTTTTGCACTTAAAATATGACTATTTTCTCAAAAAAAAAAAGAAAAAAAGGACGAATCTCACTTTTTTGTATTGCTTTAATTTAATTTTTATCTATTGATTCATATTAATTTTATACATATTTTAAAATTAATAATATAAATAATAGATGAGAGTAAAATGAAGAAGTATAATGAAATTGTAAAGAGCTCATGTCCAATTATCTATCCGCATAAAAGAGCTCTTGAATTTATAAATGGATTGAGCTTCTAACTATATTTTGATTTACAACTAATGAAAATGGAAAATAGTCGAAGAGGATAAAAATGGCAATTAATAAGACGCATAGCAATTAAAGAAGAAAAAAATAATTTACAACTATATCTTGGAGGTTTTTAGTCGGAAAAAAAAAGTTAAAGAAGAAAAAAGAAGAGAAGAGAAAGGTTCATTTTCTTTTCTTCAACTTTTTTCTTAAAAGTGAAAAGAAAATTTTTGGGTCCAAATAAGCTCCTCCACTTTTTTTTTCCTCTCTCTCAACTTAGACTCCAAGACTAAGGCTCTAAAATAAGTCAAATACTTCGGGCTCGATTCGTACTCGTTCGATTAAAAATTCGATTCGAGCTTGACTCAAAATATAAAATATTCAAATATAAACAAGTTTTAAAATTCAATAAAGTACTTTAACCTTTTCAAATTGTAATTTTCTATTGATATGCATATCATATTTACTTTAAAATGTTAAACTGCTCAAGCTAGATTCAAGATTATGCTTAACTCGGTAGGTAAATAAGTCTCAATCAAACCTTATTTAATACTTGATAAATTTTGTGAATCAAATTTAAGTAACTCAATACTCGACTCGACTCGACTCGGTTCATTTACATCTCTGTTAAAGACACACCTCTACTTTAGTTTCTCTTCTTTTCTTTTCTCCTAAAAATCTCCAAGATAGCCTCTCTTTTTTTCTCTTTAACTTTTTTTTTTCCTCTCCAAAAAAAACTCCAAGACAAAATGTTAATGTTTTCCTATAATATCAGAGTCAATAGCGCATTAGGAACGCAAGTTTGATTTAGAATCTTAAATATATTTAAATATCTACTTGTCATTATTATATTTGATTCAGAATCTTAAATATATTTGAATATCTACTTGTCATTATTATATTTATTTGGTTTAAATTATAAGTTTTTTGTTAAGTTTTAAATATTAATTTAAAATATTTTTAAACTTAAAACTAAGATAATTGATTAAAAATTATAAAATAATATTTTTTACAATGAGTGCTATTAACTAAAATATGACGTTAACTTATTTAATTTTTTACTTTAAAACGTAGGGAGTATTCAACATTACAATAATTTTAGTTAATTATTATATATTTATATGTTTAATAATATGTGTATTTGAGGCACAAAACTTAAGAGTCAAATAATGTTATCCTCAAAGTAAAAAGTAAAAAAGACATTATGGGCAGACTAATTACCCCCAAAGTAAAAAGTAAATAAGACATTATGGGCAGATTATGTCAAAAGTAAAAAAGTATTATTGGTGCCCTATGAGCAGACTACATATATATACATAGCTGACACACACAGACTGCTCTATTCCCACATGCCTATTCTGCAACCACGTATACGGAACAAACAACACCAAAAAGACATTTATACCCGCTACTCTCATCTTTTGATTCTTATGAACAAAAATTTTGTAGACATAATTTTTTTTATAATTTTATCTATTTATATTTTAAAATAGAGAATCAAAATACAAATAGATAAAATTATAAAAAATTTATGTCTAATTATAATGTCTAATTTTATTTATTTGTATTTTGATCTCTTATTATAAAAAATAAAAGATCAAAATATAAATAAATAAAATTATAAAAAACTCACGTCGAGTCTATGCGCTAATAAAAGCCTACTTCTTTCTCATCTCCCTTCTGAACAAGTATTGGGTTTCTCTCTCTGTTACACAAAAGCTCATTTTCTCTATCCACGTTTTTCTTTACAAAACTCATCTTCTAAAAGCTTTTTCTATTCTGGCTCTTCCAACCATGGAATCTTTCAGCCTTCTCAAGTATTGGAAGGGTGGCGGTGGAGCCGGCGTGTCTTTCGCCGGAGACGCCGTTGCTAGTGTACAAACCATTACTACTACCGTCACTGCTGTGAGTGATCAGCCGTCGGAGTCCGATGAAGAAGACAACGCCGACGAAGGATCGTTTTTTGACTTGGAATTCACAGTTCCTGACGAGAACAACGGCAATGTCGAGGGTGAAATTGACGACATTATTTGTGTAGAGGAAAATGAGGAAGAAAAGGATGAGAGTACAGAGTCTGATGATGATCAATCCGACGGTGAAAATGATACAGAGGTGAAATTCACGTTTTCATCTGCTTCTAGCGGCGATGGCGTTGATCCGAACGTTACTCTTTCTCCCTCCGATGATCTGTTCTTCAAAGGTCGGCTTGTTCCTCTATCCGAACCTAATTCCAAGCCTGGTTCTCTCTTGAAATTTGCCACAAAATCCACCAAATTTCGCGTTCTGATGCTGAAATTGAAGAAATCAACAAAATCAAATGTACCTGAAAAGGTAAAACCCGACGAATCTGCCCCAGAAAATCCAAAACAACAAACAGAAAAAGAAAAAGAGAAAAAAAAGCAGAGCAAATTACAGGGGAAGTTTTTCTCTGTAAAATTCAAAGTCGAAGAAGTGCCCATTATGTCTTTGTTTACCAAAGATAATAGTTCGAAAATTGTAAATAACAAAACACAGAAGAAAAACAATGACAAATTAGGTCAAGATGAGAGGGGATTTTCAAAAGAGGCGTTACAGAAGTACTTGAAGAAGGTAAAGCCTCTTTATGTTCGCGTCTCAAAGCGATACGGGGAGAAGCTAGGCTTTCCAGGACATTTGAGCTTATCAGGAGCAGCGCCGCCGTCTACGGCAGTTACAAAATCGCCTCCAGCGGCGAATAGTAAGGTAGAAGCACCGAAGGTTAGCGAAGCGCCACGGCGGCGTAATGTGAGGACTCAGAAGCAGGTGAGTTTTCCTTCTAGGCTGCGCGTAGTGCATAAGCATTTAGGAAAAAGCAAATCGGCGTCGTCGGCGGTGGCGGCGTCACCGCCGGGGCCGGTGGTCTCAAAACGTCGCGATGATTCGTTGCTGCAACAACAGGATGGGATTCAAAGCGCTATTATGCATTGCAAGAGATCTTTCAAAGCCTGTAGAGGTACATTAATTATTTGTTTAATTACCTGAACTAATCTCAATTTTTATTTTTGATTTTGATTTTTCAAGAACCAGATTAATCATTTGAATTTATGCTTTTGTGAATAACAGATTCAGAGTCATCAGGTTTATTGCGGTCAGTGAGTGATCAATCACAAGAAAAATCTGTAAATTTATCAACTGCTGATTCTTCGATTTCGGAGGATAAATCAAAAGGAGAGTTGAATTTGAAGGCCTAGCGTTCACGAGGTGGATCTTTGAATGGAAAAGTCACAATGTTTGGTCTTTTTGATTAAACAAAAGAAATGACTAGAAAATGAGTTATCAACTATGACTGGTGATTTGTTTTCTTTAAAAACTTTATATTAAAATATTAGTGAGAGAAAGATAGGGAGTAGCAGTAGTCTTTCTCTGAAAATGAAAGATGAATTATATAGATGTGTACATTTGTTGAGTAATGACTGTAATATTGTTCTCCATAGTTAGCATTATTACTATTACACCTCTGTTTGATTATATTGTTGCTGCTGAACTGGCCAATGAAAGAGGAAAAAAAGGAAGGAATGAAATTTGAAAAAAAATAAAGTCATAAAGAAACTTTTTTTTTATTATTATTTTTTTTTGCTAAATTTCATAAATAAACTTTGTTACTACTTCTAGAATAAAAGTCTTTATTACTAAATTAGGTAGTCCAAAATTAAATGTTTACTTACTTTAAATAATTTATTTTTTTTATAATAATTTGTCTATAATGTCTTTAGTATTAAGCATCATATTTCTATTTTCTATGCATATTTATGGAGAACTAATCATGTGCAGAAAATTATGTAATTAAATAGAAATTTAAATATGGACAATTTTGTTATTTTATCATCTTTCTTAATTTGCGCAAAGTCAATCAAGATTTTTATCCTAAGACGTTGAGAGTATTAATGTATTAAAAAGTACTTCATCGGTTATTTTTTATTTGTCTTTTTAGAGAGTGAAATTTGTTTATTTTTATTTATCATTTGTAGATTTCAAAGAAGCATTAATAATTTAGTTTACCATATTATCCCTATACTAAATATTAATTTGTTTATCTTTCATCTTTTTTAATAAATTTTAAAGGGCAATGTTGAGATTTTATACTCGTTTTACTCAATTAGACAAAACGTTAATTTTATTTCTTAATCGTTGTGTGTTGTTTTTAAATATTAATTATAAAGGAACGGAAAGAGTACTGAGCACATACAATATTTTATCAAAAAAGAAAAGAAAAACATAATTGACATAAAATCATCGTAATTTTAAATTTAAAATTTTTTAAAAATCGATAATAATCTTATACTTAGGAAATAAGGTAGTAGTATTATACAACCTGAAAGTGTAATTATGAATTTAAGACGTGTGTATCTGAAGCCTTTTAATTATTGTTCTATAGTACTCCCTCCATTCTATATTATCCGGCACAAAAGAATATACAAACTTATTAAGGACAACAATTAATTAATAGTTTAGTTTTAATAGGAAAAAATATTATTATCTTTTATTGGTAAAAGAAGAGAGAAAAAATAGTAGTTGTTTGATGTATTAAATATCCTTAAAAAAAGAGGGTACAAATATGGGTATTATGAAAAAATTAAGATTTTTTTAGATATATATATATATAGATGATAATTATTTTAAAATATAAAAAATAATCTAAAACGTGAGTATGATAGAATGGGGGTGGTGAGTATTTTGTTTTGTTTTGTTATGTTATGTTATGCTTGTGTTTATGTTCCTTTATGTTGGTGTTGAATGAGAGCATCTTTTGAGCTTGGGAAAGATTTGATTGCTTTTTCCAATAAATAAAGAATATAAAAGGAGGAAAAAAGAAGGTCGGAAAGACGGAGGGAATAGTCAATGGTGCCTTTGGTGGTCAGGAATGCAGAAAAAGTGAATTCGGTTTTAATGGAGTTGTCGCAAATTTTATTATAGTCGGTGTTTATAGTTTTTTATTATATTAATTATAACAAACGTTAATATAATAAAAAAATTATAAAATTTATTCATGTAATATATACTATAATTAATGGAATAAAAAGTTATATTCCTTTTGTTCTTTTTTACCTTTTATTTAAAAAAAATAAAAATTAAGAAATACAATTAATTTTTTGTCTGATTGATTAAAAATAATTATAAAATCTCAATACTACTCTTTTAAAATTTATTATAAAAAATGAAAGAAAAATAAGTTGACATTTAATATATGAATAATATGAGAAATTAAGTTATTAATATTTTCTTAAAATATATAAACAAACAAAAAAACTAAATAAATTTCACTCTTTGTAACGATAAATAAAAAAGAACCGACTATGACAAATTAATTCGAAAAAGTGGGACAAAAAAGCATCGTAATAATAGGGATTTATTTTCCCTTTCCCTTTCCCTTTCCCTTTCCCTTGTTACCGAAAAGAGCATCGGAATGGAAAATGGAGATTTGGGGGGTTGGTGGTTGGGAGAAAATGATGGTCATTCATTCATCTGGGAATTTGGACAAATGAAAAGTAGTAAGTAGTAGTATTTGATATTGATGAAGTGTGGTAGATTCAGGTTGTCTCCTTTTGGCGGACTTGGGCCCCATAAAAGCGCTGCTACAGACAAACTTGCTCATTCTCATCTCGTTCGTGAACCTTTGTCCTATTTATTTGCCTGCTTCCTTTCCCCCTTTTCTCACCTTTTGCAGATGTATTTTGGTGAAGTGGTGTGGTATATAATATATATGATTATACAAATGATTCAAATTTAATGGATTGGGTGGAGTAAAATAAGTTTTTTTTTAATTTGTATTTTTGTGAAATAAGGATTCAATTGCCATGGATTATTATCATCTTTATATTGTGTAATTCAAAGCGCATTCTCAAAACTGAAATTAATACTCTCTCGGTTCCATATTAAGTGTCGTTTTAGTTTCATGCACATGAATTAAGAAAATCATTTAATACTATCATTTAATAATTAAAATTTATATGAAATTCCATCACTATCCCTTTATGGAAAGTTGAAAACTATTAATACAAGAGAGAAAATTTCTTGGGACAATGAGAGAAGTTAGGGGTGATATTGGAAAGTAAATAATTTATTCTCCTAGAAAGTTGTAAACGACAAATAAATTGGAACAAATTTTTTCTTCTAAAAAGTCACTTATTATGGAATGGAGGTAGTAATATTTCTCTTTCAAAAATAAAGAAAATTCTCTTTAAAATTATACAAAAGCGCGTAATATGTACTTCTAATTTTATTTATTTATTTATTTGTATTTTGTGTTTTGGTGAAATATATTTTTGCCAAAAGTATAAATGTTTTTATTTTTATCAAACGTGTTTTTCAACAAAAGTATCACATTTAATTTTGTAGTTAAAACTGTTTTACGTCAGAGTTTTGAATCATTGTGAAGTATTCATTTCGAATCAAAATCCGTTCTATAATTAGATATACATATATTTTTAGATTGTAAAATAGCATGAAAATTTTAATATATTATTATTAAAACGCTAGACATTTACTACTATCATAACACTACTGCGATACCTGAGTTAAGGTTCCTAAAAACATTTTTAACTCATTTTTCTCTTTTTTCTTTTTATCAAAAAGTCTAATCTCTGATCCAGATCTGAGGAGCTTTGGAGAAAACATCCCTTATATCTTCTTTCTCATACTCTTTTTCTTTTGTGTTACTTTACTTTTTATATGAGATAATTGCTAGATTCACGATGATAAATCATTTTAAATTTAAAAGTATCTCATTACCGACGACTTGTTATCTTGTTATTGGTATTATCGTGTTTGAACGAACACGATATTTTTGGATTTTTTTTTTGAGAATATAATCTATTATAACTCAATAGTCCGAATACATTTCATCCTAGTAAATCCGGGAAGGGATTAGAAGAGAAACTAGGGATAAATCTAGGGAAAACTTCCCTTCTTTATGTGGGCACTTAGTTTCCGATTTTTTTATTTATTTTTATTTTTTATTAATTCTGTGGAGGGATGGACTCGAATATGTTTTCTTGCACAGTAATATGAGAGACATCTACTACTAGCTATCACCTTTGACTTATATTTTGAAAATAATAATTTTTTAGAAGTATTATGACGTTCATTAACCGTTATTACGATCGACCCTATTATTAATTTTCTTTGTTTTGAAAAAATTATTATTTAAACTCTTTTTATTATTGTCTTTTCATCATTTGTAACATATTACAATATTAATATATTTAAATTCTTTGAATAAAAAAATGCCACAATCACTATATTTCTACATGATATTATATATATATATATATATTTATCTTTTTAAAAAATCATTGTTTTAAAAATATATTTAAATCGGGATAGAGTGATATAGTATTGTCATATGGTCTTTGGATGTTCCTCTAATAATTAACGAAGGGAACATGTATACAGAATTCCCCTTCAATTAACGGTCTCTGATCATATGTAATAGTTTAAATTAGAGTTCAAGGTTCATACATCGGATAGTATATACCACCAGACATAGGCTGGAGTATTTATTTGTTTATGTTTAGTCACTTTGTCTTATGTATAAAGATATACTTATTTAGTATTAATTCCTATAACAGCCTGCTTTTCTTGAACCATGCAACAACTATTTTATATTTTGGTAATAAATAAACAAATGCAACAACTATTTAAAACAGTGTCTCAAAAAATAAATTAAAAGATTCCCTTCATTATCATAAAAGGAATTTCATTTGAATTTAATATGAAATCATGTCGTTTAAAAATCAAGAACAATTTCAATTTTGTGAAGATATTTAGAGAAATTGATATGAAATCAAATACTTTTAATCAATATTGTTGTGAATATCGTATACTATATAAAAAGTTCTCATAAAGGAATCAACTACACAATTTTTTTTTGTTATAAATTATCCCTTTTCTTATCCGGTTCGGGACTAAAAAGAATAATCGGAATAACAAACATCCATCTCGTTTGTATGTTGAATACCCGTATAAGCATCGAAAACTGTACAAGATTGATTATTTTTAAAACTAATCAGTATCATAATTGGAAATGGAATGTTTAGACATCATAAATGGACATATCCCTTATCTGAAGAAAGCCTATGTAGAGAAATAGAATGGATGGGTTTCCATGCTCTTAATGGTATGGTTCATGCACCACTTCAAATTAGGAGAAATTAGGTTTAATTGAGAGCGAAAGAATTATGGATAAATGCATGCATTCAATCTTGAGTGAAAAAATTGGACCACCTATACATGTGATAATTTGATTTGCTCTGTTTTCAGTATTGATCATGGATTTTCTTGTTCTTGGTTCATTCATTTTGAAAGTAAAAAAGCTTGGTTTACCTATCAAGGGACAATGAGGGCTATTTATCCAAAACTAAAACTACTTCTGTTACTATTTTCAACTAGGGAAACGATAAAAGAGAGTTTTATTAATAAATAAAACCAACTTACCAAGTGTCCGTTAAGTAGAGTGGTGCTGATGAATCATTTTTAATTTAAATTTTTTTTGTCAAAAGTGCTTTAATGAGATAGTTAACATAATGTTTAATTTTAAACAAATGCAAAAATGTTTTTATGAAAACTTATAGGCAAGGGTAGGGTGTAAACACGTTGTAGGTTTGTGTCACAAGTTTGGAGGAAAAATGTTTCTTGTAGTGCATAGGAGGTTTCCTTCCATATGTTATAGCTCAAGTTTTGATACATTGTATTGCCTGATGATCCGAGCCCTTTGGGCCTTGACATATTATCTAGGTTATTATAATAATGTACTATTTTCTCTACTTCAAAATTAGAGATAAATTTATAAAACGATAATTTTTAAGGATAATTTTATGTTCTCAAATATAGCCGTAGTATTAACTAGAAATTTGGTTATGGTGGTGTGATAATGTGATATTGAAAATGATAGTGAAAAAATAATAACAAATTAAGAACATCATGTCACTTTATAGTCTTAAAATAGAAATATATATTTAATTTTGAAACGAACTAAAAAAAAATCTCGAATTTTAGAACACAGGGAGTATCTATTTTTTCCCTTGCTAGAAAAAAAATGATTGCAAAAGAAGGAATCAACCGCATTAATATACATTCTAGCGTCGGCCGAATGGAGTTTGGGTCCAGCCAGAAATGATACCAAACCAACCCCTATCCATAAACCCCTTCACATTAGGGTTAGGCTCGGATATTTTTTGAAACTGGCCCAGCCCAACTGATTGAAACTACCCGAAGGGGATCGAGATCATCACTGTTCTTTGTTACAATTTTCATATCACAAATTTTTCAAGAAAAATTATAGATCTTGCGACTTTATATCTCAATTTTTTTGTTACGAATTACGTGAATAATTATAATTAATATTTCATCCGTCTCAAATTAATTACTCAGTTTTGACTTTTTAAAGTCAAATTGACCATTTTTAAAACTAATATTTTTATTATTTTTGCTAAAATATAGGTGAAAAGATTATAACCAAAAGAAAGTATATACTCTCTCCGTCCCAAATTAATTGCTTTTCTAGGACTTTTTTAAGTCAAATTGACTATTTTTAAAATTAATAATTAAGCATATATAAATATATTTCTAAAATTATAAAAATTGAAATTAGTAATAAATTGTATATACTTTCTTTTGGTTATAATATCTTCACCTATATGTTAGCAAAAATAGTAAAAAGATTAGTTTTAAAAATAGTCAATTTGACTTTAAAAAGTCCTAGAAATGCAATTAATTTGGGACGGAGGGAATATAATTTATTACTAACCCCAATTTTTATAATTTTAGAAATATATTTATATATGCTTAATTATTAATTCTAAAAAAAGTCAATTTGACTTAAAAAAGTCAAAACTGAGCAATTAATTTGGGACGGAGGAAGTAATATTTTATGCTACGTTTCTGAGTTTGGAGGGATAGGATGGGAAAGAAAATCCTAAGAGGGGAAATAGTTACTCCCTCCGTCCCAAATTAATTACTTTTCTAGGAATTTTTTAAGTCAAATTGACTATTTTAAAATTAATAATTAAGCATATATAAATATATTTTTAAAATTATAAAAATTAAAATTAGTAATAAATTGTATATACTTTCTTTTGGTTATAATATCTTCACCTATATGTTAGCAAAAATAGTAAAAAGATTAGTTTTAAAAATAGTCAATTTGACTTTAAAAAGTCCTAGAAATGCAATTAATTTGGGACGGAGGGAATATAATTTTTCCTTCATGTTTGTGAGTTTTAGAAAAGGAAGAGAATGAATGAGATTTTAATTATATTTTTCCTTGTTTGTGAGTTTAAAGCAGGGAAAGGAAGGAGAAGAATTTTTATTTTTAAACTGCATTATTACTATATTACCTTTACATATAAATATAATAAATAATATAATTTAATAATGTCTAGCTATTAAATATATTTTGCTCAATCTTTTTTATACTTTGCTGCAAACACACCTATATTGGTAAAGATTGAAAAATAGAGTATAAAATCAACATATTTGTCCAAAAAACAAAAATAAAATGTCTTAATTGCACTGGGCAAAAAAAAAACAAAACGACACCGTTGGTGTCACCTATAACTTATAAGCATTGTCCACTTCCATCACCAGTCAACTATGCTAGAGTTATTTGATTCAAAATTTCAAAGTTATGGGGTGGACCCACTCAACGATAACATCTTTTTATTCAAGAAAGAAGCACATTGCATCAGTGACATGGAAACCTATGTCACTTCATCCCTATATTCCTTTCAAAAACCGGGACTTCTAACGTTGGGAGACAAAATTGTCATATTATTTATTTTGAAAAATTATTTTAGAAAATATAAAATATTTAATTTTTTCATTTTTTTCTATCCCTCCAAATCCTTTTATTTTTTAAAGGAAATTTTTGAGCTAAAAATGAAATCAACTTTACCTCAAATCGCTTCCCTTCTTAAAAAAAAAACTCACAAACATAAGATTTGAAAAGATTTTAATTATTTTTCCCTCTCATCCCTTCCCCTTTAAATAAAACTAACAAACACGGTGTTAACGATGTATTTGATATAATAGGCTAACATTATAATTTTACTCAATTCCATATATTGATATATGTCGCAATCATAATTCGACAGAAAACTTTCGTAATATATAACATGACTCATTTCTCAAGGGGGCTAATATTTCTCGTCCTGAATTTTTCAATCCAGCGCAATTACAACAATATATAATTGTACATCATGCATCAATAGTTGTACATTTGCATAATTCTATTTTATTTGTTTTAAAATTAGAAATATATTTTTCTTCCTATTTCTAGTTTTCATTTTAGTGTGGCATGAAATTTATCAAATGCCACTAATTATATTATAGGTAGATTGAATATTATCATCTCATCACTAATATATTTCTAGCAAACATTCAAAATAAATTTTTTTGTTGCTAGTTGCATGAATAGTTACTATTAGTAACTTTTTTAAAAATATCTAATATAATGAATCACTTTTATCATTATAACTAATATCATATGCATGTATTTCACGATTATAATTCGAAAAAATATTTCGCAACATTAGAATGCAAATATCACTTTACCAAGTATAAGCTCTCATTTTAGGACCAGAGTAGTATCAGTTTAAATTCTGCATCTTTCAAAGCATTGCATTTCATACCATGAGCTAACTATAAAAATAACTGAATAATCTAGTACCTTAATATACTACTTGCATTGTATATACAATCCTACACTTACAATGAAACATATTTTTTGCACTTTTGGTCTTGAATTTCCTCTTTCGCTACAATATAATTCAAGGTGCAATCCATTCTCACTCCAACAGTCTTCTTAATAATCTTTATCATCTCCACTTTTCCCCTAATGCTGGTCTGGCTACTCACCGGCAATGATCCGGTCATGAAATCGCCCAAAAATCTTGGAACCCTGACAATATCCTCGATTTCGAGCATAAAATCAATGGTAGCCTTCATTTGAAACGTACGCCTCGCCTTGGCAATCCCCTCAGGAGTTCTAACCTCGCCAATCAGCACATTTTCGTAATAAACACTAGTTGCAGCATTTTTGAATTTGAAAGATGCCACATTGGGATTTTTAATCGAGAGATCGGCTATAATTGTTAAATTGACCGTTAACAAGGGATTCAGAGGGTTAATACCCTCTAATCCCTTGATTGTCACGTAATTTAACTTTAATTCGGGATCTTTTACTTTAAAAACGGTTAACATGAGCACCAATGTGACCACCCCTAGAATCACGAATACTGCCGTGGTGCAGGCGCAGCAATTGACGCATTTCCGATTGCGCGGTTTCTTGTATGACTCGATTGGTGGGGCGGTGGTGGTGTTGTTGATGGCGATTCGATGGGCCTCCGGGGCTAGGGGTTTTACTTGCTCCTTGTCTGTCATGACTAAAAAAGGTTGAGGTAGTGAGTTTGAGTGGAAGCAAGTATGAATTGGAATTGGGATGTTATGCTAATGTTTGGACCTTATAAAAAGGGATTGTGGGTTGTCCTTTCTAGACGCATTAGGTTTAAATATTTGACAATTAGGACTATGGTAAATGACTTTTGTAGGCTTTGCCAAGACTCGAGAGTGTATTGGGACAATAGAAAATTAAACAAGACTCCCAAGAATGTTGACAGGGTATATGTATTTTATTTTTTTAGCTTTTATTTTATTTTATATTTTTTTTACTAGTTTAAGACATAATTTAGACATATACATTCTTAATTACTGTCAAGGATTGAACTTTCAAATTGCATAAAAGATGGAGATAATCATTGGGTCAAGACCCTTTGGTTGGTATATGTATTTGCTTTCTTCTAAAATTAAAGATATATATTTTAATTTTTTAAATTAATTTTGAGGAATCTTAAACTTCAAAATTTTAGTACAAATGATTTTGGTTGTTATAAACTAATTAAATATTATTACTAATTATTATATTTGTTATTATAAAAATTTAGTTGAATTTATATCAATTTTTATATGTGTAGGTGGAGTGATATAACGGTAATTGATTAAAGCCGCTGTCTGAATGTTTATTTAAATTATGTTGATGAAGTGGAGAGATTGTCTAAAAAGAATGAAAAATGTGGAAAAGGCCTATGGATTTGTTGTATATACATGTTTCCATCAACTTCACATGGCCATTTATTTTCTCTAATTATGGTCTTCTTTGGCTGTCTCTAATATAATTGATTATACAATAGAATAATTCTAGGGCGACATTTTTTTTGGACATTCTAGCTTGGAATTTTTTTTTTTTTTTTTTTTTTTTTTTGTTTTTTTTTGTTATGACTTACAAATAATTTATATGATTTATTGGTACAAAAATCACTGTTTGTTATGTACAACATTGTTTTGTATATGTATCCAAATCACACCTAAATCACTGTTTTTTTTAAAAAAATTTATACCAATAAATCATATAAATTATTTGGAAGTCATAACAAAAAATAAAACTAAAAAAAAAAAAAAAAAAAAAAGTCGCTAGAATGTCGCCAAGAAAAATGTCGCCCCAGAAGAACTCTATACAATAGCATATCAGCCTAGCTGGTGGAAGTGTGTGCGACTTCTAGAAGGAATGTAGTTTGCGGGAGAGATTAATTAATCGGTACTAATTGTTGATTTGATTATGATGTTTATATTATTAGGGTAAAAGTGATGTTTTTAGAGGAAAAAATAACATTATTAAAGTAATTATATATTTGATATTATTTTTGTAATTGTTCTTACATCGAGAGTTAATATTTTAACCGATATTTATTATTCCGGCAATAACTTTTTTTTTCCTGATAATATATATCTATCATCTTTCATTATTTTAGGATGACGTTTAATTAGATAAAGTGAGTGAAGATTTTTCTGAAAAACTAGACAGAAAATTTATTGAATTAATAAAATATGGGATGTGCATCATAAAATAAGTAGGTAATTTATGTTTAACTATTAGTAGGTAGATCTCAGTGCTCTGCGCGTGGGATTCTTTGTGGCGTCTATAATAATAATAATAATTATTATTATTATTATTATTATTCTTTTCATTTCATTGAAATACAAGAATAATTTTTATTAAAAATTTAATTCCAATTTTAGTTTATTTGAACTGGTAAGAGAGATCAATTAAATAAATTTTTTGACAACATAATTTATAAAAATTGAATTTATTAAAAAAGTACTAAACAATCAAAATAAAAATAATGACATTTTAAGAACTTCACATTTAATAGAAAAAGTACATTTAATTTCAGAATAGAGAGAGTATTAATTACATAACTAAACATCTTTGAATCTGTTCATATGATTATCATTTAAAATATTTAATACTACATTATTTGTTCATTTATAATCATTCAAGTACCTGGGGAAAGTCATATCTACGATTTCTGATGGCTCATGTGTTATGACTTTTTTTGGCATCATCTCCAAAAAGTGTTGTTTGAATGGTGTCAGTGCTGTCTGTGAGATCAACGCGTAAAATCATTAATCTAGAAGAATTGTCATTGAGCAAATAGTGAATGATTTAGCATGAGTTTATAAGATACATATATATTTCTATGTAGAATTTTTGAGCATTTACCTTGGTCCTTGGGAAGTTGGGATGGCGATGTTGCTATTGTTGTTGCATATGTTACATGCTATGTAATGCATTTTCTGAGAAAGTGGAACTACTTTGATGAAAATTACTCTTAAGGCTTGAGTGCATGAGGAGGTTTTGAGATTTATTTTTGCCAAAGATAAGAATTTAAATTCTGTTCAAAAGTAGCAAAAAAAAAAGAAGAAAAAGTAGAGGTTAGGCTTGGTAAAGAAAATATAAATATAAATTTGGAATTTTTGAATAGGTATTAGATGTGGTGGGATGAATAAATATGAAATGCATAAGTTATGCAAAAAAAAAAAAATGTATACTTAAAAGTTCATATAATTTTGAACTATAAATAACAAGAAATACTAATTTGTCATCGGTATACATATCAATAGTGATATAAATTTAGCAACAAAAAAAATAGTGATATATTAATATAATTTTGGATGGATTAAATTTAGAGATTTGTTCTAATTAATGTATAAGCTATGCCATAAAGAATACTCTATGGAGAAGAAATATGAAAAAGAGAAATAGAAGTAATAAAGCAAAAATACTAAATGTGGTAGAATTTTATAGAATGGTGATTTTGTTTCAAGTAGCAGAATGGTACTTAAGTGCAAATATAAGGGTTAATCATGTTGAAGCAAGTTTAACTAATATTATAGTGATTGTTACAGATGTACGGGGTCAGCTGGTATATTGGTTTTTTTGGCAGTACTTGTGGATTCAAGGGTATAAGAAAAGGGATGCCGTTTTGTTGCTTAAAAAACATTGTAGGATACACTATTCTTACAGCAACTATAAGTGGGCTGGGCTGGGAAATGGAACACTTGATCTTTAGTAACCTAAGCTAATTGACACAAATTTCTTAAAAAAATATCTTACAATTTCTCCATAGGAGACTGTAGTTAAGCTTGTGTAGCATGCTAAAGGTTAACATGATGAACATGAAGATTCTACTAAAACAATAAATTTATGCATGCTTAATTTCCTGTTTTGAATAAGTTATGAACGCAAAAAGTGTCTTGTGTGTCTACAGTTTTAGTAGTACAAAATGGGAAGTTCAACGACCGAAATAAGTTTGGTAAATGGTTTGGAACTCTTTCAAAATAAAAAGACAAGAATATAAAACGTCGTATTGTAGAAAGATAAAACTTAGAAGAATATGGGCACAAAATGCACTTTTGATGATGGATTATAGTACAAGAGGTAATAGATTTCTTTTCAAATAGGTAAAGCCTTTCCGTCATATCCATATTATTCTACTTAACTTTTTTGTAAGTTATTGTTGAGACAGTTTAGATTTTATGAGTAATTCATGATTTTTGTACGAAGAAAGTGGTACTAAATAATGTATCAGTATAACAAATGCATAAACTTAATTAAGTTACCATGTTGCATTTAACTATTGGGAATGAATGAAAAAACATGTTAAGTACGTTGCATCTTTAGGTTACAATTCGGATACCCGACAGTTGTGGAGTTCTCTCCTATTGGGACAACATTCAGAAGTGATGTGTTGGCCGAGGTTGATGCTGGAGTCGTGCTTTTTCTGGCATGCAACAGCGTGTGTAATTTATACATGTTACTCGTTTTGATGCAAGAAATTTTGTTAGTAGCTGATAAAGGCTATGTTTAATAATAATTATGTTGGATTTTGGGTATCCAAATTGGGCGCCCATGGAGGGTCTGACCCATTTGGTTAATTAGTCAGCATGAGATATTGACCAAGTCAATTACGTAACTGAGAGTTAGAGAGATTGTAAGGGAGTGGTTCAACTACCTCGATCTATAAGACTCACGTCTCATCTCCTCAGTTGATACGATTAATTCAGTTGGCCCAAAATTCTAAAATTTTTTATCAGTAACCTCTCCGTTCTTTTGGAGACACCATTGGGTTGCAGAGGACGATCAATTGCACAAGATTTTCCGCACTAAAGGTTCTATCACGCTTTAGAGGTATGAATTTTAATTTCGTTTATCCTTCAAAATATGATGATTATTGTCAAAAGATTGTGTGGTGAGTAGTAGCATCTGAGTAAAAATCTAGTTGAAGGTGTTAATGAGAGAGAGAAATCTGTAATGACAAAAAAAAAATGGTAAGTATAAATATAATTTTATTGACTAAAAATATATATTCATTTATACCATTGTATTGCGTCGCTTTAACATTGGTTGCAATAATGACAGGAAGTTCGTCAATTATGGCATCTATTTCAGCACACTCATGCGATACAAATTCATCCTAAGTAGTAAGTTGGGTGACTTCTAAGCTGTAATTGAGAAATAAATAACTAACATAAATATGAGGTAATTAGAAAATTAGTGTATCTGAATTTTAACTATGTTTTTCCTACGATTAGTCAGTATAATTTCGCAAAGACACACTAGTAATTCTGTTTGGCTTCTTATTATGGTTTTTGCGGACAAAATTTCAATTGCAATCGCCACAATATCTGTCCAAATAGTATCGCCAGCTCTGGCACGTTTCTACATCTTTTAGCTGAAAACTGATCATGTTCTTATCACCGCATACTTAGCAGCTATAATCTATTATCTACGTACCCATAGGCGGAGTTCACGCAGGAATTTAGACCCAAAAGAGCTTGTTTATAGAAGAAACTTCTTTAGCTTCAACGACTTAACCTTTAGGTATTCAAACTGTGGCCGGTGGGTTTTAAGTTTTAGTTGTGGAAATGAAAATGAATGGGAATTATGGTTATGGAAGCAGCTGCGGCAGAGGCAATGGTGAAAGCCAAGGGACTCTCACAGGCAAGTTCGAGCAGTACGCAGCCGATGAGATTATGGAGCAAGCAATTGTTCGAAGAGTGTGCAAAGCCAAGTGACATATACTATACTATGGAAGAATCATAAAAGTATAGCTATATCTATATTTGGTGTTGACATTAATAAACAAGCATACAACAACATTAATTTATACCAAGAGCATACATAAGTTCAAAAGACAATAATTAAAAACAAACAAAACAAAGGTAATCCCCGAGTGAAGTAGATACAGCCAAATATGTAGCACGAGAGCAAGAGTCACGGCAGCCTAATAACAGTTGTTGAATTGAAAAAACAAAAATAAAAAATTTGAAGAAGTTAAACAAAGAGGCATTTTAGCAAACACTTTTAAGTGCAAGTTAAAATTAAAATCAAAAGGCAGTGAAAAAGTAAAAGATACAATGAAATTGACAAATAGAGCTTATGACATACGAAAGAAAAGCAAAGATAGAGACGAATTTGTTAGCAAGTTATGCCAGATTCGCAGAATTAGAGGACAAATCGCCGAAAATAAATTGAAAAATCTTACCAGTCGGTGGTATATAATTCTTAGGGGTGTTAACGGATACATACGTATCCGTATCTAAAAAATTAATTCGGTATTGAATAAATTTTAAAAATATTATACGTATTCGATATTCGAAATTGATGTTGCACAAAATAGATTTTGTACACACACAGTAATAATAAATGTAGTAATAATAATAAATGCGGTAATTAAAGTGAGGAAACAAGACAACAATTAGAGTGGTTCGGTCAAGTTGACCTAGTCCACTTTTGAATGGCTCTAGTGGCCGACACTTTATATTATGTCAAAAGAGTACAGAGAGTACAAGCTTAAAGAGAGAGGAGATGGGAGTACAAGAAATCAGTTGCCCTCCAGTGATGGTGAGACGTTCAATTTATAACAACTCCGTGACAGTTCTTGGGGTGGATGTGTGGCCACTAAGCCACGAATTAAGTGGAGCTCCCAACTTCTCCATGATGTGCAAGATGGTTGACGTGCTATCCGCGAGATCTGGAGACGAGGCATGTCCATTCACTTCACGATGTGGGCGTGCGTGGTTCGCTATTACTGATGAGCCCAATTAGCCCCGTGATGGATTACATTGGGTTTGGGCTCACTAGATTTCTTAGACTTGGGCTTATATTTCATATTGGGTTTGTGAAACGGGCTGAATCCTTGGACCGGACCCATCAGGAATAATATCTGAATACAAATAATATCCGTTTTTATTTATTTTATCTGAATAAATTGATTATTTGAATAAAATAAACGGATGGGCCGTAGAAAGAATATCATGCGAAGTTATCGTTCATATACAGTAGTATATACAGTAGCAAATTGATAACAATTGAACGTGTTTATCAGATAGAAAAGAAGGCAAAAAAGTATTTTAGCAAATAACTAAATATAAATGTATCAGCATCAGAATTTCCTGAAAAAATTAATATTTATTCGATTCCAAAAATTTAGAATCAAGGAAGCTTTATTTTTAAAAGTTAATTTGGAGTGTTTTATAATTTAAATTTGAGGTGATTTATTAAAGTTTTGGAAGAATTAAAAATTATAATTAGCACTACTGTTTAGATAATTTAAAATTTTCTACATTTATTATTTGAAATTAAAATATTTCATATATAAGTTTAAATTTTAGATATCTCACATTGACTATAAAAAGTTAATGTCGATTATATATATTGAAACAAATAATTATCTCGAACTGAAATTCTTCAAAAGATAGTATAAAAGAAAAATGCTACATAAAATATAACTGATTAGTTTATTTTTAAAAGTTATTAAAATAAAACTTCATATGCATCAAAACATCATTAAAAAAAAGTAATACTCTTTCTTTCAAAATCGCAGTCTTTACAAAAAATATCTTAAATAACTTTAAAGATTTTTTTTTAAATGTATCCCTGATTATCAGTAAAAATACAGTAGTTATGGTATGATGATGCTCAATTAACAAAAATAAAAATAATAATATTTTTAACTATTTAATAGGTTAAAATTTTGAAAAAAATATAAGCATACTCTCGTAGATGTGGATTGTTCTTAGAAAATTTTAAACAGAGCAAGTTAGGGAGTAAGGCGTCCGTATCTCATAATTTTTTATTTTCATTTTTAAATAGTTTTGTAAGTATTTAAAATTTATACAAATTCATTATCTTACCAAATATAGCTATAAAAAATTCCTTGTTATTAAAATGAATCACATTAACTATAAACTCAAGGATGAACTTAAGGATGTTTGAATAAATTCAAGAAGTCAAATTTGGTTTAAATTTAGGTCAAAAGAATTACTCCTCCCTTCTCATAATAAACATCTTAATTTGACTTTTAATGGTCAAATTGATCATTTTTAAAATTATTAATTAAAAATATTTATATAAAATTTTCAAATATTGAAACTCGATACTAGTAATAAATTATTCGTAGTTTATTATGATCATAATAACTTAGCGTATATTTTAATTTTTTTTTAAATTTATTAATTTAAAAAATAGTTAATTTGACCATGAAAGTCAAATTAAAAAGTTTATTATGAGACGGAGGGAGTATATTTTAAGGATAAATCTTGCGACTTGTTATGCGGCAATTTTTGTTAGGAATTACGTAGATAATTATAGTTGATAAAATATACCTCAATTCAAATTCGGCTAAAAACATGCGTAATACATAGCAAATTATTGAAAATACGTGTCCAAATCCCGTTGGTGGAAAAGAAATATGGCCTAGCTATTTAAAAAGACTAAATGGAATTACAATTGATAAATAAAAGAAATAAAGTAGGAAAGACGGTAAATGAATTGAAAGTAGGTGAAAGCATGAACTCGTGGAAGCAGTTGGGTGGCGGTAACTATGCTATTCTTTTTCTTTTTGAATGTTTATTATGTTATTCTCAAACGCAATAACTTTAATATTTGAATTATTTCTGTTATTTATTCTAATTCTAATTAAAAAAACTACGCAATTCGTTAAAAATATAATATCAACTTTTTTCAAAGTTAATATGAGATAATTCGAACTCAAATTTCATGTAATTTATTTAAATTTATAACAATTTTGAATGTAAAAATATATTATTTTATAAAATGTCTTATATTAATCCTATATGACTTGGTAAATTGGAGATTAAAAAAATAATAATAGCACAAACAACAAATAATATCATAGACATTTTAAATTCAAATTTATCTTTAAAAATATTTCGTGCATTTAAAATTTAAGATCTAATTAGGTTAATTAAAATTATTTTAAGATAATTAATTTCAAATTCATAGTTGATGTATCATTTAGTTTTCATAGCGGGGAAAGGCCTATTGCTCTAACCGAGGCAATAAATCTTAAGATTATATATGCTATATTTTTATTTGTATTTGTTAGGATTCATGAATTTATTTAAAACCTTTAAACTAAATATATTTGAAATTTACTTTGACGTTAGAATTTGTTTTATGCTTTGAGATAAAAAAAAATAATTTTATAAATTCTCAGTTATTTTTAATACATAAAAAGATTTTTATTTGAAAAGTTCACAAGTTTTAAAAATACAATTTTATTTTAATTTTAATAAAGACCTTAATCTTAGACCGTGGTCTTTAGTTCGATCAGTCTTTTGATCTTTTTGATATTTTTTTTTTCACTTTTTTATTATTTTCAAAAAAAATTATACCTATTTTACATCTAAAAATGTAAAATTAATAAAGTTCAAATGATATTATTTATAACTTAAAAAAAGATACATTACATATACTAATTAAAATTTTAAGTATAATTATAAATTTAAAATACAAATGATGAAACAAATCATAAATATATAACTTGTACTCTTGAATATTTCATTGATTGAATAATTTGAATTACAAAGAAAGAAAATAAATGTGAAATTTGTATTCCAAAGAAAACTTAGAAAAGTAATAGAATTGTGTAATTACAAAAAATGAATAAATGTGCAAATGTTATTACTAATAAATATGAAAAATTACAAAATTTGAATACATATGTAATTACTAATAATTTTTTGATTTTCTGCACCTTATAGTATATCGTCTATGTTGGGATTGGTCGAGCCATCTTCTCTCAAAATTTTATCGTAAACATGGTTCATTACATCCAAAAATCCACCAAAATTAAAACCGTTTCACCGATTGATGAAAGAATTATAGTGGGGTTGGGATTAGTACTTGAAAATGCCATAATTTGAAATAATTAGAAATATAAAATTGGAATTGTAAGTATGTTAGAATTGAAATTGAAAATAAAATTGGAATAGTTAGTAAACTTAGTAGAGAGAGAATGAATATTGGTAGTAAGAAAGTGTAAAAATAATTTGTGAGAAAAATTGAAATGAAGTGTTAGTATTTATAGGAGTTGAAAAAGAGTTCTTGAAATATGTTGGACTAAAATGCCTTCAAAACTAGCTGTTCTGTAGTTGTTGGGATCGGAGGGGCAAAATGGTCCCAAAAATTAAAATAGGTGGGATTCAACGGTAGGCATGAAAAGGCCTGAAAAGCATAAAATAAGACATTTTTCAAGCCCAAATCTGTCCTAAAAGACCTAGCATAGGACCGGTCCAAATAGTAGTCTGGTTCAGTCTTTGGTCCCTAATTGTCTTTAGGTTCAAATTTCAATCCACAGACCGGTCCGATTCAAGCTGGTCTTTTACTTCCAAATCCTTGGACAGATTGAAACTCCCAAGCCTAGTCCGGTCCTAATCAGTCCTGGACCGATTTGAGCTTTTTCATATATATATATATTTTAATTTTTAATTCAGTCTAATTCGGACTTTCAGTTTTGGGTCCTTTTTGTGCAGCCGATATACTTGTGTATTGCTTTTTTGGTCTTTATTTTATTGAGCAAAGTGTATAGTTTATTTCTCGAAAAAGTACTTCATCCGTTTTTTTTTTTTTTTTTTAAAGTTTTTCTTACCAATTTTATAAATTTTGTGCAACTGATAGATTTTTTGGTCTATGACGATGGTTCAATCCATCGTCATAGACCACAAAACCGTCGTTATAATCGAACCCGTTAACGAGCTCGTCCGTCGGAGATTCTCTCTAATATATATATATATATATATATATATAGAGAGAGAGAGAGAGAGATTTTTGTTGTAATATAAATATTTCTTGCAGAAGATATTATTGTTATGGGTGACACTTGATTTAATCTTAATTCAGAGAGATAATTATAAAATTACATGAAGACAATTGGACCTATATTTTATACTTTTTGGTGAATTAAATTTCTTGTATTACAACATATAATGAAGGGTCTGCACCCTATAACATATGTTTTTATGAGAGAGTCATGATATAATTTAATCTTTGTGCGAATCACGTAAGTTTTATGTCTTATATATAATTATTTTTTTTATGTTGAAGTTTTTCTCTACTATATATTATAGTTGTTGCATCGTTGTGTGCTATATAAAAAAATTCAAAGAAAAAAAAATCTAACTTGCAAACCCAAAGAAAAGATGGACAAAAAAAAACCCTAAATCAATTTAAAATGTTGTATCATCTGCATTGCAAAGCTTGGACTGATTGCCTTTTCAAATTAAGGCTCATTGTACAATTCAATACTGCTATTTTGTGCCTTTTCACTATGTTCATAACATGCACTCTACCCCTTAACTTGGCATAGCTCCTCAGCTTCACAAACCCTAATACAAAATCATTCCGAAAATTGGTGTTATTCCACAAATAAGATTCACTGAACCTCATCAATTTCACCTTAACTTTCATCACTCCAGTCTTTCTAGCTCTAACAACTCCACCAAAAATATCACTATAACCAATAGTTAGATTTTCATATGTGACACTAGCCTTTGAGTTCTTGATCACGAATGGACCAAAATTTTCGTTATCAACTGCAATTTCAGCCAGCACTGTGAGGTTCAGTGAAGGGGAAATCTTGGCTCCCTTTCGGAAATCCGAAATTGTGACTGATTTTAATTTAGCCGTAGGAGAATTTGTTTTTAAAAAAATGGAAGCAAAAATTAACATGAATGTACTTTGCAGGACAATTGCTATGAGGATGTATACAATCAACTTACTGGTTTTTTGCTGGTGGGAATTGTTGGGTGTTACTATTGCCAAATCTTCTTCGCTCATCGGATAGATTTTTGCAGGTGCCATGGAGAGAAAGAGTACTATAAAATTGCGTATTAGGATTTAGGAGTCGAGGAAGGTATTGCTACTTTAATTCATATATATATATATATATATATATAGAGAGAGAGAGAGAGAGAGAACGGACCACCCGCATGCGGGTTTGCCACGTGGCGCATGCGGGTTGGCCGGTCAATAAGTTATACGTGTTTGACTTGTTGACCGACCAGGCAAACCCGCATGCGGGTGGTCCGCATGTGAAGGGCTCTATATATATATATATATATATATATATATATATATATATATATATATATATATATATATATATATATATATATATATATATAAAAGGCAAAACTTGATTTTTTGGTTTTCGTAGTGTAGACCTATAATTAATATTATAAAATCAATGTTAAGTTATATATTAGAAAATAAAATATAGTTAACTAATTTTAAAATTAAAAATCATAATGGTTGTGACTAAATAGTACTACCTCTTCTCTCAAAAACTGACTTAGTTACTCTTTCAGTCAAATTAATCACTTTTGTAATCAAAATTTATACTATTTTCTTATAACATATGAAACTATATTGAATTTAGTGTCCCCAGATGTTATAAGTTTAAAAATATAAATAAAAACACTTAACTTTTAATTCTAAAATTGATCGATTTGACCAGAAAAATCAAACTAAACCAATTTTTCAAGGACGAAGTTAGTAATTAATATTAAAAGACTTAAACATATATATATATATATATATATATATATATATATATATATTAAAACAAATTAATGCAATATAACTTTAGTTTCCAATTTTGTCATAATAGTAATTTAGTATTCTACAATAATTTTATTTTTTTATAAGATTTATTTAGCTGATTAGTCGTAAAATTTTGTCTTTTTAAGCAAAGTTTGTAGAGATTATAATAATAATAGCAAGTTAATTTCTAATTTTTTTTAAAAAAAATTATAATCATTCTATATAAAATAAGTAAAAAATTAAAAATTATGCTATTTAAAATATTAATTCGTGCTTTTAGGCACTTAGCTGGTTATTATGAAAATTTGGAGCATGAGAAAGTCCTCAAGACTCAAGACTTAAGACTTAAGACTTAAGACTAAGCCTTTATTCTAGTGCATACACCACTAGTAGTCCTATTTATAAAAAATAAAAGAAATCTGTATAGAGTTTCTTTTCTTGTGACAGTTGTATTTCAAATTTATTATTATATACCATCATTAATAAACTAAATACTTAATAAATTTAGCTGTAAATATAGAATAAAATACTCCTTTCGTTATTAAATATATGATTATATTAATTTTTTAAAAGTAAATTAAGATATTTTAAATTTAAAATTATTGTGATTCACTTAATTTTTAAAAACGATAAATACTGTAATTAGTATTATTTTTTTAATTGTTTACATTTTTATAATTTTTTGAATTTAAAAGTATCTCAATTTGACTTCAAATTAGAGGTAAAACTTGCTCTATATTGAAGGAGTATATTTTTTTGATCAAACAGTATAAAAGACTGAAATATATTAAAACTGTACTCTATTACAAAAGATGAAAAGATTACAAACAACCAACTCAAATAGTAATTTTTTTAAAAATAAAATAACAAATAATCAGGAAAAGGGTCAATCATAGCAATAACGCTAGTGGACACTAAATAAACTCCTGAAATACAGTTATATTCCAAAAATAATAATAAATTACATAGATTCGGGTCGTTCTTCAGCACGGACAACAGAAGAACAAGTTGTCATGAAAGCGCTACATCTAAATCTAAATAATCTATCTTCAACAATTCATGCACTGGAAAAAGTTTCACAAAAAAAAAATCCAAACAGAGAAAGTAAAATCTCTCAAACGGAGAAAACAAATTCTCTCAAGAGATGAAAATAAAATCTCATCACAAAAGAGAAAGAAATCAGTCATCTCATAGAGAAAACAAGTCTCATAAAAGGGAAAAATAAACTTCACAAAAAGGAAGAATAATTTATTAGATTAAAATAAGAGAGATCTAAGGGAGAGTATTTTTTTTTTTTTAAAAAAAACCTCTTCTCCAAATTTAAGATGAAGGTAAGGATTCTTAACTAAAGAAAAAAAAAGAAGATAGAATCGAAGTGAGGGTCTACGATGTTATACTAAAGTATGACCGGGGGGAGATAGCTGCTGACTATTACAAAACAAAAGGGGATTGAACAACTAAGAATTGCCTAAGCAAAAAAACAAAACAAACAAGACCATTCACTAGTGCTTTATGTATAATGAATGATATACTTTTAAGCCATTGTCAAAAAGTATGCCTAAAAGTATTACGTGTGCATGAAGATTCTTGCATTGATACGTAATTGTGACGAGGCTTCCATTAAACATAAAGCATATCGAGGCCTTTTGAGGTGGTGCCTGGTGGTGTAGGTGAAAATGTACCAACTGAATTTGATGCTAAATTTAGTCGCTAACAATTGCAAGATGGTTGGGTATTGTTTAGGTAGAGAGCATGCAAATTGTAAAATCAGACCAAGCAAAAGAGCTTGTGGATGACATGCTTATGAGGCAAATTAACTGACACGTCGAAGGAAGGACTATTAAACAACAGTAATAATCAAGTGAACTGAATTTATAAATTTTATAATAACAGAATTTATAAAATAAGGTAAAAATTGATTAAACAATCACGATATATTAATAAAATCTGAATAATAGTATGTAACCTTAAAACAACCGAAATTATGCTTTAAATACTAAACAATAAATTGAAAACTCTAATTACGAAAAAAATAACAAAAATAAAAAAAAATCAAAATATTTAAAAACTAATAAAAACTTCGGAATACCCAAAGAAATCTTTTCCGACTTCTTTTGGGCTTAAAATTGCATCCGTCATGAGTGCCAAAGGCAACGAGTTTTATAATTTTTATAGAGAATTTTGATTTAATATATTATAAATTTCTTAATTTTAACGAATCAAAAGTTATGATCAAAACAAGATTAGTTCATATTGGACTTGGATTTTCACCCTCCTTCCTTTGGAGGTTTAGAGTTTCTTTTGAGTGCTTAACTGTTGGGGTATAATTTCATCACCGAGCCAACAAAGAAAGCTTTAATGTTGCACGTATAGTACAATTCTACAAACATTTTTGAGTTTGCGGCTATTAATTTAGAATGTTCATATATGAACATATTAGTTTTGAATTTGAAATATTTTAAATTAATTTTTAAAAATCAATAACAATCTTATAATTTGGAAGCTTGGGAGTGTAAGATTAATATTCACTTTTTGAAGTTAGGTGTGTGTGTGTATATATATATATAACTTTAAAATTGATATGAGTTCTTTCAATTTTAAACAATAAATTATACAAATTATAAATTATGTAAAAAGTACTACTAAATAGGATATTTATTATTTTCAAAAGTAAAACTAATCTCATGAATTTTGAATTTAAAAAGATTTCACATTGACATTGAAAATCTAATTTAGTCTTATATTTCATAATAAAAGGAGTGAATAATTATATATTCATCATGGGAAGAAATAGGTTTAGCTTGTCTTGATATTCCAAAGCTATGCCTAGAACCAAGTATAATAAATCATATAACAGGCTAGCAGCTATGAATGAATAATTGAACCATTCAATAATTGAGTAAGAGAACATGGTGCTATTGAATTTTTAAGGGCTCTCCAAACATCGCATTATCCCCCAAACACCCAATAACAAATTGTCAGCTAGATTGCTGACGATTTTTAATCAGGAACTACTGAAATCTCACAGAACTTAATAAGAAATTCTTATATATACAATTACTTTATTTATTTATTTATTATTTTATCATATATAAGAATATAAATAAGAAAAAAGAAATACACAGCAAGACAATTGCAGCAGCTGATCATTCCACAAAGAATATCTCCCGGGCCCGCTTCAAGAAATCTCCTGCAGTTCTGCATCTCTTGCTCTTTAGTTCACAAGACTGAAGGGTTCTTCCTTTCAAAACTACCCTTCATTTTCTTGCTTCTCAAACAGGTAAGCATTACAAAGAAAGGTCAAAATAAAAAATAAAAATCATTGCATGCCAATTTATTCATCAAATAGGTCAACCTCTTCCATTGCCACTTGTAGCTATTTGTATAGAGCCACGTGTGCGACGCAAAAGGGCACTGAAATTCAAATTTTAATCCAGCTCACCAATCAAAACCATTTTGGTTGTGTTTGGTATATGGTAGTATATAATTTACTGGGTGCCAAAATGAATATTATTTGTAGACATATATTTCATCTTCATCCTTCCCTTTCTAACCTACCTATAAAACTGTACAAAACCCCCCCTGCTTCTGCTTTCCTTTTCTTTCTGAGACAATGATTAACATGTCGATACGAGTTCTTTAGAAATGTTCCTTATGGAATTCGAACTTGGCGGAGCCTTTTTGATTAAACTCATAGCAGAGCTTACTAAGTTCTTTAGCTAAGACGGGTGCTCCACAGTAGAAAACACCTGCTCCAAGTTATACCAAAATCATAATAAATGTCATCAGAAACAAGCACAAATTTTCTTGGGCTATATTTATTTGTAATTATGTTACATGAGATTGGACAATTTATACATGTTTAATACTTTTAAGCACTTTTTTTGTTCTTGAATTAATCCTATGATTACAATCTTGTGGCCTATTTTTTATTTATTTTTATTCCCAAGGCCATGCAATACCTCAAAATGGGGTCTACTTAATCCGAACTTTCCCTTTGGAATTATAGTCGCTCATAGATAACCTTAGAAACAAAAAAATAATAGTCTATTAGGTTGTCATCTACGGACTAATCCAAGGATAAACAAGTGCTTAAAAGTGTTAAACTAGTAAAATAAGTTAAAATAGTACAATTTCATGCAACATAATTGCAAACAGACATAGCATAGCCTAAAGGTACAAGGTTGGTGGAAGCATGCTCACCTATTCTTTTATTGGCGTGTTTCGTACAAGTTTTTGAGAAAACTTTCTTCCAATTAGGTCTTGCAAAATGGGTTCGCACCTGATGACAAACATATATGGATAAAATTGTTAACAAGAATGGCAAAGGTGAACTATTTACATATTAAATAATTTTTCAGTGAAAAGGAAACGAAATGATAGATAGACATCATACCCTCGTGCCAGATACAATATCAACACCGTTCTTGGCATGGTTGAGTGCTTGTACCATGGTAATGAGAGCTGATCGGGCATCGCCTTCTTCATAGACACTAGTCAAATAGTTGTGCATCTCTATGACTCCCTGTAATTTAAAGTGACAAGTTTAACAATAAACTGTAACAGCCAAATATCAACAGAATACAGAGAATGTCCTGTTTTTAAGTTTTAGATTACCCTTTGATCAAGGTCGGCAACTTCATTCATGACTCCTTTAAACCAATCAAATGAACCTTGCTCCCTAGTCACCCAGTAAAAGTAAGCATTGGTGGTCTTCAAAGGTTTCTTCCGTTTTGGTGAAACCTTATTAAGAGATGGGGAATCAGTGGTCCCGAAACTCTGATCCGAAAGCCTACTGAAATCTGAAATCGAATCCTGTAATGTATGAAACAGAAATGTAATCTTTTTTGTCATATAAGATTTTGAGATGTAGGAGATGCAATTACCATTCAGTGAGTGTTTGCATAATAATACAAATAGGCAATCATGGCGATCAGCATATAAATCACTTACTGCCTGCTCCTCCATTTTGACAATGTTGTTGAGTAAATCTTTCAGGATACTGATAAAAGGCGTTGCTCCAATTCCGAGCCCCACAAGCAGCAGGACATCATATTTCCTGTAATCTTGTGCTGGAGCTCCATAGGGTCCATCTATTAAGAGCTTTGGCAAACTGTCATCAGGGAAAATTTTTAGATGACAATTATCACGAGCACAGCCAAATATACAAACAAATTAAGAACATGGAATGGCATAAAAAACAATATTTAAACTTAAAAAATATACCTTTTCTTGGTTGTTTCATCCGCTCTTAGTAGTCCACTTTTTCCACCCATAGGAGGTTCACAGGCCTCTGAGAATACTCTTTTAAGTTCTTGTGTCCAGTCGCCTAGCTGTCGGATGTGAATGCTAAGATAGTCATCTCCCGGAGCTGAGGTAATGGAAAATGGATGCCTAACACGTTTGTAAAATAACATGTCAGCAGTAAGCACAGAAACAAATTTAATAATTAGATATATCCAATCAAGATGGATGAATTGAAGATTAATCTGATCACTATATGCAATTTTCGCAATTATTGGAAGAATTAAGTCACAAAGTAGAATGGAATGAACACTATTGTTGAACTAGAAGGTTTGTTATTGAGACAGAATTAAGTGGTAAGTGGTGGCTTGTAGAAATAGTTCTAAAAGATGAGTAAACAATTTTTAAGGGAAAAAAAAAAGAAAAAACAAACAAACAAACCAAGGAATGACCAAAACATAACTAAAAACTTAGAGATCTGGTGCAAGTAAAAATAACTATATATGTTAAGCTAAAATATGTATGTTAGTCTTGAGGGATCTACATCGTAATTTACCACTCAAAAGGAGAAACAACTGGGCACTGGACAAACATGTATTGTCCACTTTTGTACCGGAATTGTGGAGGCTTGGACATTTGCAATGTCAGAACATTTCCAGGATAAATAGCAACCTGAGAATTTTGTAATGAAGTCAAAAAGATCAGATAAGTTACTCTTAACATTTATTTAAGTAAGAAACTCAGTATTGGAACTATATATTTAAATCAAAAGAAATTGAAGGCGTTTCTTAAATTTCACTAGATTGTTTTTGTCAATAATTGAAAACCTTGCAGTTATTTTCATTAATCTATTGTGAATAAATAATAAGAAAATGCACATTATAGGATTTTAATGTATAATCCATAAATTTAAAAGGCATTGGTTCATCTGTTGAAAAGCTTGATGACTCCAATTTTGTAGATTTTAATGGCCTACATGTGCAGAAGGCGGCATTGATTCAAGTGCACAGAATATTGGAGCATCAACACGAACATTCAAAGTTACTGATATATTCAGTAGGGTATGCTTATGCTCACCTTAAGAAGCCGGACAGTGGAGAAGCCAGATCGAAAGAATCTTAGGGTCCTTTCCCCTGCATATAGGAGTACAGGAACCGCAAGATACATCCATGTCTGCAAACATCGAAATCTTATTTTTAAGTTTAAGCAAAGTAAAAGAGATACTAGTTTTCTGACTTTCTACATAACAAAGAAACTAAGATCCAGCAGTTATACCGTCTTATAGTACCATCGGTGCACAAGGTAGAGGAATAACCCATGGACTACGAGCAATGCATAAACAATCACGAATAGGTGGTGTGAATACCAGAAGGCATTGAAGCCAGTGAGCCTGTCCCATGGTCTTGGCAGCTTAACAAGGTTCCGTCTGAACCATTTTGTTGCGAGTGTGAAAGCAACGGCCATGAGAATCACCATTAGGACCCCGGTCACACCCTCAATCCCTCGAACAAGGTCTACGTACTTGGGTTTATGGTTGCCAAAGTCATCAACTAAATAGTGATCATACTGTTCGTCGGTCTCATTTATAAGCCTTGGGAAATCGCATGCAAGGTGGTTACCAGCATGGAGTATAACACCGATGACAATGGCTGCAGCAATAGTCTAATTCATAAACAAAGGAAGAAAATAAGTTAATGAGAACCATTTCCTGACTTTTGAGACTAACAAATGCAATTTCTTTGTTCAGGGAATGATAATATGATTAGGATAGCTCAATTCAAACAGAAAGGACTTGAGAGTATATAATGCAAATGGTACAATTAGTAGAACATTTTGACATGTTAGGGAGACTAAGGAAACATTAGTTAACTAGTATAATTAATATCTCATCACCTAATAAAAGGCAGAGCAAGAAGTTTAGAGGACACAGAGCAGAGGAATCACAATGTACACAAAATTTCAGTGAGTCCAACAAATTAATGATAGGGAACCTACCAAATATTTCTAGTTCTGAGGAACTTAACTTTCACTATCTTTTGCTAAATAGTTTCAATTAATAAGATCAACTATGTTTCACTTTAACACTATGATAAGCTAAACATAGTCAAGAGTTAAGATTGTAATTATATTTGGACACCAGATAAATATGTGCTTGATTTCTTTGCTGTGAACCAAACTATGCAACAATCCGGGTCAGATTTGAGTCCAAATCAGGATCAAGGTTTTTTGGTCAGAAATCCAATTTGAGTCTAAATCAGGATTAAGGTATTTTGGTCAGATATCCGAGAATCATGCTTGGGCTAACCCAAATCCTTGGCCCATCTCATGTGTGAGCAAGCCCACTCCTCCCAACCCATGATACATCTTGGTGGAGTGAAATAACATATATACGCATTTCAAGTAAGAAAGGGGACAAATGTGGTACTTTGGGAAAACTCATTTTGTTAAGGAAAAGGAAGAGACAACAATGGAGGTTTAAAACAAAAGAAAAAGAGAATTTGATATACCAAATATATACACAATATATACAACACACAATGTATCCCTCATGCTCCCATATAGGACTGAAGTATCACAAACTAAGTATGGATATCAAGAGGATGTGACTTTTATGGATCAGGATTGCGTAGCAAGAAGTAACCCAAACATTTGAAATAAATAAATAAATTTCTAAGTAGGTATGAGTCGTATGACCTTGATATTTCTACAAAATTGTTAAGCTTCAAAGGGAAGCACAATCACGCTTGAGCATAATTTTCTTGCAAACAAGCAAAAGCTTAGCAGAAAGATCAACCACTGTATTTGTCTTTTTCCATAATTTTTTTTTTACTTTAATCAAAATTATATTTCCTTTCTTTACTATTAAAGAACTTGCAAGCCCACTAATGTTCTTACCCACTCAAAGAAATGCTTTCAAATAATTGAAAGCTGCAATGCGATTGCACAACTGGATGTATATAGAAATAGCAATAATTGGATGACCACTTTTATGAACACCTAATGTTTCATTGTCTACCATAGTTTAATTAAGATTCCCAACAAATGCCTCAGGTATTACCTAGTCCCATATTTTTGTTACTTTAGTAATATTCTTATGGGTGAGGGCCAGTTTTTTGTTTTTCCAAAACATGACAAAATAAAATAACACATCTAAATTGTGAAGGGTGAAGCTAGTAATAATTACTAGTATATTTTAACGAGTCAATGGCACATTAGTTTGGGCTTGCAACAAACTCAGTGGAGGATAAAAAGGTCAACTATAGCTGCGGGAACAGGTCATATGACCCAAGTTGGCAAGTTCGTGTTACGGTGTTAGACCAACATCTTCTCATTAATTTGTAGGTCGAAAACTGAAAATTTGATGGCCGAACATCAAGTGATGACTTTTTCGAAAAGCATAGAAAAATAGCACTGATGTAATTTATTTATTTTTTTTGGTTGGTGTTGGTATTAATCCTATAAAATTTCTTAAAACAATATAAGTTTAACATATTCAACTGTTTTTACATATGTATATAGAAAATTTGTATTTCTACTATTTTGAGATTTCTGCCAGGCTCCTATCTTTAATGTTAAGAAAATGATTTATAGGACGATTAATTTTATGTCATACGAGATTAATATAAAATTGTAAAGTGAAAAAAATAAGAAATAAAAAAATATTTTAATCTTTTCCTTGCGCCATTCATTCACATATATCCACGTTCATCAGTAAATATAGGCATTAATTTAAAGTAAGCAATTCCTAGTAAATTGGCACGGAGCATTAGTATAAAGAGTCCTTCTACACAAACATGGTATTAGGACATGGAAATTGGACATTTCCATGTAAATATCCATGTTCCCTTGGTTTTTTTTTTTTTTTTTTTGGTATTTATTCTAAACATATTTATATTATGGATTTAAAAAAAAAACCAAAAAAAAACTGAAAAAATTAGGTATAATTTGGATATATATCAAAAAAAATGGTTGTATGGGCCCATACAACTATTTTTTTGATATATATCCAAATTACACCTAATTTTTTCAGTTTTTTTTGGTTTTTTTTTTAAATTCATAATATAAATATGTTTAGAATAAATACCAAAAAAAAAAAAAAAAAAAAGCAAGGGAACATGGAAATGTCCAATTTCCATGTCCTAATACCATGTCCCCGTAGACTTATTCTTAGTGTAAAACAAGCATTAAAGGTCCCCATAAGGGTCCCACAGGAAAGAAGGAAAGAGTAAACAATGGGTAGTAGTAGCTAAACAGAGAATGGGTGTACCTTATGAAAGTTGATATTGTCGTCGAAGGGCACAAAATACCCCAACCTAGTGGACCTCAGCCAGGTAATGGTGTTCCTGCACACAGGCAATAAAATAAGAGCCATATTGAACTTGAGAGTTTCAGCCGCGCCTTTAGCCGTGAGGAGACAATAGCCCATGACCTTGTATGCACTCTTTTCTTTATACTGAAAGAACTTCCAAGTGAACAGCCCAGCCATTATTAGAACCCAAAAGCACAAAACCCAAAGTCTCCTCCAGTTCTCTTCTAAATAGTAAGCCAACTTTTTGCTGATTTTTTGTATTGAGCTTTTCTTTCTTAAGCCGGCTAAGTTTTGGCTCAGGGCTTGGCTTGTGTAGCTTAGGGCTTGGCTGTAGTTTAGGTACGTGTCTTTTTGTAAGAGCAGTGTTTCCAGCTGCCACAGCTGCATTATCATGAAAATTCAAGCATGCAAAAAGGAAAGAATGATGAGAAAGTTGAAGCATGCGATAGAAACTATGTTAGATGCACTCTGCTAAAATTTAGAAGCACCAACACGATACGACATGACATAAGTATAGGTGTCGAACACAATAGTTTAGTAAAAAATAAATTAAAATATTCTAAAAATAAGTGTATTCCTACCATGTTCTTTTAAGTTGTATTTGTGAATTTTATTTTAGAGAGACAAAAAATGAGAAAGTAAAATTTTTCTTTTTGGTATTTTAAAATTGTTTAAGCCAACCTAGGAGGCGGAAGAAGCACCTAGTGCTTAAATCGCCTAAGTGATCTCATTTATAATATACATACTTATTATATTATACAAAGCATATAATAGATATAATTTTTTTTTAATTTTTACATGAAAAATTACTAAAAAAAATATTTTTCATGACTTAAAAAATTCATTTCAAGACCATTGCCCCGAACTCTGCCTGTCTACTTGTGTATAATTTTAAAGTAGAGGTCTAGTTCTATCTGGACAGGAGTCTAGACGCACAACCAAATTGAGACGATAGAAGATTGTCTAACACTCATACCTTATTAATCCGACCTAGTTTGAATTTTTTTAAACATCACTTCTTTTTAATTTTTTTGAAAAAAGGAATTTTTTCTTTTTGACACTTCTCGTCCCCCGAAATAAAATTCAAAAATAGGTGATTAAAGATCATTCTGAAGTTACCGAGTTCATGTAACACAGGATAAAAAGAGGCAGAAGAGATCAAAATAAAAATAAAAATTATGTGCACCCAACTATCTGTAATAATTATGCAAACATTTGTTAGTGTATAGATAGAATGATTTTATCTATGATTGGGACAGTCCTGGCCACTGGGGACTGGACCTGTTCCATGTACGTACACGTGTTATAGTGGAGAATACGCGCATTTGAGGTGAAAAAAGCAGCTGACATCGGAATTCATTAACAATGGATGTATATGTAAGTCCGGACGTGGGAGGGAGATATTCGTTCCGGACCAAGGAGTGCACTGATGTTTAAGTTTGGAAGTGAGATATATCAACTCCAATCTATACCATAATAACCCCTTAGTGCTATTAAAGATATTTAAAAGTATAACAGAAATTTGTCCATTAAAGTATACAATGCAAATTATTTATAGTTCCAAAAAATCTAATATTATGAAAAATTTAAAAATATTTTTAATTTTTTTTTATATTTTAAAATTAAAGATTCATTTTTAAAACTAAATTTATAAGAGTAATTTTATATTCTTAAAAGTACCCTTGATATTAATTAAAAAATTTGTAATAATTGTGTGATACTAAATATAATAGTAAAAATATAATGACATAAAGAAATGTATATCAAATTTTAAAACAAATTTAAAAAAAAATGTATCTCTAAAATTAGAACCGAGAAAGTAAATAATTAAAAATAAATAAATAAAATAAAACTTCAAAATTATAACATTTTTCTTTTCCTTTATTACCCTCCGTTTTTCGAGTTTCAAACACTAAAAAGCAACTGTAGTAAAATTGACATGACCAAGAAAATAGTAGGTAAAAGTTTGTCAAATATGAAATGTCATTGCAGAAGGGGGGCTTTTACCTCAATGTAGCCAAGTCTTTCAGGATCCAGCTCTTCCATGATCAGAGCTGCATATTCCTCTGCCTGTTCCTTTAATCTCGATAACTTATTTGCAGAGGCACTCAGCATAATAATCTACGATTCATAAAAATTCAAAGTAAAACTCATCAACAACAAAACTAAATAAAAAAAAAAAATAATTAATCCACCAGCTCCACTAAGAGTGACATAATAATTTGAGATGATAATTAATAATTATGAAATTCTAACAGATAAGGTGCTTTAGAACATGGGAAAAACGTCAGATATGATGAAAACTCAAAAAAGATTAGGTAACGTAATACATATAAATTGGAGTCGGTTGATTTTCGAATTTTCTGACTTTGGGTCACCGAATCACACCTAACTCCAATTATTTTAAACGTGAAAAATAGAGTATTGTACGAAACAGAACAGAAATTAATCGACGCATAAATTACTCACCGGAAAAAGGTCTGCGGCTCATTTTTAATTTCACCAATTAAGATCTTACAGATTATTCTTTCATTTATATTTTATTTAATTTAAATTTAGAAAAAAAATTATATAAAAACAAGTAGATAGTTTATATTTGCTATTTGCACAATTTGATACTATTTTTATATTATATTATATATTAAATGCGGGACCCACTCATTCTCAAAAGGAAATTATGCTCAAAAAACACGTACAGAGATTGTGCCTAAATTAAATTAGTACTACCTCTTTAACTTCCTCTTCAGTAATACGTCCATCTTCATTTTTGTCCACCCTGTAACATACATAAATAACAAGATGATGAGACTATTTCTGTATTAAACTGATTACTCATAAATATAAAGTTTGTTATTTCCGTTAATCATTTAATTAATGCTTACGCACATGTCGAAGAATATCTGAAGCCGAGAGTCAAAACTCTGATCGGTGATTTGAGACCAGTACTCATACAGCTCCTCCCTGCTGATCTTATCCACCTTCAACCTCCTTCTTCTACTCAATGCATCAAACAGTTCCAATGCAAATTCCTTCGAATCTCTCATTCCTTCATAATCACATATATATAAAATTAATCCCCAAATTCAAAATCAAATTTGATTGAAGTGTAAAATTATTGAATTTATCACTTTGTAAATTTACGATACCTGACTATGACTGTATAGTATACGAAGTAACAAATTGTTATTTTGTAATATAATTAGTAACGTAGAGTAGATCTAAATTTCATAAAATTGTCATACTTTTTGATAAGTTTATAGATTTTGTTACATTAATTATAACAAATATTATATTTTTACTAGTCTACAAATAAGAGACTAAATCAAGACTTCATAAAATTTAAATCTATGTAAAACTATACCTTCCCAATCAATCTTCATAAAATTTAAATCTATGCAAAACTATACTTTATAACTTAATAAGTGCAGTTCAACGTAGGCTAATAATTATATTTTAAAAAAATTACTAATTAGTCAAAGCCAAGTACAATACAATAAAATTTTTAATTTTAATCTTCAAACTAAGACCAAACAAATAGTTTCTCAACATATTAATTAAAAGATAAAGGAAATAATTAATTACCAATGCATTGAGCAAAATCTGAACGGTAGAGAAATCCGTCTTTGGAGAGTTTGCTAAAATTGCTTTGAACTTCGTTCCAGCCGTCGATTCCGTTGCTTTTCCGGTTACTGATGAATTTCAGTCCTTGAAGTGCTTTTTGAGCGCCGGAACGAGTTCGCTCCACCTGAGCTCGTTGCCGCCGCATTGCGCGAGCAGCCAACGCCGAATCCAAACCGCTACCGCCGCCTGTTCCAACAACGACGTTTAATGAGGAAGACGAGGAGAGCGCACGTGACGCCTGCGCGTGGCTCCACGAAAATCTCCGCAGCAACTCGGCTTTGAGCTCTTGAGAGAAATGCTTGGCTTTCGCAACCGCCTCCGCTTTTAACTCTTGTGAGAATTGTAGGAGACGATTCGACGAGCTCCGCCGTATAGTCGCTGACCGGGAAGTCGACGCCGACAAGGATGCCGTCGCCGGAGTATCAATTCCTCTGGTGGCGTCGTTGTCGACGTTAATGATCGTCGCGGGCTCGACACTGCGGAGAATGATTGTGTCATCGTCTTGGAGATCGAGCGTAACTTCAACGAACTCCTCCGCCGCGGCGGGGGAAGTGGAGTCGGTTCCCGGCGACGATGCCTCGCTCACCGTTCTCCCGGGGACGGAATCTGATGCCCAGCGGCGCTCGTGCCTAGTAAATCCCCTCATTGTACGTTTTCAGTAGAAATCAATGCTCGTTTAATTGAGTTGCTAATCAATTGTGTGGATAATCATTATCATTAGGAGGAGAAATAAATCATTAAATTATTAGCTATGGAGTTTTTAAAGGAGTGGAGTCGTCGGTGTGGAATTCAGACGCGTCCGGAATCTGCGAGAAAAGACACATACGCGGTGGTAGCCGCTTTTAAGGAGAGAGAAATTTGTAGAGAGAGAAAAAGGGAGGGAAATAGACGGGCTGGTTGAAGAGTCTCACTGGACAGAAATGGAGTCTGGAGAGGGAGGGACCCCTATCAATTGAAGAAGACTGAGTTATTTTTGTCTTTATATTCCATTTTCAAGTAAATTTATACTCTCCTATGTGCGGTTCCATTGAATAGTGTTTGGAGGTGACATCTGTTCAATATTTATATCAGTCTATGAGGGGCTTGTTTAGGTGGAGTGAAGCTGGTGAGAGGCCTGCCTGACCTTAGTATGTCTTCCGTCTAGAAGCTTTTGGGGGATATCGGACAAAATAAGATGAACATCATAATTTTTTTTTCACAGCGAAAATGTCGCTAAATGTATACTCACGGAAAAAAAAAATTCACAACAAAAATATCCCTAAATGTAACATTGTTATAAGATTTACAACGACACTTTTATTATAAAAATATCAAAAAGTATTTTGAATTTATCAGTTTTCTTTTTCTTTGATCCAAGTAAATAGAAACTGTATAATTTTTCTGTCCTTAAAAGATAATTGAAAGTATATTTTTTTAGTTCTTAATAGGATAAACAAAGGTGTATAAAATGTAGAGTAAGTATGTAATTTAGTAAGGTTTATTAGTATAAAAAAATAAAAATATTCATCATTTTATATAATTTTGTGGAGTCATTAAGGATAAATTTAAAAATTTTTACTTTTTTTCTTCTATTTTTATTTCTCTTAATTTGTGTAAAAATTATATTTTAATATTATCTTTTTAATGACAGAAGGAATATATTTATAAGAAAGTGATATTCTCATTGCGCATGAAAATAAAAATATAATCTTTTTATATAATTTGTTTATATAAATAATAACTGAGTTTAATATTTGACTCATGAGAAAATATCATATCCATTGCGGTTGTAATGAAAGTGGTGGTGGACTGGTGTTATTGATAAGAGTAAACCGGAGGTATGCTCTTATTTATTAAAGAATATTTATGTTTATTTGTTGTCATATAAATGAAATAACCTATCCACACATACAAAAATATACTTTTTTTAATTTAAAATATAAGATAATTATTAATTTTTAAAATTAATTTAAAATATTTTAAATTTAAAAAAATATGATTTTCTTTGATTTTAGTTAACATAATAATAAATATTATAAATTATGTTAAAAGTACTACTAATTGTAAAATTTATTATTCCCTCCGTCCCAAATTAATTGCATTTCTAGGACTTTTTAAAGTCAAATTGACTATTTTTAAAACTAATCTTTTTACTATTTTTGCTAACATATAGGTGAAAATATTATAACCAAAAGAAAGTATATACAATTTATTACTAATTTCAATTTTTATAATTTTAAAAATATATTTATATATGCTTAATTATTAATTTTAAAAATAGTCAATTTGACTTAAAAAGTCCTAGAAAAGCAATTAATTTGGGACGGAGGGAGTATTTTATAATTTTTAATTAATTATCTCAATTTTTAATTTAAAAAATATATGAAATTAATTTTTAGATGCCAATAATAATTTTATAATTTTACACGGAGGTAATAAAAAAAAAGTAGGTTGACTGCAATAATGATCGTGTGACTTCTGTCATCTCTCTCTCATTGTCACTGTGGTAATTAATGGGAATGAGTTAATGACAATGGGGCGAGATATAACTTTGCGGTAATTAAGGCGGTTGTGGTAATTAAACTAGAGTTGTCTTATCTTTCTTAAATATCTTAGCCTAAATAATTTTGTGAAGTCTTTTTGATTTTCAAAATTGCCCTTTAACTTTTAAAATAACTCTTATTTTGTCTTTTTAAAATAATTTTTTTTATCTTTTTATTTATTTTCTTAAATTTTATAAAAAGTTTCTTTTTCAGGCTATTCAAAACCTAATAAGTCCACTTTCAAAAGTCCACTTTCAAAAGTATTACACTTATATCATTAACCTTGAATTTAAGTTTTTTCTCTTAAACATTTCCAGTCCAAAATGGACTCTCATTATTTTGCCTTTTGAAAACAAAAGATATATAGCAAGTTGACACAGCCTCTATAAGCTAGCTTGACTAAAAGAAGATGAAGTAGCATTAATTATAAAAAAAATAGAGGAAATTTTTATTTTCACAAGTAAAAATTAATATTTTTATAAAATTTCTCTCACATAATTGTGAGATTCGTTTATTATTTATGTGTGAGGAATTTTATAGAATTATCACTTTTGCTTTTGAAAATATCAATTCCCAAAATATATAATTAATCATCAAACTATGCTAAGTTTTCTCCGAAGTATTTACTTCTTTTTACTAGCTAGTAAACATGTGGTTATATTCACATTTTCCATATTGGAGCCAATTTTTTAAATCAAAAGAAGCTTTTATGCTTTTAGTTACATGTAATAGCCATGCTTAACTAGCAAAAAAAAATGAAATCATGTATTTTGTGCTTAAATAGAGTACATTCAAGAAAAAAGCATAATTGATGAAATAAGTTGCCTCAAAATTAATATATTTTCGACGAAATATTCTCTCAAAAATATTTTGTTTTTGACGAAATTTTATCTGAAAAGGTGACTGATGTGATAAAATTATGTACTGCAAGTGCACAACGTCTATTGTAGACTTGACAAATACAGGTCGAACCACAAAGACTAGATTAACTATCAAATCCTTAATTTATATTCTAGGCAAAATAGAAATAATCTAAAAAAATGGTGGAGATAACTAATTAACTAATAATGAAATTTAATTATCAATAATAAAAACTAGTAATGAGAAAAATTATCTAGGAATCTGAATCCACTAAATAATAACATAATAATTAAGTTCTTATTTTCCGAATTAATTCTCAACGTAGTTTTTCCTTCTATTTAAAAATAATGATTCATACAATTAATATGGGCAAACATAAATTATGAAAAAAATCACAGATTAACTATAACTTATCAAAATCTCGTAATTAATATAAAAACCATAAACGAATTTTGCGCAAAGGTAAAATGAAGACAAAAATAATTAAGCAATAAAGTACTAATTTCGGAACGAAAAGAAACTATTAATTATGAAATACCTAGTTTTATTATCAACCTAGGTATTAAAATTTAGTTACCGATTCAATTAAATGCAAAACTTATGTATTATTACTATTAATTGCATGTATAAAAATTAAACTACTCTAAACTATATTACATAAACACTAACACATGAGTAATAAGGAAATTATTAGACACATTGTGATATAATATGTAATAGTTAAGTACTTAAATAATAACTAAACGCATTAATCTATTTGCTGAAAAGGAAATGGGAGGAAATAAAAAGAACTTTTCATTAATAGCATTAAAACAAAAATAATTTTTATAAACCAATGCTCCTGCAACTTGCTTTATGGAGGATTTCAATCAAAGTAGAAACATAAAAAACTAAAACCTGTTACTCCCTCCTTGTTCCAGGCGAGAGTAAGAAAAAGAAAAAGAAAAAGAAAAAGAAAATAAAAAGTAACCCCTTTCCCTAAAACAAAAGACTTATTTATAGGAAAAAATAAATTATAACCTAATTTAAGCTATATTGAACTTGGTCTTCTTCTTTTTTTTCTTATTCCTTTATTTTCAAATTGATTACAACTCCATCATGATAATCTTTTAGAGTCCATTTTAATCTTCAAAAACTGGAATAATTATCTTTTACTTGATCAAAAGATAAATAAAATATTATCTCCTACAAAACAAAACAAAACAAAATATATTAGTTAAATAAAATATACATATAAATTCATAAAAATGAGAATATTAAAATGTATAATTAATGTGCATATCAAATACCCTTATACTTAGCTTTTACTCGTACTCGAGTAAAAGAAAAGAAAAGAAAAGAAAACTAGAACTATTCCATTTTCGTAGGAAACACAATTGCACTTAGCATCTGCAACAAGCCTTTAAACCCTAAGGTTATCCCAAGTGGACGAGTTTTGTCTCGAGGGTTTACGATGAATATACCCACAAAATTCAAAATAAAATCTTTTTGAGTTTAACCGATTGTGAAATCGAAAGAAATTTTTTAACTATTCATGAGTATTGTACAAAATTAGACTAGTTAAGTTATTTATATTCATCACACTTTTCAGCGTGAACATTGATGCGTCTTGAGACTTGAATACCCAATTTGGCAGATATGTTAAGCTGTTATTTTAATATTAAGTTTTTTTAGTGGTATATCAGTTTTTGTTGTGATAAAAATAAAAATAAATGTTTTTTTACATAAAAATTATGTAAAATATAATTTTTTTTAAAAAATTGATAGTTAAAATTTATTATTTCTACCCTCTTCACTAAGAATGTGCATATATTTAACATCAGTAAGAATGTTTCATAAATGATTTTAACACATTGTATTTATGAAACATACTCATTCTTCCCAAAATTAATGATTATGCTACTTATTATTATAATTTGTTTCAAATTAAATATTTGTCTACTTTTAAAGTAATGTTATGTGAATTTTATTTTTGCAGAATATTTACGATGAATAGTTATGTTCAAATCATGTGTTTTTGGGAAGGTGAAGTTTTGACAGAAAATATAAATGACTTCAGATACTCAATAGGTTCGAAAAAGGTTGTCATCATATAACGTAACACCTTGTATAACGAGCTGATTCATAAACTCTACAATGAGTTGGGAAAAGACCCCTCCCAATGAAATTTTAAATTATGTTATAAATATCCAAGCTATATTGTGAATGGGGTGACTAAGTTTTATAGATTGAAAATTAACAATGATAATGATGTTAATATTATGTTAGGTATTCCAAAAAGATGCTACAATAATAATTATGGAGTAGAATTATATATCGAGCTTGAACAAGTTACTTCATCATTAATAGGTTCTAATAATTTTTTAATGGGGCATAGTGGATACACTAATTTGTTAACTCAGCCCAGCCCATCAACTTTGTTACAGTCAGAAAAGATGAATATGTCATATGGAGGTGCTTCTTAAATGTATCAAAATCAAGACTTTGGTGTTGGTGGTAGTGGTCGTGGAGGCATGTCATTGTATGATGAACAAAATTATGACCACTACTACAATCGCAGTGGAGAACATATTGTTCAGGGAGCCTGCAGTCCAAATAATGTAGTAGAAATTGAGGATGAAGAAGATACACGTTAGGGCCTTGACCCGAATTTGGTTTCTTCAACTATCATTAATATTACTTCACGTGATCATTTTCCTGATAGCTATGGTGCAAGTAGGATTCCTCCCACTGATGATAAGGGAAGTGATGAAGATGGCTTAGTGCCTAGCCGAGAGAATGAGGATAATGCTTATATTAGTAATGTCGGTGATGTTAATGTGTCTATCCGAGAACATCAACCTATAATTTCATGGTTTCAAACTAAGGAGCTAAAAAATGAGATAACTGATCACGGTGGTTGTGGGGGCAACATTTGATAGTTCTTGTGATGAATTATACCTTGATGCTTTTTTTGCAAACAAAGATGTTCTCAAATCAGTAGTTGAAGGGGTACACATTAAGGAATGTAAAATTTTTGACACTTACAGGAGCAATGAGACAATTTATGAAGTCGAGTGTAAAAGTGAAAAATGCCCTTGGAGGCTTCGTGCATCCAAATTAAAGAAACACAGATATTTTGAGATCACAAGATTGTCATATGAACACATATGTCAGTTTGTAAATCCCTCCTAAGATCATGCTAATTTTACAGCAAAGTTTATTGGAAACACCATCAAATCAATGGTTATGTAAATTTTGTATGTTAATATTGTCAATAATTTTTGGTAACTTATTTAAAGAGTCCTATCTAATTAAAATTATGTACTTTTTTATTAATGTAATCAGATTGCAAAAAACCTAAATACCAAAGTGGTGGATACAATCCATGATCAACAAAACATACGAATATGATGTGACGTACAAAAGGGCGTGGTATGGCAAACAGGCTGCAATTATTGTAATTTATGGTAATTGGGATACATCATATGTACAACTCCTTAGATTCATGACCACTATTAAGACATACAATATGGGGAGTGTTGTAAAGATTGAGGCTAACTCGTACGTATTTGGTCAAGGTAAATCTCTCTTTAAGCGTACGCGGTGGGCATTCAAGCCGGTGATTAATTGTTGGTTACATGCTTGTCCAATTCTCACCATTGATGGTACTTTTTTAAAAGGTAAATACAAGGAAAAATTACTGGTTGCCATGCAATTTGATTTGAGAATGCGATAATACCCTGTTACTTATGGTTTAGTTAACGAGAAAATAGTTGACAATTGATCATGATTTTTGAAACTTCTTTGTCAATATGCGTGCAAGAAATGGTGGAAAGTGTGTTTGATTTCTGATCGTGTACAGGGCATAATACAAGCTATGAATGCACAAGAAAATTAGTTCACTGTGCCTGCTGGGGTTCATCGTTTTTGTCATCATCATGTTCAAAGCAATTTTTGCATCTGCAAACCTAGGTTCATACTTGAAAATACTCTGTTGGAAAGCGGGGATCACCCATCAAGTACAAAAATTTGAGGCATACATGAAAGAAATAAAAAAATATCTCGTGAAGCTTATGATTGGTTGCGTAATATCCCGTTGGAGATTTGGTCACTTGCCCATAACAGTGGCTGTCGATACGGTGTCATGACCTCAAACTTAGTGGAATGTTTTAACAACAATATAATGTCTACTCGAAAATTATCGATCATTGCCATGGTTGAATATATATTTTACTGATCTGTTGAACTGTTCCATCTGAAACAGACAAAATCTTTGAAAGAAATCAATGATGGGCACGAGTTTTGTATTGAGTCTAGGAAAAAGTTTAAAAGAATTATGTAGAAGGTAACAACTCACGTGGTAAATTCATACAATGTAGTAATTGGTATATGTGATGTCAAAATTGCACAAGTTCGACGTAATAACAATTAGAAGGGAGGAAAGATACAAGTTGTACGATTGAACAAATGGTCTTGCTCGTGCGAAAAGCGGAAAGTAGAACGATGTCCTTGTTCTCATGTTGTTACGGCATGTATGAGGATAAAAAAAGATTGGAGTCCCTACATTGTAGATCATCACAAAAATGTTCAATATGGCGTTGAGATTTTAATACCTAATGTAAATTTGAAGAGGACAAAGAAAAAAGATAGAGAGAGAGGTGGCACGACAAGAATCCATACAGAGATGGAGATGTCCAATAGAGTAAAGTACCATAACCTCAATGTAGTACAAATTATAGTAAAGTACCATAACCTCAACGTCATTAAATTTTATATAAAATAGAATTTTATATGCAAACAAATGTAGTTTTGTACGATTTCTATCAATTGTTAATGTGTTGTACTTATCTTCAATATTTTCTTTATTATAATTACGATGAATGCATGTTATGATAATATGCTACTCATTTATAAACCAAATGAAGAATAAACTGTTTAAGAAATAAAACACTAACATATATAGATATAATTTTAATACTAAATATAACCCAATAAGATAGGCACAAGAAAATCTAAACTTATCTATCTATGCACCCGGTCATGTCTGCCATATGGCCTCCCTCTATCTCTAGCCTCTCTCAGAGGTCCTTTACGTGGTCCCTGAATGTATATAGAGGGTGTCTCTACATGCTGTGCAGGTGGAGGTGTGGGCAATGTCCCCGAAAATATCTGCATTGAGGAAAAAACTTGATAGCTTGATGGAACTAGGGAATGGTTGTGTATATACTAAATGATACAGAGTACAAAATTGAGATGAATCATAGTCCATATCATCTATCTTTACGTCTTTTTGCAACATCCGAGATGAAGATGGGATGTCGCATGGCTGAGAGGTTTACGGGATGTCCTCACGACCTCTAATATCGCCTCGTACATGTCTGTGTTCGGTGTAAACTGGTGTTGAGAATGTACCCGTACGTTAACTGCCACATCCACGTGTGCAGGGTAAACTAGATTCTGGGACGGGATCAGTTGGCTGATAGTCTAACAAGTGTGACTGGCCTACATTAGTAAGGGTCCTAGTACATATCCTCATAGATTCAATAATATGAAGAAATGCATTATCATCTACGTTTACACATCGGTATGACTCTACCAATGTATGGTATACACGTGCAAGATTCTCAACATATACATAGAATATATCATGTCATACGTAAAATGAAGATAATATCTTACAATATAATGATGTATCAACGTATTTACACTGATTTATTATATTATTTTAGTCTATGCAAAGTTATAACAACAACAACAATAATAATAATAATAACAATCATTTAAAAAATAACAGTGTAGCAATAAATTAATTATTTTTGAACATACCAAATAAGTTGTAGGTGTCCCCTCGAACTCCCTCGTCGTCTGCTGAGTTAGCTTAGGATTCAAAATCTGATGTCGTGTAACGCTTCGATACTAAGGCATGTAATCAAGGACACACTCTGGACGCTCATGTGTATCCTTTCCAATAACCATAAGAGTTCCCCTAATACCCTACAATGTTCTATGGTAGTTGTGTTGTGCCTCCCAGTTCGTATGCGAGCAACCAATAATGTTGTGAAGATATGTACTATTTTTTAGAGCCCGAGGTATGAACTGTCGGAGGACTCTATCGGCATAATGTCATTCTACCGCCTCAAAACATATCAGTGGGTATCTAACACACCAAAGACCCTGACCGGTACTATAATATGCTGACAATAAATTCATCATATCGTCTGTGTATGGCTGCCAAACAAACTAAGCATCTCTCAGTGTGTCTAAGTTGTATCGATGAATTGGCACGGTATGTGAGCAACATGGTCAAGCACATAGTGCACGTTCCATGATGAGTCAATTTTATATCTATAAATTGAGTATTTTTAGCTTGATGATTTGTGAGTTTTTGAGTAATTTATATTCTTTTTTATGTATTTTTATCTTATTGTTATGAAATATGTCTTTGTATCACTTTTATGTATTTTTACTTTGTTTTGCAGGAAAAAAAAATAAAAGGGTATTTGGATCAATGTCCATAATTTATCATTGACATAGTAGCCCATTGAGGCCCAATTTCGTCATTGGTCCAGCCTTTATCTCTCAATGTTCAAAGAAGGAAAGTTGTAGATCTATTTCTTAGCTTTCCGAATCATCTTGAAACGCCTAAATCGAAGTTCGGATGAGAGAGTTATGACCATTTTACCAACATACGTCAAAGCTGAAAATTTCAGGAAATTGAGCCTTTGGACAGATTGACCTTTGGGGCTTCGGTTGAGATTTGAATTGTGTTAGAGTTTCAAAATGAAAATGTGTTCTTCTTAAAGATTGTAGTAGACTTCTCAAGCTTTCTGTAAAGGTATGGTGGAAAAAATTTTGAGTTCATTTGGGCTTCCAAATATTGATTTTTAGATAGCTAATCGGAATCCCGCATGGACTGAATTCCTGTTCAGACCAGTTGGAGTATTTGGGCCATAACTTGAGCTTCCCAACTCCAAATCAGGTGATTCAAAGCCCAAATTGATTAGAAACTCCAGGGCTACAACCTTTGTTCTTTGCCCAAGTCCAAATTCAGTGGTTTGCTAATTCAAAATTGGCTTACAAGGTGTTGATCAGTTAGTTGACAGATTTGGATTTTTAGCACATCACATGGGCACGTTTTTGGCTTGATATTTGCTTTGGATGGCTGATGCACATGACTTAGATTAGTTGTTGGATCTTGACCATCTTGTATGCTTGAGTGCCTATAAATAGCAAGAGGTGTTTCAACACCAACACATCAATTCACCACCAATTTACACATTCATATTCCAACTCCTTCACATCATATCCTTGAGAGCATTCTCCATATTAGTTTGTTAGTATAGGAGTAGGGAGAGGAAGTAGACCTCCAGGGGGAGGCTACTCTCCTCTCCATTTTTATAGTTCAAGAGCAAGCAAGAGATCAACATTTATGGAAGCAAAGAATCAAAGGCGAATGTTTGGAGATTGAAGATTGTGATCCGAAGTGACAGTCGGATGTCAAAACAAGTTTTTCTTCTCTAAACTCTTCCTTTATTTTTTATATTCTATTATTGTTGAATATCTTGTAAATTATATTTGCATATTTGCTATGAACTCTTCTCTTTTCTTCTATTTAGTTCCAATGGGATGTTGAACTTTTTATACATTATTTGTTCTTTCTTATATGAAGTTCATTCTCGATAATCTGTTTTAACTGTTGAATGATATTTTTTCCGATTGATTTAATGTGATCAGTTAAGTTAATTTGATTAATATCATTTGCTAGATTAAGGGATAATATTACGTGTAATTGATATTGTTCCTAATCACAAGTAGTAATTAGTGATACATGATTGTGGTCAAGCTTTTGAGTATTGCTATGATTATTGGAAGACAGGTTAAATAATCTGAGCTTGTGTGATTGTTGCTTGGAATAGTCTAATTCCCTTGTTCTTAATGCTGCTATTATATTAAATCTAGAGAGCTTGTTCTAGGTTGTATAATGGTTAGAATCTTGTGAAGAGCTTGTTTCATTGAGTGATAATTAAGGGGAGTTTCGGGTAGTAGAGCTTGTTGTTACCTAGGGCTATTAATTTCATTGAAGGATAAATATTGCTATGATAAGGTGATATTGAACGGAAGAACTAAAATCTTTATTTTATTCTTATTTTGTTTTAGTTAATTAGTTAAATAAAATTCCAACCCCCCCTTTTGGTTTACAAAGTATAAATTTAGACTAATCATTCTCTGTGGGATCGACTCTTACTTGCACTACTACATTAATATCTTTTGCAGTAAGGTTTTATTTTTGGGTGCTTGCGACAGCACACCATTCCACCTACAAGGAATATTTACTGTTAATAATTTATTTGCTTAGCCTATATGTATGGTTTTGCATTTTTCTCTATCAATCATATCAATGCTAAAGTAATTTTGTAACTAATATAACGTAATTTGAATTAATTAAATATCTTGAATATCAACATTAGCATTAATAAAAAATTTTAAAATAAGACACATAAACTTGTGTGTACATGACACCTATTCAATCTTCAATATGTGTGTGTGTGTGTGTATATATATATATATACACACACACAAACACACACACACATTTATATTTAACAACAATGTATATTCTTTGCCAACAGTAACTAGTACCAAACCATGAGTACATCGACCTTATTTTATATAGACAATAAGTTTCAATTACCTTGCACCACACGGCCTGCATGGCAGACAAAATGGTGTAGATAAGCTAGACTCTGATAGCATGTCTGTAAGCATTTCATTATGATCTGGTCGCCTACGCGGCGTTGTAGATTTAAAGCGCTCCCAAGTCCATATCTACAACCGTACAAGAACAATTTATACGATGTAATTACAAAATTATGAATATGTTATTAACAAATGAGTCAAATAAATCATTACCTATAATAATACTAAACAGTCTGCGACATCGCTGGTAGCTGGATTAGTCCCACGAGATAATAAATAATGTTATAAATAAGCTAGACGTGCACTACCCCAGCTGTATGTATGCCCCCACCCCCAGATCCTTTGGTAAAAGTAAAAACTTTAACTTAACACGATTTTGTGTACTATCACAAAATATGTGGGTTATGAGTATAAGTAGCTGAGCCCTAATGTGGTATGATAATGTATAATCAGTAACATATGTCTGTATTAAGTCGAACAGCCACCACAACCTAAGGCTATTAGAACTAATATCCATATTAGGAGTCGGTTTACTTCCGAGAAGATGCTCAACTAAATTGCACCACTCCGGAATGGTAGTACTCCCATCGTTAGTATGTGTTGATAGTAGTATGCACACAAGCCAATCATATTTGATATGATGTAGCATAGACTTTGTAATCTTATTCATTTATTAATAAAAGAATTGATTTTCTTAAAAGGCATTTTACATTATCTACATAGTGCTGTTATATTAAATGTGATAAACCCACAGTTTTGAGCAATGCTTTTAGAATCATGATGGTGATCATGCTAATGAGATCTAAATTCAAGATAGCTCACAAACTAAAATTGTTCCTAATCGTTGGATTACTAAATTGGGGATTAGTGAATCCGGATAGATTAGTACATACGTTGCTTGCTCTTAGGAAGAGGATGATTGATCTCATAATCATTTGTGTGGAGACACTAAAGCAAGTATGTAAGTGCTTATTAGAGAATAAGTTCACTGAACGTGGCTCGCTAAGGAATACCTAATGGAGTTTTACTCGTCTGTCTATAAGAATTCCTCTAGTGATAGTAGTACAAGTGATCCTTGGACTTGAGATCATCATAGTATCTTGTGTATGATGAGTTATACTTTGACATGTCCCTTAAGACCTTTAGGGTATAACAAAGGGTATGATTGGGTATAATAAGTTGTACATGAAGATAGGTCAATGATCAACAAAGAATCTACCACGTCTAGTAAAAGATGTGAATGTTCTATGTGATTCGATAAATGACAACTCAGTAGTCCTTGGCCAAGGCAGAATGAAATTAGAAAGGAGTTTCTAATTTGCATTAATCAGAGTTGTGCATTTGGGAATCGAAATACATATAATTAAATAAAATAAGACTTGACAGTAAATCCATATCTTATATTTAATTGGGACATTGTATGGTAGAAGGATTGAATTGTACGGTAACTATTTACTCAAAGGTTCTTTTGTGATTAATGTTGAAATCTATATTATCTGAAAAGTCGTTGATCGCTAAGGGGGCTTACCCTTATTGTAGAATAAATATTATTTATTTAAATAAATTAAATAGTTTAATTTATTTATTTAAATAAGATTAGAATTGTTCTAATTGATTTATTCACAACCAGTTTAATATGGAGAACCTAAAGGGTCACACCGCAAAAGAAAAATATTTATTTAAGAAGTAAATGGCATAATTGTAATAATAAGTTAAGTGTATTTAATTTACTCTATGGAGATAGAATAAATTAAATAGCTTAATATTTATTATTTAATATTTTGGAAATATTAAATATAAATTAATAAGAGGAGTCTTATTATTATTATTACTTTTACTATTATTTAATTCCTAATAGAGATTGGGAATTAATTAATAGAAGTACTCTTCCATGGATTCCTAATTGGATTAGGAGCATTATTAATTAAAGGAGTTTAATTATAATATAAACCCTAATCCTAAATAGTTTAGGGAAGGGTTATTCCTACATCTATAAATAAGAGGGGTCTTATCATAGATTAGGGTTACACACTCTTGCATTAGATTGTGGAGAGTACTTACAATTTCTATAGAGATAGAAACTAGGGTTTTGCCAAATACTCAACTTCTTGAATACTTGTTCTTCCTTGGTGGATCACCTCTAGAGGCCAAACACTTGGGTGGCTAACGTTGATCAAAGGAAGAAATCACACCGTAGCATTCGAGGAGAACACGAAGGACTAGGAGTTGAACTTGTACCCGATGAAGCTTTGTTCTACGAGGGTATAATTCTTATTCTCTTTCTTTTTCGTTTATATCGTTAATTGAGCACATTGATCGATCATGGTGATGGTTTGTATAAAATTTTAAAATCCGTTTTATCGCGCTTCCGCTCTATTTATGTAATTTGATTGCATGCTCGCGTTATATACAAACCTAACAGTGGTATCAGAGCCTAATCTTGTGCTAATTATCGATATTGATGATTCCATGTATGCTTGATATGCGATTGGATCGAAGTTTTTGGGCAGAATAAAAATTTTGAATCAGCGACACTGCGCAGCTGCGCCGCCTCCAGTTTATTCTGGAGCGCAGCTGCGCCGAAACCCATAATCGGTTTTTTTTGGGGGAGCAGCGCAGCTGCGCCGTTGTCCAGTTCTTTTTTGGCGCAGCTGCGCCGGCTAGCAGAATCCAAATTTTTTTTTCCTTCAATTGAAATAAATGGTTTATTTAATTGATATAAGTTTAAAATAAAAGAGTTTATTTTATCTGGAATAGGATTTCAGATTGCTAAAATTAAAGGAGTTTAATTTGGATTTGGTTTTTGATTAAAATAAAATAGTTTATTTTGTTTCAAAACTAAATATTAGCAAAACTTTTGCCCATTAATTGATATCAATGCATATATGGAATGGATTTATTATTCATGAGATGAATGTTATTTATTGATACATATAGAGATATGTATGATAATAAATAGGGATTGATTATGGACTATTGACCAATGTGTGATTGGATTTATTTTAGTGGATGCTTGAATGTATGAGTTTTTATAAATGGGGTCTGCGTACCTCGTCTTCTCTAATTTTTTTCTTAATGTTAATTCTATCTCCCTCCTATGTACTTCCCCTTGACTGCTGATCAAGGTTTCTATTTATTGTAAATAGTTTTTTGTAATAGGAGTAGTTAGAATTAATTTTGAAGAATTGGAGACAAAGGAGCAAGGAGCTCTTGAAGACCCGTTTGTAATGGAGCCCGGGTTTAAATGTAATAGTTATATTTAAATTTTATTCTTGCACCCTAGGTTTGACCTTTTGGTTCACTTGGTGGCTCTAGTGAACCAAACTAGAATAAAAGTCCATAATCAATCCGGGTAGAATATAGTATTCTATATGTGCATGCTTACTATATATATATATTATATATTATCAAACATGCTTCGCATGTAAAATAATATGACGCGTATTTTATATATATATGTGCATGCGCGCTAAACAAGATAAGACTAATAATAATAAACCCCTCAAAGTAATTATATTAAGTCCTAAGCGTTCAAAGATATTTGGAATATCGAACGTCGCCTTCTAGCATGGTAAAGCGATAGAGTATTAAATATTTAATATGAGTTTGTTGTGTCACACAAGGCAAGTATTAAATATTTAAGATGTTGCTTTATCATATTTGATGCTTATAAATAGACTGAACGATGCTGTTTTGTTGTGTCACACAAGGAAAGTGTTTTTCTTTCGAATATATGGAAGTGGTAGGTTGGACTTAACTTAGATAATTTTGATTCGGATGTGTCACACTTGATCAAAATAATCTAAGAGGCAAAATACAAGGAGTTACATAGTGATGTAATTGACAATAGTTGTCTACCTATTTATTTATATATAGTTTGTTGTGTCACACAAGGCTATATACATTTGAAATGGGATCCTTATTTTCACTAGCAAATCTTTAATTAGATTTGCCGAACTATATAATGAGGGTAATATGGTTTGACAAAAATAGTGGGAGATACCAATTTAAATAAAGACCTAATTTATTTTGATAATTAATTAAATGAATGAATGCTAAAATATTGTCTATTTCACATGCAGAATTTAAAAATGTCAAACTCACTATCACTGCGTAGCATACTTGATGCTAACAAATTGACCGGACTGGTTAAGGAATCTGAGAATTGTTCTCACTGCTGAAAAGATTTCTTATGTCCTAAATTCGCCAGTCCCTGCAAGTGTTGCAGAAACAGCCTCTGAGGAAGAGATTGCTACTTTTAGAAAGTGGCAAGATGATGCAATCTTGGCTCAATGCATCATGCTCGCATCCATGAGTAACGAGCTTCAGCGTCAGCATGAAACTATGGATGCTCCTACTATATTGTTGCACCTCAAAGAGTTGTATGGTGAGCAAAGTAAGACTGCTAGATATCAGATATCTAAGGAGCTCTTCCGATCTCGTATGACCGAGGGCACTGCTGTTGAGACTCATGTCCTTAAGATGATCAATTTGATTGAACAACTTGGACAGCTAGGGTTCGTGATGGATGGGGAGTTAAGCCAAGATTTGATCTTGCAGTCACTCCCGGACACCTTCTCACAATTTGTTGTGAATTTTCACATGAATAAGTTGGACGTCAGCTTGCCTGAGTTACTTAACATGTTGAAAACTGCTGAAGGTCACTTCTCATCCAACAAGAACCAAGTCTTACTAGTGGATGATTCTTCCAAGAAAAGGAAGAGGCCCAAGGTATCTTCTGAAAACAAGAAAAATAAGAAGGCTAAGGGCAAGGCGAAGAGAAAGGATAATAAGAAACCTAATCCAGATAGCAAGGAAATTTGCTACCATTGCAATAAGCCGGGACATTGGAAGAGGAACTGCAAGGAGTATCTTGTGGGCCAAAAGAAGCTTGGAGAAGCTTCGACTTCCGATCTAGGTTTGTTCATGATTGAAATTAATTTTTCTGAAAGTCAAAATTCTACTTGGGTATTGGATACCGGCTGTAGTTCTCACATATGTAATAATATGCAGGGACTAAGCAGAAGTAGGAAGCTGAACAAGGATGAAGTCGTCCTACGAGTGGAAAATGGAGCAAAGGTTGCTGCATTGGCTGTAGGGACTTAATGTTTAGCACTGTCTTCGGGCAAGTTCATTAGTTTAAATAATTGTTATTATGTTCCAACACTCATTAGAAACATTATTTCAATTTCTGTATTGGATATGGATGGTTTTGATATTATAATAAAGAACAACAGTTGTTCTATTTATAATAAAAATATTTTATATGGTGTTGACAATTTACTGAATGGACTTTACATACTTGACTTGCATGAAAATATACTTCAAATTGAACAAACTAAGAAAAGAAAAAGAGATGATGTTAATTATACCTTTATGTGGCACTGTAGACTCGGTCATATCAATGAAACAAGATTATCCAAGTTGCATAAAGATGGGCTTTTAGAGCTATCTAATTACGAATCATATCCAACTTGTGAATCTTGTCTCATGGGTAAGATGACTAAATCTCCTTTTAGTGGAAAAGGAGAAAGAGTTACAGAGTTGTTAGCGTTGGTACACACAGACGTATGTGGACCTATGACAACGAATGCACGAGGAGAGTATTCTTATTTAATTACTTTCACTGATGATCATTCTAGATTTGGATATGTGTATTTAATGAAATACAAATCTGAATCGTTTGAAAAGTTCAAAGAATTCAGAAGTGAAGTAGAGAAACAAACTGGTAAAACTATTAAGATTCTTCGATCGGATCGAGGAGGGGAATACTTAACCAATGAGTTTCTCAATTGTCTCAAAGAAAATGGTATAATCTCACAATGGACTCCACCAGGGACGCCACAGTTAAATGGTGTATCTGAAAGGAGAAATCGAACATTGTTGGACATGGTTCGATCCATGATGAGTTTTACCGACCTTCCAGTATCATTCTGGGGTTATGCCCTAGAAACGGCTACATATCTACTTAACAAGGTACCTACCAAATCCGTCCCAAAGACCCCATATGAGATATGGACAGGGAGGAAACCAAATCTTAAGTATGTTAAGACTTGGGGTTGTCCAACTTATGTCAAAAGGTTTGAGCATGATAAGCTAAAGACTAGATCCGACAAGTGTAGATTTGTGGGATACCCTAAAGAAACTGTAGGGTATTATTTCTATCATCCCAATGATCAAAATGTGTTTGTTGCGAAACACACTGCCTTCTTGGAAAAGGAGTTTATCCTTGAAGGGGTCAGTGGGAGTAAGATATATCTTGAAGAAGTTCAAGAACCATAAAATACTACGGATCAAAGTCAGGTACCTGACCAAGTAGAAGAACCTACTGTACCACTACCTATTCGTAAATCTGGAAGAGTACCGAAGATACCTGAGAGGTATGGATTCATCATAGAGGATGATGATGAGGTACGCATCATAGATGATGATGATCCATTGACTTACGAAGAGGCTATGAGTAGTGAAGACTCAGAGAAATGGCTAGAAGCCATGAAATCCGAGATGGACTCCATGTATGAAAATCAAGTATGGACTTTGGTTTCACCACCTGAGGGCATTAAGCCTATTGGGTGTAAATGGGTCTTTAAGAGAAAGACTGGAGCGGACGGCAAGGTAGAGACCTATAAGGCCCGACTGGTTGCAAAAGGTTTCAAACAAAGACAAGGAGTTGACTATGATGAAACCTTCTCACCAGTAGCTATGCTCAAGTCCATTCGGATTTTGCTTGCAATTGCAGCTTATTATGACTACGAGATCTGGCAAATGGGCGTGAAAACGGCCTTCCTCAATGGAGAGCTTGAGGATAATGTATATATGATACAGCCATAGGGTTTTGTTTCAACGGTTGGAACAAACCAAGTCTGTAAGCTACAACGATCCATTTATGGGTTGAAGCAAGCTTCTCGAAGATGGAACATCCGTTTTGATGAGATAATCAAAAGGTTTGATTTTATCAAAAATGAGGATGAACCTTGTGTGTACAAGAAGGTTAGTGGGAGCGCTGTTTCATTCCTTGTATTATATGTTGATGACATATTACTGATAGGGAATGATGTTCCTATGCTACAGTCGATCAAAATTTGGTTATCTAAACACTTCTCCATGAAGGACTTGGGTGAGGCATCCTATATTTTGGGGATAAAGATCTATAGAGATAGATCTAAAAGGATGCTGGGCTTGACCCAAGGAAAGTACATTAACTCGATGCTAAAGAAGTTTAGCATGGAAGTTTCCAAGAGAGGTCTCATGCCGATGAGCCATGGAATACATCTCTCCAAGAAACAGGCCCCAAAGACACCTGAGGAGAGAGACCGGATGAGTAAGATTCCTTATGCTTCCGCAATAGGATCTATCATGTACGGTATGATATGTACTAGACCAGATGTCACTCATGCACTTAGTGTGACGAGCAGATATCAGTCGAATCCAGGAGAAGAGCACTGGAAGGCTGTGAAAAACATCCTAAAGTACTTGAGAAGAACTAAGGATGTATTTCTTGTCTACGGTGGGTCTGAATTGAAACTAGAGGGCTATACAGACTCAAGTTTTCAAACGGACCAAGATGACAGTAAATCCGTTTCGGGGTATGTGTTTAACTTAAACGGTGGCGCGGTGAGTTGGAAGAGTTACAAGCAGCAAACAGTTGTTGATTCAGTGACAGAGGCAGAGTACATAGCTGCAAGTGAAGCTGCAAAGGAAGCTGTTTGGATGAAGAAGTTCATAACTGAACTTGGAGTGGTTCCTAGCATTAGAGGAGCCGTACCTTTATTCTGTGACAACAACGCAGCTGTTGCGCAGGCTAAGGAACCCAGGTCTCATCAGAAATCCAAACACGTGTTGCGGCGGTTTCAGTTGATTAGAGAGATCATTGAAAGAGGAGATGTCACCCTGGAGCGTGTGGACTCTCAAGACAACATTGCAGATCCATTTACTAAAGCTTTAACTCAACAGTAGTTTGATCATCACTTAGAGAAGATGGGTATTAGATACCATGACGATTGGCTTTAGTGCAAGTGGGAGATTGATAGTAGTATGCACACAAGCCAATCATATTTGATATGATATAGCATATACTTTGTAATCTTATTCATTTATTAATAAAAGAATTGATTTTCTTAAAAGGCATTTTACATTATCTACATAGTGCTGTTATATTAAATGTGATAAACCCATAGTTTTGAGCAATGCTTTTAGAATCATGATGGTGATCATGCTAATGAGATCTAAATTCAAGATAGCTCACAAACTAAAATTGTTCCTAATCGTTGGATTACTAAATTGGGGATTAGTGAATCCGGATAGATTAGTACATACGTTGCTTGCTCTTAGGAAGAGGATGATTGATCTCATAATCATTTGTGTGGAGACACTAAAGCAAGTATGTAGGTGCTTATTAGAGAATAAGTTCACTGAACGTGGCTCGCTAAGGAATACCTAATGGAGTTTTACTCGCCTGTCAATAGGAATTCCTCTAGTGATAGTAGTATAAGTGATCCTTGGACTTGAGATCATCATAGTATCTTGTGTATGATGAGTTATACTTTGACATGTCCCTTAAGCCCTTTAGGGTATATCAAAGGGTATGATTGGGTATAATAAGTTGTACATGGAGATAGGTGAATGATCAACAAAGAATCTACCACGTCTAGTAAAAGATGTGAATGTTCTATGTGATTCGATAAATGACAACTCAGTAGTCCTTGGCCAAGGCAGAATGAAATTAGAAAGGAGTTTCTAATTTGCATTAATCAGAGTTGTGCATTTGGGAATCGAAATACATATAATTAAATAAAATAAGACTTGACAGTAAATTCATGTCTTATATTTAATTGGGACATTGTATGGTAGAAGGATTGAATTGTACGGTAACTATTTACTCAAAGGTTCTTTTGTGATTAATGTTGAAATCTATATTATCTGGAAAGTCGTTGATCGCTAAGGGGGCTTACCCTTATTGTAGAATAAATATTATTTATTTAAATAAATTAAATAGTTTAATTTATTTATTTAAATAAGATTAGAATTGTTCTAATTCATTTATTCACAACCGGTTTAATATGGAGAACTTAAAGGGTCACACTGCAAAAGAAAAATATTTATTTAAGAAGTAAATGGCATAATTGTAATAATAAGTTAAGTGTATTTAATTTACTCTATGGAGATAGAATAAATTAAATAGCTTAATATTTATTATTTAATATTTTAGAAATATTAAATATAAATTAATAAGAGGAGTCTTATTATTATTATTACTTTTACTATTATTTAATTCCTAATAGGGATTGGGAATTAATTAATAGAAGTACTCTCCCATGAATTCCTAATTAGATTAGGAGGATTATTAATTAAAGGAGTTTAATTATAATACAAACTCTAATCCTAAATAGTTTAGGGAAGGGTTATTCCTACATCTATAAATAAGAGGGGTCTTATCATAGATTAGGGTTACACACTCTTGCATTAGATTGTGGAGAGTACTTACAATTTCTATAGAGATAGAAACTAGGGTTTTGCCAAATACCCAACTTCTTGAATACTTGTTCTTCCTTGGTGGATCACCTCTAGAGGCCAAACACTTGGGTGGCTAACGTTGATCAAAGGAAAGAATCACACCGTAGCATTCGAGGAGAACACGAAGGACTAGGAGTTGAACTTGTACCCGAGGAAGCTTTGTTCTACGAGGGTATAATTCTTATTCTCTTTCTTTTTCGTTTATATCGTTAATTGAGCACATTGATCGATCATGGTGATGGTTTGTATAAAATTTTAAAATCCGTTTTATCGCGCTTCCGCTCTATTTATGTAATTTGATTACATGTTCGCGTTATATACAAACCTAATATGTGTTACATGGGATCCTAGAGTGGAAACCCATTAGTACCTCCACATCCTAGAAGGTGATAGTAGTCTTGCCAATAGGAAGATAGAATGTGTGGGTCTCCACTCGCCATCTTTCTATCATGGTTGTGATCAAAGTACGATCAAATCTAATTTTTCCTACTCTATACACCCCATAAAATCCAACATGTGCAATGCTATGACAAATACGCAAATCAGGGTGAGTATCTATCTCTCCACAGCTAGAAATATCCCCTCATCGGCATGCCTATATTTAAGGGGAGGCAACTCTTGTAAAATGTAAAAATAAGTTAATATAGATACAGAACTTGTCTGAAAGTTATCAAAGTTGTTATATTTTAAAATTAAATAGTAATTGGTATAGATTTATAATTTTGTTAAACAATGCATAATAATAACGTTATACAATCTAAAAATGTATGTGTAACTTCAAAGGACAAGGAAATTGAAAGTGAAAGGTTATGTTATGTGTAACTAATTCCCCTATAATTGTTTTCCAATTTTTTTTCTTGTAATATGAATATTTAAAATTAGAAACTTGGTGTTATTATTATTATTATTAGTAGTAGTAGTACTAATCCAATCACCATCAACCATAAGCCTATTACAAAAATGTTATCATTAGTACTTAATCAATAATATCATGTTTAACTAATGTGCGGTTTTTTACGTTAACATAATATACAGTACTTTTGGGCATTTATAAATGTAAAAAATAAAGTATTACTAATTTATTGAACTTTATTCATAAACGCGTATACAAACAAGTGAATATATTTTAAATAACTGTAACAATATATCTTGTTAATAATATTTTATTTATTGTATTTGAAAGTTTAATAATTAAATAAATTATCATCTTTTACAGAACGAAGAGAATATAAAATTATTATCAATTTTTTAAAAGTCAATTTGAGTTATTTTAAAATATATATCATATTATTTATTTTATTTATATGTAAGAATAATAAAGTAATAGTGCAGTTTAAAAATAAAAATCCTTTCCTTCCCCTCCTTACTTTTAAATTCACAAATAAGGAAAAATATAATTAAAATCTCATCCCTTCCATTCCTTTCTAAAACTCACAAACATGACAAAGAAAAATTATAATTCTTTTCTATTCTTTCCCTTCACATCTCATCCCTCCAAACGCACAAACGCAGTATTAAAGTACAAATTTTATTTTTATCACAATAAAAACTGATATACCACCAAAAAACTTAATATCACAACACAAACTTAAACTAACAAAAAAAATAAATTGAATGTTACAATATAATAAATTTAACACTAATAATATGGACAAAAAATAAACTTAGAGTAACACTATCATTACTTGATTTTACAATGAAATTTTTTGTTAAAAATATCAGTTTTTCTTGTAGTGGTACATAGTTTGATAGTTAATTAAATTTCCTAATGTGGTAATTAATGAATGAGTAAGTATTTCAAATCAATTAGGGATAGAGCTTCTTAAAGGCTGGGGATACGAGAATATTGAATTTTTATTAAGCTTGTAAAATCTTTAATATTTTTACTTCAAACTCCTAAGATTTTTGGAAAAAAATTAGGTACATGTATAATATTATTTGAAAAAATTAAAAAGTATTCCTTTCTAAAATATAAGTATTATTTTTTTTAAATCAGCATAAAAAAATCCATTAATATATATATATATATATATATATATATTTATGATCACTCCTTTTATTAACGTAAATTCTAACTCAACCTAAAATATAAATTTTAAACCAGTGACAGCACACCCCCGTCACGCTTAATTTTTGATGGCGCTATGACAAATACGTTTTGGTTCTCCAGAAAAAAAAAAAATTTGGCTTCACCCTTAATAATTAGTACATGTTGTGAAATGATATATAAAAACAAAATGTATATCAACAAAAATGTATATTGATAAACTCTTGTATTTAAGTGGTCATCCACAATTCATTTGATATCTCTCAAAATACTCGGATAAGTTTTACATTTCAGGTGAGCATTGCTCTACTATCTACTTAGCTACAACTTCATCACTATATATGATATATATAGCACAAGTAAGGTTGTTAATGAAAAGACTTAAGTCTTCTAATATCCTTGTGTGCCTTACCATTTGCTTTGGTTGCAACCTTTCAAATATCTTGCCTTTTCATTTTCCAAACTTTCCAAATTCCCATTACTTTATTTCTAACACTCCCCCTTGGATGACCACTTTCTAAGAATATGCCTCGTTAAAAATCTTACCAAATAAAAACTCTGTGGGAAAAAATTTGGCTAAGGAAAAGAGTACAATATTCTTATATATCTTCTAGTGTCTTAGGATTGCCTCATTAAAACCTTACAAAGGAAAACCCAGTGGGAAAAAACCTTAGCAAAGGAAAAAGAGTACAATCAGCACATATCCTTTAGAAAATTTACTCCCCCTCATGAGTACCACTGTTCATGGTAAAAATATCCTTAAGTCGACGTATGTCAATGTTGTGCACCATCTTCTTAAAAGTCGCAGTTAGTAATGGCTTAGTGAATATATCAGCCAAATTATCACATGATCGTATCTGCTTGACATCAATATCGCCACTCTTCTGAAGCTCATGTGTATAAAAGAATTTTGGTGCAATATGCTTGGTTCTATTACCCTTGATATAGCCTCCCCTAATTTGAGTGATATAGGCAGCATTATCTTCGTATAATATCGTTGGACTATTTATGATTGATGATAATCCACAGTTCTCACGAATGTTTTGAATTACCGATCTTAATTAAATACATTCACGGCTCGCTTCATGAATTGTGATAATCTCTGCATGATTTGATGAAGTAGCAGAAATTGTTTGCTTAACAGATCTCCATGAAATAACAGTATTTCCGTAAGTAAATAAATATCCTGTTTGTGATCTGCCTTTGTGTGGATCGAAAAAATAACCTACATCAGCATATCCAACTAACTGTGGTTTTGATCCATTTGGATAAAATAATCCCAAATCAGTAGTCCCACGAAGATATCGCAAAATATGTTTAATTCCATTCCAATGTCTTTGAGTTTGTGCATAACAGTACCTTGCTAGTAAGTTAACTGCAAATGCTATATCAGGTCGTGTGAAATTTACAAGATACATCAAAGCACCAATTGCACTAAAATATGGTACTTCAGGACCAAGAGTTTCTTCATCATTTTCTTGTGGTCGAAACGGATCTTTCTTGATATCAAGTGACCGACCTATCATTGGAGTACTCAAAGGATGAGCTTTATCCATGTAAAAGTGCTTCAGGACTTTTTCTGTGTATGTTGATTGATGAACAAAAATTCCATTTGGAAGATGTTCAATTTGTAGGCCAAGACAAAAATTTGTCTTACCAAGGTCTTTCATCTGAAATTCATTCTTTAAACAATTTGTTATTTTTTTAACTCTTCTAGAGTCCATACAAGATTTAAATCATCAACATATACTGCAACAATAGCAAATCCGAATTCTGATTTTTTGATAAAAATACATGGACAAATTGGATTATTCTCAAATCTTTCTTTCAAAAGATATTCACTGAGGCGATTATACCACATGCGTCCAGATTGCTTTAATCCATATAAGGATCTTTGTAGCTTGATAGAATACATACTTCGAGATGTAGAATTATATACTTTAGACATTTTATATCCTTCAGGAATTTTCATGCAGATATCATTATCTAATTATCCATACAGATATGCTGTAACAATATCCATTAATTGCATATCCAAATTTTCTTTTGCTACCAAGCTAATTAAAAATCTGAATGTAATTGTGTCCTTTACAGGAGCATATGTTTCTTCATAATCAATACCAGGTCTCTGCGAGAAACCTTGTACTACAAGTCGCGCTTTGTACCTAATTGTAAGATCCCGACTTTATGAAATAAAAGTTTATTATTTTCTTTATGATTATTTTTCTAAATAGTGAAGTGCTTAATTGTTATAAATGATAGTTAAGGGTGTTACATGCAAATTATCTGATAAACAGTAGGTCGGGGAATATTCCTTTTGTCGGAGAATATTCTTTCTGTCGGGAAATATTATATTCGGTACCGTACGACGGCGCCGAAATGGCAATATTGTCAATGATAGTGGGCCCCACAACGGGTTAACTGTCGGATATAGAAAGTGATAGAAATTGGCGGCAAAACTTTAACCGATAACTGTTGAAATACCCGGTGATAAAAAGAACAGTAAAACGCGTTATTCCACAGTAGCACACGGTATTCCACAGTAGCACACGGTGTCGCACAATATTTTATATTATTGATTCAATAATTGATAAAGTAACAATTGCACAATATCTTGATTCAATAATTGTTACAGTAGCATCTGCATAATATTTTTATTATTTGTCAGGACACTATAACTCATATTATTTGATAGGATATTTTAGCATTATTGACAATGTCTAAAAATTCTGTCAAGGAAAGGGGTTATTTAATTGCGCGCCATTTTTATGGAAGACCCTCTCTTTCCTGGGAATAATCTAGTTGCCAGTATTGCGAGTATATGCTATCTGTGATATTAATACATTTAACTCAATAATACAGAAAAAGGGATTTATTGTGATAATGGAGTTATTTTTTTATAATGGTTTTATCTTTTTGATAATGAAATTATCTTTTGATAATGGATTAATCTTTTTGAATAAATGGATGGATGATATAGATTAAAGAAAAAAATGGATGGAGGATATAAATTGAAGAAAAAATGGATGGATGATATAAATTGAAGAAAAAAGGGATGGATGATATTAAAAGAATATGCCAAGGGCGTAATAAACCAAGAAAATTTAGGAAAAAGACCAAAATGCCCTCACCTTGATTTTTCTATAAATAGGGAGGGTTTGCTTAAGAATTTTTACACCTTCATTGCCTATACTTTCTCTCTCTCTAAATTTCTTAAGTTCTCTTAGTGTGCTAGGCTATTATGAGTATTTGTGAGAATACTAGTATTGTCCAAAGTTAGTAAACTTCATAGAAAGCAACATCCAGTCTTTTGTTAACGAAGGTAGGGAATATCATTTCTTTCATACTCATACATAATATCATTTGCTTTCATGTTCGTAAGTGATATTATGCTCATAAAGGTTGTTATTCATTCTGTATTAATTTGTGGGGATAACCTGTCTGTGCGGTATGACGCATGCCTGGTGAATATCCTTTTATATTCATTCCTTATTATTCTGTGGAAATAACCTGTATGTACGAGTGTCGTACCTGGTGAATATCCTTTTATATTCATTCCTTATTATTCTGTGGGAATAACCTGTATGTACGAGTGTCGTACCTGGTGAATACCCTTTGTATTCATTCCTTATTATTCTGTGGGGATAACCTGTATGTACGAGTGTCGTACCTGGTGAATAACCCTTTGTATTCATTACTTATTAATCTTTTGTGGAAATAACCTGTCTACGCGAATTATCGCATGACGGGTGAAAATCCATTTGCAGTTTCACATATTCTGTTATACTCGTATAACGTATCATTTCTTTTGTACTCTTTAAGGGATATCTTTTTCTTTCACATTTTATTCATTTATGATAAGAAATCTTTGTTTGTTTCCAAAACCTTATTTTTTAAATGGAGAAAATCCCTGAAAATTAGTAGAATATCCTTAATAGTTTGTGCTTCATCTAATATCTTTTCACTTGAATCTTTCTATTTCATTTTATACGTTATAGTTGAAGCATGAAATAATTTCATGAATATCATTCTTGAATTTGACTCCACAATTTGGTCATCGTGTTGGCAATTTGGTCAATCTTTGATACTGATTAAATTATAAAGCTTTTCTTATCCTTAATCTCACTGTATCATTGTCATCATCCTCATCTTCATACTTAAATTGTGGTGATAGTTCTCTTTGGCCCGTAGTGCAAAGATGAACTGGCGTGACATGATTTTGACCAAACTGTGTATTGGTATAATCATGACTTTTGGTGTTACAAACAAAGGCGTATGGTGAAAGTTCTCTTTGGCCCGTAGTGCAAAGATGAACTGGCGTTTAGCATGATCATGTCCGGTGATGTTACAAATAAATATCTTTGGCACGTAGTGCAAAGAGAGGCTGTTGAATAATAAATTGTTGATTTGGTTGTTCATAAACAGGAATTGTTGATTGGTGTTACAAGGATAAAATATTGGTGGTGATCCTTTAACTTATAGAAGATGGTAGATATTATAATCTACTTGACTCTTCTAATGGATTGTTCGTTCCGCTGCAGTTATTGTTGTTGAACAAATATAATATCTTTAAATCTCTGATTTATTATTGTTGAAGACTAAAGATAATTTTTATTTTTCATTATCTTAGTCATGATATTTCTTATTGGCTATTTGTGCTCACCCTTTTCCTTTTTGTTCCATTGTTCTCCTCAGGAAAAGAGAGTGTAGCGGGGACTAGCCGGGAAATGGAGTGATGGTCCGAGATAATAGAAGTGTCTCAATACCTTACTATTAATGTGACAATAAGTGTATTGAGAATTTAAGATGTATTTGTATTGTGTTGTCGTATTTTGCACGACACTTATTAGTTTTAAATGAAAAAATTCGTATTTATATTTGTATTTTGTGGAATGTTATTGGCGACTCAAAATGGGTTGTGTGGACCTATTTTGGGGGAGTCACACTTATAATTTCATTTACGTACAAATGCCCATTTGTATCCAACAGGCAATTACACCTTCAGGTGTTCGGACTACAGGTCCAAAGACTTCACGTTTATTTAGTGAATTTAATTCTTCTTGAATCGTCTCTTTCCACATTGGCCAATCATTTCTACGTTGACATTCTTCAACGGTTTGTGGTTCATATTCATGATCATTACTTCTGGTAATATCAAGAGCAACTTTATATGAAAATATGTTGTCGACAACAATTTTATTTCTATTCAATACTTCTCCTGTATGTACATAATGTATCGAGATCTCGTTATTTTCAGGTACATGATCCTCTTCAGGGGATAACTCTTTAAGAGTTTTATTTTCAGGAGATTTTTGCTTATAAGTTTTGGATAAATCAGTTATTTCTGTGGCATGTTTCATGGGTATAGTCTCTGTATAGGCTGCAACTTATTTTTCTTGTACTTTCCTCTTTCGGAGAATTTTATCTTTAACACTGATCGATCTTCCACGCTTCAGGTGTGGTTTTAATTCATTTGTTGCTGTATTAACTGATTGTCTTACAAGGACTTCAATCCGTGCTGGAGCATTAGCAGCTGGAATGTGAGATTTCACTATTTTCTTATTATCGGTGAATACATCCGGTAATTGATTTGTAATTCGTTGCAAATGAATAATCCTTTCAACTTCCAGTTCACGTTGATTTGTACGAGGATCAAGATGAGATAACGTCAAAACATTCCATGTAATCTCTCATTATACTTCAGGTAAATTTCGTACTTCAGGCAAACGTCGTGCTTCAAGCAACGATTTTTCTCCCCCTAATAGTGGGAAGACTGTTTCATTAAAATGATAATCCTCAAAATGTGCTTTAAAAACATCACCAGTTAGAGGTTCAAGATATCTAATGATAGATGAGGAATCCAAACCCGTATAAATTCCAAGTCTACGTTGAGGACCCATTTTAGTGCGTTGTAGGGGTGCAATAGGTACATATACAGCACAACCAAATGTGCGCAGGTAAAAAATATTTGGTTGTTGGCCAAGTACAAGTTGCAATGGTGAAAATCTATGATAAGCAGTTGGTCTAATGCGAACTAATGATGCAACATGTAAAATAGCATGACCCCAAACAGAAACTGGTAATTTTGATTTCATAAGCAAAGGTCGAGCAATAATTTGAAGTCTCTTGATAAATGATTCAGCTAAACCATTTTGAGTATGTGTATGTGCAACAAGATGTTCAACATCAATTCCAATAGACATGCAATAGTCATCAAAAGCTTGAGATATGAATTCACCAGCATTATCTAAACGAATTTTCCTAATTGGATAATCAGGAAATTGTGCTCCCAACCTAATTATTTGAGCAAGGAGCCTAGCAAATGCCACATTTCTAGTAAAAAGTAAACATACATGTGACCATCTGGTTGATGCATCAATTAAGACCATAAAATACTTAAATGGACCACACGATGGGTGTATTGGTCCACATATATTACCCCCTGAATTCTTTTTAAGAAAGATGGACAATCAACAACAATCTTTGAATGTGATGGTTTGGTAATTAATTTACCTTGAGAAAAAGCACTACATGTTTAATCAGTAGGTAAAAGAATATTCTGGTTCTTTAAGGGATGTCCATGAAAGTTTTCAATAATTCGACGTATCATTATTGATCCTGAATGACCAAGACGATCATGCCAAAGCATAAAATTTTTTGGATCTGAACACTTATGGTGTATTGCAACATTTGTTTCAACTGTTCACATTGTAGTATAATATAACCCAGAAGAAAAAATAGACAGTTTTTCTAGTATAAGCTTCTGGCCCGATACTATTGAAGTAATATAATTCTTCACTGCCTTCGTTATTAGTTTCAACATGATAACCATTATAACGTATATCCTTAAAACTGAGTAAATTTCTATTTGACTCAGTAGAATACAAAGTTTTGTGCCATTTGACAACATTATAATCACTCTTCCAGAGTCTTCAATTATAATCGTTCTTCCAGAGCCTTGATTAAGTTTGATGAATAATCGCTCTTTCAGAACTTTTAATTAAGTTCAATGAACCTGATGTGGTATTGACATTGGCTTTGTATAATTTTAAAAATAATTTTATATGGTAATCGCTCTTCTGGAGCCTTTAATTACCAATAGGACCCATACATCTTCATATATGTAAAACATAAATTAAATTTTATTACTTAAAACATAAATAAAACATATTAAAATAAAAATGATTATTATAATGTCATAATATAATGAAAAAAAATAATTAATTGATACGGTCATTTCCATTTAGAAAGTCAAGATAATTCATGAGATCTTCAAGATCATTATGATCATTCATGGGATCTTCAAGATCCTTATGATCAACAAATTTTCGTTTCACCCTTTCTCTTTTCTTTTATGGAAACTTGGTACAAATCTACCAAATATTTAGGAGTACGACAAGTACGTGACCAATGACCTTCCATTCCACACCAACGACCACGGCCATAATTTTCTTTATGTTTATCAAAGAAGGTTCCATTCGCTTCAGGGAATGGAGTCGAACTGGTCAGACGAGATTGGTGATTTTTCAGCAAAAGCTCATTATTTTGTTCAGCCACTAGAAGACATAATATCACTTCAGGTAACATAATTTCCTCTATTACTTCAGGGAATATTTTGTGAACTTATGCTTTCGATATTGCTACTGCAGGAGCATATTTGAGGCATGAAATGTATTCAATATTTTCTCTAACATGTCTTCATAAGTGACATGATGGCGAATAAAAATCAATGATTTTTGCATGATTCTGCAGGGATGCATAATTTCCAACCTTAATTGTATCTTCAAGATTGTTTGCCTCTAGATGAATCTCAGCATCAAGAGTCCATGACAAATAATTCTTGCTCAAGATATCAAGGGTAGCAAATTCAAGTTTTGTAAGGTTCAAAATTTATATAAATATATAGCTTGATTTCTAGCACAGTATGAGTCTTTTCTTGTCACTGATTTAACTTACTAAAACAATTAAATATACACGATCAAATTTAATTGTAATGAAATAATACTTACAATGAGTTGAAAGAACTTCCTTTTCAAAATTGGATAGAAACTCGTGCTGATAACGTGTTGTGAAATGATATATAAAAATAAAATGTATATCAACAAAAATGTATATTGATAAACTCTTGTATTTAAGTGGTCATCCACAATTTATTTGATATCTCTCAAAACACTCGGATAAGTTTTACATTTCAGGTGAGCATTGCTCTACTATCTACTTAGCTACAACTTCATCACTATATATGATATATATAACACAAGTAAGGTTGCTAATGAAAAGACTTAAGTCTTCTAATATCCTTGTGTGCCTTACCATTTGCTTTGGTTGCAACCTTTCAAATATCTTGCCTTTTTATTTTTCAAACTTTCCAAATTCCATTACTTTATTTCTAACAGTACAATTAATTTTTTTGGTGACTCACACATAATTTACTATGGCTTTACCCAATTGATGCCATATTTTGTATAACTGGTGATTTATCCAAAACACAGTTGTCATCATAATAACCATATGAATTGTTTGTTTTTTTTTTTTCCTTTCATTTATATATATTTTATGAAGTACTCAAATATTGCGCAGTCCTCCCCAAGGAAATATAGTCAATCAAGTGAAAATAATGGCTCAACTTCTCAAGCAAATATTAATTGTACGTCAAAATGGACATATCAATTGAAATTCGTGAACCTAACTACCCAACAAACTCTGAAAATGGGAAAGATGGAACGACTCACAAAATATTTTGACAATTAAAAGTAGTTACAAAATTCCGTATCCTCATAAACTAATTATTAGTTCATTTTTTTCTACTTCGGTAGCCAATTACAACAAGGTACATGTAGCTGATAAGGTTTTTATTTTCCTTCTTGTATGAACTTAGGCACAAAATCTTATTCCAACCAATGTATATAACTTCTCTCGTAAGATAACCCTAAAAAGCTAAAACAAACTTCACTACCATTGAAAATTTGTGTCCACTTGACTATATATATGTATATATATTATCATTCACCAGTTGTTTTACTCCTTATGTTCTAAATTATAATATTTATTTTAATTTTTTAAAATTAATTTAAGATAATTTCAAATTCACAATTTATATAATTTTATTTAATTTTAGGTAGTATAATTATAGAAATCGTAAGTTATCTCTAAATACAAGACTTATTAATTTCAAAAATTATTTGAGTATAAAAATATCTCAAACTGAAACCAAACGGAGGGAGTAATTACAAACTACAAGAAAGTCCACCAACTTTGTTCCACAATTGACACTACTATGATGAAAAAAAATTCAAATATATATATTTCCTTAATTTCCTGTACATGTATTAATACATATATTTGTATTGATCCATGCACCTAATAGTCTAATACATGCATGATGGTCGTGAAATTTGTGAGAATGCTACCTGCAATAGAAATCATTTTAGTATTTTAAGGAATAATTAATGAGTTTTTCAAATAAATTTATTTATTTATATACGACTGTTTAGAATTATATGAATGAGAAGGGTCTCTGATCTACACTAAAGAGACCCTCCCCCAAGTTTTTTCTTACGTTCTTCCGTTTAATTGTTCTTATTTTCTTCTTTTATGGAGTTTTATTTCTCCTAGTTTGGATTTTTTTTTTCAATCTCTGGAGCCTTTCTTCTCTTAATTTGAGATTTTCTCATTTTATGGAGTTTTTTTTTCTTGATCTCTCTATGGAGGAGGTTTGATTGACATTAATGGGTGAAAACAGGTCTATTCAGATTTAGGTGTAAGGTTATCACAATGACCTCATTTTTGTTGTCATGTTGAATAACTATGCAATTCTGTATATTTTTCTCTATTTTTTAGAAATATATATGTTTTCGAGTTTCGAATTTCAATTTGGGACGGGAGGAGATATTACCTCGACTCTAGTATTTTTGTAATTTAATTCACTTTCAATAAGAATTATTTCATATATTTATTCAAGGGCTTTGTCAAAAAAAAGAATCTTATATAATTCTTTCTTTTTTTCTTTTCTTTTCCTTTTGTTTGAGTTGAAATAACAAAGGATGCAAGAGCTTCCTCAAATCCTTTTTTAAGCTTCAAATATAGCATGATGAACCTTTGAAGAAGGCAAATTTAGAAACACAAGTAATGAACTAAATTAGGGTACAAATAAAATTGAATTCATAAAATAGCAATGAAGTCAAAGTTTATTGTGCCTTATTATAACATTTAATTAAGTCTCGTTTGAACTGGTCCGCCACTTAATTCACTTTTATTTTACACACAAAAATATGGAGTACATGGGAATGGGAAAGTCACAATGCCGGCAGTATGAAAACCTTTATATGACATTCAGTGACCGACGTAGAAAACTTATCAAGTGTGTGCAAGATTTCAACTATTAAAAAATATTTATCTAAATAATTTAAAAAAATATGACAATTTTTTTAAAGAAAATAAAATGTCAATATATATGATCTGTGACCAAATTTCTTAAATTTGTTTGAGAATCAACTAAACCTTACTTTGTATATATGATCAAATATTTTTCTTAATTTATTTGATAGCTTTAAATGTTGGACAATTTTTTTTTGGAGACTAGAGATGGATTGAGTTAAAACGTGAAACAAGATAGAGTAAGAGAACCAATAAGTTTTGATTCTCTTCCATTTAATTTAGGTTCAGTTCTTAAATTTTAACTTATACTATAAAAAATATCGTCTTTGTTTCACAAAAAAATCACATTTAAAAAATTAATAAACTTTGAGAATATATTTTTGTTCAACATGTACACCTAAATTTGTTGAGTATTTAACTTAGTAATGATGAGGTGGTAGTGAAATTGTGATCGCAAATTTGAGTACATTTTTTCATCTTATTTTTACTATAAAAAAAAATAACGATAGTTTTTTTATATAAAAAAATAAAATTATTTTGTAAACACAACTCTTTTTTTAAACGGGGAAGATTTAAGATTGGTCAAAAATCTTTTTGCAAACTAATCTCTCTATATGTAAAAAATATTTTACAAAAAACTTAGGGTGGTCAATTGATCACCCTTGACCATTGCTAGATCCGTCCCTGATGACATTAATTTGTTTTTTTTAGCAAATTTTAATTTATATATCTGGAAGAACATGTAATTTTAAAATCCAAAAGACTTGAATATATATTTTTTGAAATCCATAATTTGCTGAGATAATGACATGTTGTGCATGTAAGATTTTTAAAACAATTTAGATGTTAAAACGTAGTGAATATTATATTAATTGATTTCCTATGGCAAAACCGAAGACTCAAAGACCATATATAAGAAGATGACCATTGGTCCATTGTAGATGACCCCTAAAATGTTGGTGAACTTCTGAGGTCGTTCAACGGCCTAACTTTATTTTCTTTACCCATCATTTTGAAAATAATTAGTGGTTCAAACAGTTGTATTAAAAATTAATGAAATAATTTTCCATCATAATTTAACTGTCCCATTAATTTGTCTCTTAAAACTTGTTGTCTTGATTATAATTTATGGCAATAATGAACTTTGTTATTTTGGCTTTAATCAACTTAGGAAAAGCAAAATTTGATGTGCGAGTCTTTTTCTTTTTAATCCAAACTCGTTCATATTTGGATGAAAAACTTTGATTAAAAAGTATATATGGTTAACTTTTTTATTTATTTCTTTTTTTTAGTCCAGTAAAAAACTGGCAAAACAAAATAAATAGATAAAAAACTTAATTTTTTTATAAGTTATTTCTTTTTGTCCACTTTTAAGACACAATAGTAGAAGACTTGACTTATCGACTGCCTTGCTTGAGGAATAGTTTCACGGAGAAAGCTCAGTCCTCTATCTCAGTCTCAAGAGAAGTTTAAAAGAAAGGAGAACTCACAAACATAGTGCATGTGAGAAGTTTGGAATGTCATGACTTTTATTATCATTCTTATGTAAGTGCCAAAAGCTAAATGGGCGCATAAATTGGGGCAAAGGATTGTTCCGTTATTAGGGTTTGCGGCAATAGTGTTTGTAGTATTTATACCTTTCAATGTATAACATTATTTTTGGTGTTGTGTTACATTAGAGTGAGTTTAATATTAAACTTTATTTTGAAATACGCTACTAATAGACGAACAAATTTTTTAAATATATTTAAATTTTCAAATACACAAAATGTTATTTAATCAAACATACACATAATAACAAATGGACAAGGATGAATAAGAGAAGGAGAGAAAAGAAATGGGGGGCAAATGGGTGGTTTAAAAGGATTGCTTCAGAATCTGAAAAAGCATAAAGGGAATGCACAAAAGTTATGGAGTTGAAAATTAGTAGTCTAGTATGGTACCAGCCAAATCCGGAAACTCCTTTCACAACATCTGTGTTTTGAAGAAGTAGGTGAGTTTCTAGAAGATCCATAATTGCATGAAGCCCACAGTTCCCATGGGTCCACCTTAAAACTTCCAAGTTCCAAGTCAATACTCACCAACTCCTTAATTTGAATAGCTGATTAATAATAAAGTCGTAATCTCCAATTTTACCAAGTAAACTTTTATTCTTAATTTACTAGCTTTTCTTGTTTTATTCCCATACAATATTACTCCTCATTCCTCATATAAATTTTGCCATGGTTCATTGGTTGAAAAGGAAAAAGAAAACATTTTCGAATAAAACAAAAAAGTGATAATTATTGAAGTACGTGTAGAGAACATATATATTTTAAGGAAACAGACTTAATAAGTTAACCTCTTGAATTAAAAAATAATTTCAAATAAATGCATATGGATTTATGATATTCCTAATAACTTGTATCAAGTGGTGGACGCTTCTCATATATACTCTTGCTTGACCCTTGACAAGAAATATTAAAATGATGATCGAGCTCATTAGTTGAGAGACATGATAAGTTCGGGGGAGCCTTTTGGTATCCAATACTCAGTTCGTCCCAAATTAAAGATATATATTTTTTTCTTCGTTTATTCCAAAATTAAATATATATTTCTATTTTGAGACATAATGTGACAATCCCAAATCCGAGTACTTCAATCTCATAGATTTGGTGTTCACTTTCAAAAGAACTTCATAATATTTCACATCTAACTACCCACAATAAAGGATAATAACAATATAATAAAACTTAAATAATAAATTCTCCCATAAGAAGATTACATCATCATAGCTAAATCAATCCCAGGTTATTTAACCTTTATTACATCATATGCGAAAATAAAAAACACCATCACGTCTATTACAAAATCTTTATGAAATAAAACTTAATTAACATCTACTATTACAGCATCTTGTCTTTGCCCTTGTTTGTAAAATGGCTCTTCAAACTTCTTGTTTTCATCTGCGTTGTTTTGTGCAAGAGTGAGCGAACAATTGACCACAAGATAATAGAGTATAATAATAGTATATGAATCACAATCGACTGAGCTTTAGTTGGTAAAATATTCTTACCAGAAACAATAAGCTTTACTTAAAAGATAGAAAAAGTTCAAAGAAATAATATACTATTAAACTGAACAACAGATATCAACATTAAGGAATACACCGAGGGCCACAAAACTACGAACTACATCTAGGTTGTCAAGTATTTTTACTTTAACCTTTAACAGTCCAAACGATTATAATCATCATTTATGTCCTAAGTTAACAGGTGTTTTTACTGTAACTTTTAGCAGTCTAAACGACTATATGGACCATCATCTCGTACTCCAGGTGATCAGCCCTTAGTACTATGTATTGCTCAAACATTTTAACGCTATCGCGTTGCTCTGAAATCATTCCCCTGATACCGGGTTGTTCATCTCAGCTTTGATCATCGGGTTCCGTACCAAAATAAGTTTGGTTTAAAATTAACTTCAAAGAAATTTAAATCTTTAGAATGTACATCAACTATGTTCTAGTTGAATCAATAAGGAATCTTTAGAGCATTCATCAACTATGTACTAGTTGAATCATTAAAGTATTCTAGCCGTTAAAGGATTGATTCAATGCTAATCAATTTCAAGAGTTGAATAACAACGTTTCACAACTGAATAAACATCACATGGCGAAGCTATGCTTTTGAAAGAATTTAGAAAGCTAAATTAGAAATTGTAACTAAGAATAATTCAGGAACCTTATTTTAACTAATGAAAATAGAGGTTAGAGCTTGTACGACATAAAGTAAAGTTTAGGAATTTATAAGAATAAGAACTTTCTCATTTAATGATAAAGGAGTTTGCTCAACAAAGATTAGGGTTATAGAACTTGTATAAAAATAACAAGTTAAATAATAAGAACTTGCTCAATGTAAAAGTAGGGTTTAGAGACTTACTTAATGTAAAAGAGATAGAGTTTAGAAACTTGCGTATAAATAACAAGTTAAGGATAAGAAACGTGTCTCGTGCGTAGATTAACAATACAATACACGTTCACCGATTTATCCTACATATATCATTAGGATCACAATAAAATTAGATACATTCACGTTAACCTCATTGGTTCAACTCACCATCTTAGTTATACTAACATTAACCATGTGAATTCAATCCTTCTTTAGTTGAACTTGTTAACTTAACTTAAGTTCTAATCATTATATACAACTACACAACACACATCTGAGATCCTTATTTAGCAAATAGTTTAATACTTAACCAACATTATCAAACTTCACAAACGATAACTTAAAGTCTTTCGTAACTTATTAATTCACAATCTAAATCAACATACTTGTGATAACAATCTGTTATAATGTCTAATTACAAGTTTAACATCCATTTACAATCTTTCATTAAGGTTGCACAAGCATTCCAAAAAGTTATACAATTAAAGTCTTAAGTCTGGGTCAAACTGCACAGCGGCGCTGCAGCGCTGTAACAACACCAGAAGACTAGCGCTGCGGCGCTGAGGTGCTGCGGCACGCAGACAAGCCTGTAAAGAGGCGTTGTGGCTTTGCATCGCAGACTCAATTCCTGCAGTTCGCGATTCAGCACAACACATCCCAAAAACTCCCAATTTCATCGATTAAACAGAAAAATAAACCAAACCTAGAAGGTATAAACTTCATATAATCAAAACCCAGCATGCATCTAACCATTATAACAACAAAACAACATCAAACACCCAAACATGAAGGATTAAAACCCATGTTTATGCTACTTCTTCACTTTTCAACATTGTTAACGAATCAATTCACTACAACCTCAATTCTTAACCAAATCAGATTATTAGACATGCATTATTTTCGTTTCTTAATACCCAATAACAATCTTCTATCAATTTACATATTTCAACATGAATTGAACATCAATTTTAGACTCAAAGTCATACATATCATATATATATCACCAAAACCCAAATTCTTCATGTTTTAACATAATTGCATGGATTTTGATTTCTGAAAATCATTTACAAATAACATAAAATTGATTACAAAATCATATTAACAATTTTAATCCTTCTTTACTCAATTTAACCATAGAAATCAAGTTTTCATGATGAATACTCAAGAACACAACTAAAAGACTAAAACCCTTTTGAAAGTATAGATACTTACTTGTAATTGTTTAGAAAAGATGATAAGAAACCCTTGTTAATCTTTCTTCTTCCTTCTTGACACACCAATTTCCCTTCTCAATTTCACAGAGTATGGTCTCTCTCACTTTTCTCTCTATATTCTCTGTATTCTCTCTAGCTATTAGACTTAGACTTAGGCTTAGGGAAAAGACTGAAGAAAAGAATATGTGACTTAGAAAACTGACAACCACTAATACACGTACTAATTCACCCACTAATTCCACCTTCATCAGTTACACCAACCAAGGGTCATAAGACCTTGTTTAGTTGTACACACTAACAAAACCTCTTTTTAAAATATTTTAATAAACCCTTATAATATAGTATTGTGTCACCTCCCTTTAATTAAATTAAAACTCAATATTAACATAAATCATTTATTATAATAATTCTTTACTTCTTAATTTTAATAAACTCTTTAACATAAAGTTTATTTGTCACACAATTAAATTAATAATAATATTAATACGATAAATCCTTATTATAACTCCCATTAGAGTTTTATTTATACTCGACCCTTATCATTATAACTTTATCAGCAAATCTCAACTCTCTAATTTAATTATTAAATTAAATTAAAACATTATCATTAATTGATTGATAAACAATTCAATTTATCCCTTAATTTTATTGTCTAATTAAATTAAGATATTACACACATATTAGCACAATAAAGTACGCACAAGCAATAACACCATTTAGCATAATTTATTTAATATAAACACACTTAATTAACTTATTCCAAAATAATACTCATCAAATATTTATTCATTTAATAAATAAAACATTTACAATGTTTATTTAATTCCAATAAATATTTATAATAAACTAAAAAATTCTTGATCGTTACATTTTTCCCTCTTTAAAAGGATTTTGTCCCCAGAATCACGACTCAATTAAACTCATATATTACATTCTTCCCCCCTTAAAAAGATTCTGTCCCCAGAATTATTACACAAATATTAAGCAAATAACTGAGGATATATATATATATATATATATATATATTCGCTACACACATTATTATGTCTTCGAATTCCTATGTAGCTTCTCAAGCATTGTGGTAACTCCGCATCATCTTAACAGAAAATATTCATTTACTACTGAGAACTTACTATGTTTTGTCAATTATCCGAACAAGTACTTCCTCAGAAATAATTTTTTCTCAAATTGCAAATCTTCATACTTTATAACATGTTTACGGTCCTATCTTCTCGGTCTTACGACCGAAACGTGAAATATACTATATATATATATATATTCTAACTCTGTAGGTAAAACAACCCCGCAGGTCACTGCACCTATTCTTCTTAACCTCTCAAAAGGTCCAACGAAACTTAGACTCGACTTTCTATTCTTACCATGTATTATCTTCCCCTTCCAGGGAGATATTTTTTTTAAGAACATGAAACTACCTACTTCACATTCTTACCTTTGTCGATACTGATTCGCATGTTTCTTCTGCCTGTCTTGAGCAGCTAACAATCTAGCTCTTATCACTTTAACGAACTCCGTTGTCTGTTGTACCATCTCAGGTTCTAGCAGTTAACATTCACCAAATCTCTTCACAGCGTAGTGGTGTTCTGCATTTTCTTTCGTACAACGCTTCACATGTCCATACCTGCATAACAGTTCTTAACATATCCTCTAATGTTCAGATCGTTCTTTTGCTCTACACGTCGATGTGAGGACGGTATGTTGTGATAATTTTTCCTCGGCGTTTCCATATGTTTTTGCAAAAAAATTCCAAAAATTTGATGTAAAACGTAAATCTCGATGCGATACATTTGATACTAAAACATCTTGTTTTGAAATAATTCTTCGACATACAACTACGCTAACTAATCTGAATTAAACGGACTCTTGATCGGCAAGAAATGCTCGTGCAAAACTTTATCTCTGACTTCCAAAATTGACAGAAAACATATTCTCTACTCAATAGAGTTAGACGGTTTTCTATTTGAACAGCTTCTCCTCTGACTCTCTCGAATACCTTATATTTCTATTCCCATTTGGTCATTTTTTTGTTATAAGTTATTCATGTGTAGTTAGCAATATAACTCCTCTTAATCCTTTCTACTAAAAGATAGACAATTTCTTTCTTTTTTTTACAACATTTTGGCAAAACCAATTTTAACTATGTCCAACACAAAACTTAAAACAGAACCATAGTATCTTTCAACTCTTCTTAAGTCTACTAAGTTTTATTATTCAAAACATTTTGTTAGACCATTAAATCCACCCTCGCCTCATTTTCCTTTATACTTCTCTTTTGATCGACATCATTTTTTTTAATTCGCATTCTAAAAACTTTATGTATCTCGCAACATCGTTAGACAACTCGATCATCTAGGCGACCTATTACCGAAAAATAAATACTGCCTTTGACTTATTCAGAGTTATAAGGTTTACACACTTCTTTGGCAACCAACTATTGACCCATGGTTCAACAACCAAGCCCATACCAGGATCCTCTCAGATTTTCCTAAGTCGGATTGGAATTAAATCCACCGACATTACGTGATCTTTAATATCTACACGCAAATTTCTATGCATAACCTAACATGAATCACTACTCGTAATTCTATATTCAGAGAAAAGTCTTGAAGCAAATATAATTCTCTAACAAATTAATTGAACATAAATTAACAAGTAGCACTCGAATCACATAACACGCAACATTTAGATCATTGATCAGAATAGTACCTTGCATTACGCCCTTCACCGTCATGTCGAACGTAAGTTCGGTTGGTTGACTTGGCGGCACTGATTCTATAACAATCAGCTTACCACCGCTGCTTTCTCCTTTGCCTCCGCTTGCTTTTCTGCCATTTTCTTTGGATAATTTCGAGCCAAATGCTCCCTCGATCCGCACGTGTAACATGCTCCTTTCCTCGGACTCGAACAGTTCGGCGCAATGTGGCCCTTCAAGCCACAGTTGAATCACACCCTCTTTCTTTTCAAAAAAACACCCACATGTTTCTTCCGCAATTGCCACATGCTCCCACTTTCTTCCCTTGCTGATCTCTAGCGGTGATATTGTCAGTCCACTTTCTTTTCTGAGTATTACCAGTATGGCTACTACCTGCATTAATCCCACCTCCATCTCTCTTTTCCCTCTGCTCTTGATTGTATGGCAGTGCGTTACGTTCTCCTTCTACGACAAACGGCCTCTCCCGCCCTGTTGTGAACGAGTTCGGTTGAAACATCGAGATTTGACTATATAGCTAAGCATTCAAAGTATTTGTAAGTGTTCCCACTAGCAAATTCACCAACTGCGGCACTGGGTTGACGTCAGCTTCATTATCGTGTGCATATCCCTCGGGGGTCTGTTGACGTTGCTGTTTCTTTCTAGGTGGCATCTCTCTGTTAAAAATTTATACTATTGGAACTTTATTTGTTTATTTAGTAAAACATTTAAGTTTATCACAACCATCTTTGAATAACGATATATATATACATATATATATATATATTGATGCATTGATCTAGAACATAACAAAGATAGCCTTACTGCTATCTACATCTTCCTTCATGTAATAATCATATTCCAGGACTACATCATTATTTCCCATTATTTTATTTCAGAAAAACTTAGGATTTACATTTTTTTTAACTTTCATTATGACTTATATATAACATTATTGCTTTTCTCCCAATCTACAAGAACATTCCTCGTCGCACAGCTTCATTACGCTCTTGCTCCATGACACGAATCATCGTTCGACATATACCACTACAAATCCTCAAATTATTCTGGATACATAAAAAAACTCGATCCTGCACTCTATCAAACGTTTATTTGACCCGTCTTCAACATGATCTACGCGTTTAGAAGTCTTCAACCCTACGCGTCTTTAGCTCTCGCCCGCTCTGCTGACTTCTTTTTCAAGTCATCCTTTGTAACCTCGTTCCTAGTTATTAACTACTCTTCTTTAATACTCTGACTGAGCTAATATATGCTCCACGCCTACAAATTGTGTGCAAGGTTTGAATCGCAACATCCTTCTATTCTTGAGCGACCTGTCGTATATTTCCAGCTCTCCTAACTCCTCGACCTTAAACTGTAACTATATGTTACCGTCATAAATCTCATCATGCAGCTTCACACTGACAGAGTTAAGGGGTAACTCTTCGGGACTCTTCCCTTCCTCATCTGACTCCATATTCTTCTCTGGATCAAACTTAGACATCTGATCCGATCCTACCACAGTAACTAACGGGGATGGCTCCCTTGGCACTAATCGTTACTCATACTACTCAATACACATAATACTCGCGATCACATAGCTTATTAAAACATAAGCACATAAGATCTTTTATTGTCTTTTATCTTTAGAACTCAGGGAAGTTCCTTATCTTCTCGATTTCTACAAGGCTAATTCCAAAGGTTTCCCCACCTAAGGTTCTTAACCTACAGCTCTGATACCAACCTGTGATACCCCCAAATCCGGGTATTTCAATCCCACAAATTTGGTGTTCACTTTCAAAACAAATTCATAATATTTCACATCTAACTACCCACAATAAAGGATAAAAATAATATAATAAAACTTAAATAATAAATTCTCACATAAGAAGATTACATTATCATAACTAAATCAATCTCAGGTTATCTAACCTTTATTACATCATTTGTGGAAACAAAAAAACACCATCACGTCTATTACAAAATCTTTATAAAATAAAAATTAATTAACATCTACTATTGCAGCATCTTGTCTTTGCCCTTATTTGTACATGGCTCTTCAAACTTCTTGTTTTCATCTGCGTTGTTTTGTGCAAGAGTGAGCGAACAATTGCCCACAAGATAATAGAGTATAATACTAGTATATGAATCACAATCGACTGAGCTTTAGTTGGTAAAATATTCTTACCAGAAACAATAAGCTTTACTAAAAAGATAGAAGAAGTTCAAAGAAATAATAAACTATTAAACTGAACAACAGATATCAACATCAAGGAATACACTGAGGGCCATAAGACCACAAACTACATCTAGGTTGTCAAGTATTTTTACTTTAACCTTTAACAGTCCAAACGGCTATAGTCATCATCTATGACCTAGGTTAATAGGTGTTTTTACTGTAACCTTTAGCAGTCTAAACGACTATATGGACCATCATCTCGTACTTCAGATGATCAACCCTTAGTACTATGTATTGCGAAAATATTTTAACGCTATCGCGTTGCTCTGAAATTTTTCCCCTGATACCGGGTTGTTCATCTCAGCTTTGATCATCGGGTTTCGTACCAAAATAAGTTTGCTTTGGAATTAATTTCAAAGAAATCTAAATCTTTAGAATGTACATTAACTATGTTCTAGTTGAATCAGTAAGGAATCTTTAGAGCATTCATCAACTATGTACTAGTTGAATCATTAAAGTATTCTAGCCGTTAAAGGATTGATACAATGCTAATCAATTTCAAGAGTTGAATAACAACGTTTCACAACTGAATAAACATCACATGGCGACGCTATTCTTTTGAAAGAATTTAGAAAGCTAAATTAGAAATCGTAACTTAGAATAATTCAGGAACATTGTTTTAACTAATGAAAACAGAGGTTAGAGTTTGAACGACATAAAGTAAAGTTTAGGAATTTATAAGAATAAGAACTTTCTCATTTAATGATAAAGGAGTTTGCTCAACAAAGATTAGGGTTAGAGAACTTGTATAAAAATAACAAGTTAAATAATAAGAACTTGCTCAATGTAAAAGTAGGGTTTAGAGACTTACTTAATGTAAAAGAGATAGAGTTTAGAAACTTGCGTATAAATAACAAGTTAAAGATAAGAAACTTGTCTCGTGCGTAGATTAACAATACAATACACGTTCACCGATTTATCTTACATATATCATTAGGATCACAATATAAATTAAATACATTCACGTTAACCTCATTGGTTCAACTCACCATCTTAGTTATACTAACATTAACCATGTGAATTCAATCCCTCTTTAGTTAAACTTGTTAACTTAACTTAAGTTCTAATCATTATCTACAACTACACAACACATATTTGAGATCTTTGTTTAGCAAATAGTTCAATACTTAACAAACATTATCAAACTTCACAAACGATAACTTAAAGTCTTTCGTACCTTATTAATTCACAATCTAAATCAACATACTTGTGATAACAATCTGTTATAATGTCTAATTACAAGTTTAACATCCTTTTACAATCTTTCATTAAGGTTGCACAAGCATTCCAAAAAGTTATACAATTAAATCTCAAGTCTGGGCCAAACTGCACAGCGGCGCTGCAGCGCTGTAACAACACCAGAAGACTGGCGCTGCGGCGCTGAGGTGCTGCGGCACGCAGACAAGCCTGTAAAGAGGCGCTGCGGATTTGCATCGCAGACTCAGTTCCTGCAATTCGCGAGTCAGCACAACACAACCCAAAAACTCCCAATGGTATCGATTAAACAGAAAAACAAACCAAACCCAGAAGCTATAAACTTCATATAATCAAAACCCAACATGCATCTAACCATTATAACAACAAAACAACATCAAACACCCAAACATGAAGGATTAAAACCCATGTTTATGCTACTTCTTCACTTTTCAACATTGTTAACGAATCAATTCACTACAACCTCAATTCTTAACCAAATCAGATTATTAGACATGCATTATTTTCGTTTCTTAATACCCAATAACAATCTTCTATCAATTTACATATTTCAACATGAATTGAACATCAATTTTAGACTCAAAGTCATACATATATTTATATATATCACCAAAACCCAAATTCTTCATGTTTTAACATAATTACATGGATTTTGATTTCTGAAAATCATTTACAAACAACATAAAATTGATTACAAAATCATATTAACAATCTTAATCCTTCTTTACTCAGTTTAACCATAGAAATCAAGTTTTCATGATGAATACTCAAGAACACAACTAAAACACTAAAACCCTTTTGAAAGTATAGATACTCACTTGTAATTGTTTAGAAAAGAAGATAAGAAGCCCTTGTTAATCCTTCTTCTTCCTTCTTGACACACCAATTTCCCTCATCAATTTCACAGAGTATGGTCTCTCTCACTTTTCTCTCTATTTTCTCTGTATTCTCTCTAGCTATTAGACTTAGACTTAGGCTTAAGGAAAAGACTGAAGAAAAGAATACGTGAGTTAGAAAACTGACAACCACTAATACACGTACTAATTCACCCACTAACTCCAGCTTTATCAGTTACACCAACCAAGGGTCATAAGACCTTGTTTGGTTGTACACACTAACAAAATCTCTTTTTAAAATATTTTAATAAACCCTTATAATATAGTATTGTGTCACCGCCCTTTAATTAAATTAAAACTCAATATTAACATAAATCATTTATTATAATAATTCTTTACTTCTTAATTTTAATAAACTCTTTAACATAGAGTTTATTTGTCACACCATTAAATTAATAATAATATTAATACGATAAATCCTTATTATAACTCCCATTATAGTTTTATTTATACTCGACCCTTATCATTATAACTTTATCAACAAATCTCAACTCTCTAATTTAATTATTAAATTAAATTAAAACATTATCATTAATTGATTGATAAACAATTTAATTTATCCCTTAATTTCATTGTCTAATTAAATTAAGATATTACAAACATATTAGCATAATAAAGTACGCACAAGCAATAACACCATTTAGCATAATTTATTTAATATAAACACACTTAATTAACTTATTCCAAAATAATACTCATCAAATATTTATTCATTTAATAAATAAAACCATTTAAATATTTATTTAATTTCAATAAATATTTATAATAAACTACAAAATTCTCGATCGTTATATCTTTCTCTCCTTAAAAGGATTCTGTCCCCAAAATCACGACTCAATTAAACTCATCCGTTACACATAAAATACTATAATTTACCCAATTTTCCCTTTTCTATAAAATAGTTGAAAAAAACCGTGACACTTATCCAATTTTTCAGAGCGAAAATACAGGATACATAAATATACTCTATGTAAATACATAAATACTTCACGTAAATAGTAAACATATACAATTTGCCAAAGCCAGAAATGAGTATCGAAATACAATAGCCACGTAAGACTATAGGTAGGAGTGCACAACAGTCCAGTTCAATCCTGGATCGGACTGGACTGGTCCTGAAAAAGACTGGTTTGACCAGTCCAATCCAATTCAATCTTTTAGCTAGAAAATCAGGACTAAATAAGGACCCAAGTCTTAGATTATAATCTTCAGTTCGGTATTTCAGTCTCTTTGTTATTAATTTTTCCCCCATTTTTTATTATTTTGAATGAAATTATATACCTATTTGACTTCCAAAAATGTAAAATTAACATAAAAGTAAAGTTCAAATGTAGCTTTAAAAAATACATTAGTGATTAAAATTTTTAAGTACAATTAAAATTTTTAACTACAAATGATGAAACAAATCATAAATTTATAAGTTGCATTCTTGAATATTTAATTGATTGAATAATTTGAATTACAAAGAAAGAAAATAAATGTAAAATTTGTATTTCAAGGAAAACTTAGATAAGTAATATAATTGTGTAATTACAAAAAATAGATAAATGTGTAAATGTAATTAGTAATAAATATGAAAAATTATAAAATTTAAATGAATGAGTAATTACTAATAATTTATTATTTATGCCTTCTAGTATATTGTCTATGTCGAGATCGATGGAATCATCTTTCGGTTATAACTTTATCTTATAACTGGTTGATGAAGGAATTACGGTGGGGCTGAGATTAGTACTTGAAGATGTCATAATTTAAATTAAATAGAAATTTGAATTGTAAGAATGAAATTGGAATTGTAAGTATGCTAGAATTGAAATTAAAAATAAAATTGGAATAATTAGTAAGCTTAGTAAAAAGATAATGAATATTGGTGGTAAGAAAATGTAAGAATGATTTGTGAGAAAAATTGGAATGAAATGTTAAGTATTTATAGGACTTGAAAAGGAGTCGTTAAAATATGTTTTTTCAAAATGCCCTCAAAAGTAGCAGTTATATAGCTGTTAAAGCGGGAAAATGGTCAAAAAAATAAAAATAGGTGGGATTCTAATGGCAGACCTGAAAAGATTAAAATTTTAGTATTAGAAGACTGATTTTTCAATTCCAAATCGGTCTTAAAAGACCAGTCCCATAGCCGGTGGACTTCAGTCCCTAGACCGGTCCAATCATATCCGATCTTTTACTTCCAAATTCTTAGATTGATTAAGCCCCTCAGACTCTGTTCGATTCTAGACCAGTTCGAGTTTTTTCAATCTTTTTTTACTCTGGTCCAGTTCGGACTTTTAGTCTTCGATTCTTGTGCACCTTTAATTACAGGCGTATGGCTTGGTACTTATCCAACCTCGAAAATGGCGGGGGCATCATATGACGTGGCTACTTTGGCACTCAAAGGCTTTGAGGCTACTTTCAATTTTTGAACCTCAGTCCACCGTCTCTGACGGCGGATGATATACTCCATTTTTAACGATGATACTTCTTCTGTTTCTAAAAGATTGTCGTTTAAGGTTAATTTACGTAGATTAAAAAATACAATTACTCCTTATGAAAAATACTATATTACCCTTGTTTTAATTATCTCAACTAATTATTAACTTTGTAGATTCCAAAAAGGAGTATACTACCAACCATGAGATTATGAAGAAGAAGTATTGGGAAGTGAAGAGATTTATAAAGACATTTCAACAACCAAGAAGGGTTTTGTTTTTTTTGAGAAAAATCATTAAGTAGGAGAACTTTAAATAAGGGTAAAGTTGGAAAAAATTACTCCATCTGCATTGATAAACTCAAAACGTCAATCTTTTTGGAACAAAAATTACTTCCTAAAACGACAATCTTTTAGGAACAGAGGGAGTAGTACATTTGAGTAATATGAAAAAAAAAATTAAGGGTAAAGCTAAAAGTGAAAATTTGTCTAGTCATTTTTTAAATGTAATTTTAATTTAAAATAGATGGAGTAAGAGAGATTGAAAAAGATGATTCGTCAGAGATGGGATGAACAAAAAGAGTATCAGTAAATGTTAAAGGAAAAATTTAATTTATGTCGACGTAGATAGAGAAATCACGAAGAGAAGACGGTAAAATACCGCGCGATAATAAACTATCATAAAGGAACATAAAGAGAGATTGAGGAGATATGTTCTAATGGATCAAGGCCTTATTTTTGTCTGAGAGTTAATGAATCAAGATCTAATACATTAATCTTTTAAATTGTAATAATATGATTTCAGATGTGTATTTACATGCGATGTTTTCAATAACAAAAGGGCTTCTTTCTTTTTGTTTATTTCTTTGATCCCATTCTAAGGTGTATTTAGTAGATTAGAAATGAAACGAAGGGGAAGAAAAAATAAATAAATGAAATGATTATTTCATATTAACTTCATAATTAAAAGCATAAATTTGGTTTCATCAATTTTTAATTTCACAAATTTTTAGTTTAACCTTTTACTTTCTTATCCAACTTATTACAAGTACTATCCGAATTTATAATAATTAAACACTATCCAAATTTATAAATATTCAAAAGGAACCCTAAAATATTAGGATAAAGAAAGATATTTGTTGTTTTTATATCTCTAATAGGAAAAAGAACTTTTGAAAGATTTTTTATTTTCAGTTCTACCAATTTTTTTACAAGTTTTTTTTTCACAATTTTATGTAAGACAATTCTATTATGACAATTTTATTAAGATATTAAGATATCAAAAAAATCTCTTAACATATCACACGATCTATTATATTAATATCAATCATGAATTTCATTATTAAATTAATGTCTTATCTAAAGTAAATTTATTAAAACTTAAAATTTTACCAAATCATACGAGTATTTGTATTAATAATATATGTAATTTTTTTAAACCATAATTATAAAATTAGTTGAAAAATTATAGTAGATTTATTACTAATTAATTGTCATAACTAAATTAAACTTATTAAAGTTTGAGTTTCATACTTCTATTCAGATTAGAATCTCAAGCAAATTTTGTCAATACAAATATTGTATACAATTTCATTACAAATTTAAATAAAATTAAAATAATTATTTTCTCGTAATCATAACTAAATAAATATGTATTTTATTTAAATATTTAGCTTAATAATTGATGGAAGGAACTTATAATATATAATTTCATATTTATTATTTAAATAAATATTTAATTATTTAATAACTACAATTATCTTTTCAAAATTTTAATCAAATATTTATTTATTTAATAATATAATAAATCATTATTCATATCACTCGTGTTTCGCACGGGGTTGATGAATTTGCTTAACCCTATTAAAGATCACGTTCACCTTCTTTTCTCCCATCCACACATTTTTCATGGTCTAAAAGATTAATTACTATTATGGTCAATTTTTCTTTATTAAATTTAAATTTTAAACGAATTAAATAAGGTAAAATTCCTCATATATATTATATAAATTTGTTGCGTACGTAGACCGTTTAGTGCCACCTTAATTCTAACTAATTCTCGGTCTTTGATTCTATGGCGGCAATTATGTTATGAAAAAGATGTTGGCCATTACAGGCTAGAGTGGTTGATCCATACCAAGGAAAAAGAAATTAACCTAATTTAGGAGACCAAGAAAAATTAGCATAACCGAAATTTTAGATTTTTTATTAGTAAGAATAAATATAATATATAAAATTAAATAAGTCATTATCTTACCAGTTACAGCATACTAGTAGTAGTAGAATTTTCAATATTTTTTTGATCAATAAAATATATTATAAGATTGATTTCTATTGAGATAAGAAGTCCGGCATTGGGCAACTAAGATTTATATATAATTTGAGAGGTTAATTCACTTATGACTAATTGATTTTCAGTTGGATGCTTCAATATGGTATTAGAGCATGCACCATTCATGTGCGCCAATAGCCCACATGTTCCACGTCACCCAAATTGAACAACTAAAACTTAGAGACTCAATATATAACTTGATAGAGACTATTCCACTCATTACCAATTGATTTTGAGTTGGATGTTTCAATAATATTAATATTGTAAATTATTTAAAAAATATTAAAAATTAAAACAATTATTATTTTTAAATTTTAAATATATTACATTATTTTTAAATTTAAAAATATTTGTATTAATTTTAAAAATATAAATTACTTGTATATTTTGAAATGGAGGGAGCATTCATTTTGCTGGTTTATTTGTTAAATTCTCAGTAGGTATAGTGGTCAAAGTGGTCGCAAATTTATGGTTCGGAAATTCAATTCCCATTTTATATGGTAAGATGGTCAGTCAATACTGTAACCGTAACTTTTCCAAAAACATAGTGGTCAAGTCCTAATTAATATAATTGTGACATTAGAAAAACAAAAGCCATGCTTATGTCGATATATACGTACACAAAATATATATCACTCCGTCTCAAATTAATTGCACAATTTTGACCATTTTAAGTCAAATTGACTATTTTTAGAATTAATAATTAAGCATATATAAATATATTTTTAAAATTATAAAAATTGGAGTTAGTAATAAATTGTATATACTTTCTTTTGGTTATAATCTCTTCACCTATATTTTAGCAAAAATAGTAAAGAGATTAGTTCTAAAAATAGTCAATTTGACTTAAAATGGTCAAAATTATGTAATTAATTTGGGACGGAGGGAGTAATTGTTTTTTTTTTTAATGAATATTGTTTCAACTCTCGATCACAAGATTTTTTCAAATTCATAAACTAAATACATTATTTTTTTGTATTCCTTATACCAATACATGTCGGTTCAACTTTCATAGCATGTTTATATATACTCCGGTAATATTTAAATTTTTTTTATACTATCATTTATTAACTAATACATTTTATATGATTTAAAACAGTATTAAGAAATTTACATTGCTATTATCACTTAAATATATTATTTTAAAGTTTATCCGTATTTCGCACGATTTATCAAGTTTTAACCACTTGTTCAGGAATGCTAAACAATTTGTTTCTTCTATTTGTTTTTGTTGAGCCTTGTAGAAATTTTTCTCAAGATATGGAACACAGAAAGAGGCCGGCCCAACTTAAATTCCATATACCTGTTTCAATTCTTTAAATTTAATTACTTTACATCACTTAGAATTATACTTAATTCTTAATTTCTATACATCAATTAATATTTTTAATTACTTTACATCACTTTAGAACTTTAAATTTTAAATTCTTTACATTGAAATTTAATCTATTTACATCACTCTGAATTTTTAGGCTTAATCTATTTACACCGCTTAGAAATTTTGATTTAATTTCTTTATATCGGTTAGACTTTCTAAATTGAACTTCCTTACATTAAATTTTAAAATTTCTAGTCGAAATTAAAAATAAACGTGAGTTGAAGTACTAAAGGAAGGTTAAAGGAAGAATAATTAAGAACTACTCCTCCTCGTTTCAAAATTAGAGATACAATTTGATTTTTGAGATCAAACGACGACATATTAAATTTCAATATTGGTATGACTCATAAAAGTTAAGAATTAAATAAATTTTGTGATTAATTATTTTTTTATATGCTATACAATTATAATAATTGTATGAACTAAAATTAAATATATTCACATTTATACCGTTGTTCGATTTCAAAAATCAAATTATATCTCTAATTTTAAAACAGATGTAGTAAATATTACCCATGAAGCGTTTGCTTTCCTCGACTCTTGAATGGATCCGCCAGTGCGTGCATGTTAAGCAATTAAGGCTAAAGAGAAAACCATGCCTACTGTTTGGGAAAATTTCAGGGTATTAATCTCAAGTATTAGGCTTAAAGTGATGTTAAAGGTATCAAATTTTTTGTCTTAAAAAGTATCTCAAATGATGTGTCATCATAACATTGATTGAATAAATATTGACTATGCTATAAATTATTATTAAAATATTCAATGTCATATCATTTGAGACCCCTAATATTACTCTTAGGCTTAAGATATCATTTATTGTTAAACTAAATAAGGCAAAGAGGACCTTATTGATAAGATTATTTCTAACATTAAGTAAAAGAAAATAAATAAATAAATAAATAAATAAATAAATAAATAATCATAATACAATGTACTGGTCACATCCCCAATCTACGTGTATTAACTAATAACGGATTGACCACCAAACATTCGCTTGGATAATATCACCAGGCTTTTCTCATAGCAAAGACTTGGATTCAATCCCCCTCCCCATGGTTGTAATGAATTAAGCACCAAAAAAAATAAAAAATAAAAAATAAAAAATAAAACTTAATAACTTATTGTGTTATAGGAGTATTTTGGAGTCGATCACAGCCTTTTTTTTTCTTTTTTTTGGGGGGGGGCCTAAATATCGATCACAGTTTTTGTTCTTCTCTAATCTATAAAAAGTATAAGTGTATAGTTTTAAGGCCGGTCTCTTTGGTGATTAAATAATAGCTAGGTAGGAGATGTTAGTAGTGGTCACATGCTATATATATATATTAGGGATAACTCGTGCCTGAAGGCACGGTACAACTAATATAATAGTTGAGTATTGTATTCAATATTTCTAGATTCAAAAAATACAAAATCATCCACAAAAAATACAATACATCGACAGTTAGCCGAACCAAAAGAAAAGGTTTAACCTGCATCCATAACCCAAAACATAATGAGAGGAATCTGTGTCGTCTACAAGAGATGCAAGTGTTGATGAAGACAGTGATGAGGAATTAGAGAGCAGGACCAAGGCATTTACCAAGAAGCGAGTAGTTAATTTACATAACTATCTTTACAATCGAAGAAAAAGAAAAAGTGAATCTCTGTTGTCATATCAAAAAGATGATGTTTTGTTACTCCATATTAGCTCAATATTTTCATGCACACCCAAAAAAAAGCTGATGTTTTATTCCCTTTAGCTCAATATTTTCATGCACACCCAAAAAAAAATTCGTATTAATATGGTACATTATTCTGGTGTAATCAGCTGATATTTTGTTACTCCAGATTGCTTGTTATTGATGTTTGGCTTGTAAGAAGATCAAAAAGATGATATATTGGGTTAGGACAGGTAATCTTTTTCTATGCATCTGTTTCTGTAAATATTTGACTGATACACATTATGAATAGAAGTTAATGCACTCGCAGGTGTTGTTTTGAATTTGCATTTTGAGAAATTTAACCAGGGGAAATTCATTTTGAATCTTCTAATCATGTAGTTCTAATCAGAGGAAATTCATTTTGAGAAATATAGTTCTATGACAACCTGATAAGCAATATCTGGTAACTGGTAAACGTCAAGACGATGAGCAAGAGGAATAGTAAACCAAACCTCCAAAATGCATCTAAAAAAAACAAACAAAAAACAATCAATTCATAAAAATCTCCGGCAAGAAATCTTACTTTCCGTGGCTGAAGGCACTGTATAATTCAAAAAAAATAATCCATCACATAAATACACACAGAATATCAGTCCGTTAAAAAAAATTAAATTCACCATTAGAATTTTTACATAACTACAACCAAACTCAGTCCGTCCCAAAAAGAAAGCTCCATTACAATATTTTTTAAGCATTTTAATATTTGCCTAAGAGAGATTTGCACCAAAAAGAATCCCATGAATTTGTTAAAATTTAACATTAAATTTTGTGATTGGAAAAATTATCCACAAACATTAACTACTGATTCCAGCCAATTCACTTAAAATAACACATACACACACATACACGTAAAGTCAAACCAAAAACAAGTAAAGAACAAATCGATTTGGAGACCCAATGAACGGAAGTAAATCGATTTGTAAATGAATACACACACATACTCACCTGATTTTGCTTGAGGTAAATGAATACACACACATACACGTAAAATCAAACCAAAAATAAGTAAAGAACAAATCGATTTGGAGACCTAATGAACGGATGTAAATCGATTAGTAAATGAATACACACACATACTCACCTAATTTTGCTTGAGGGAGCTTCCGAAGACGCGAAAGAAAAGGGATCGGTGGATTTGGAGACCCAATGAATGGATGGCCGGCCGAAACGAATAGACGTCGTCGTCGTCGGTCGGATCTTTACTGTCCGTTGGCCGGAGCTGCCCCTTCCGGTTGCTATGGTTCGTAGTGAGAGAGGGGGGGGGAAAGAGGTAGAGAGAGAAATCGGGTGTTTGAAAATGGAGGATAGAGAGAGAAATCCGATGGTGATGGATTAAAAGTGGACCCAAATTCCAAAAGATTTTTCCACCGTCTGATGTTGAAGCCACAATTGATTTTGGACCGTATGATGTTGAAGTTTTTTTTTTCTCTGCTCTGTTTTATTATATATATATATATATATATATACAGTACATTTCTTAAGTTCACCCTTATCCGGCTCACCTCAAACTCACCCCCCTTTAGCGACGGACTCGGCGACGGTTTGGTTATACAACCGTCGGCTATACTTTTAGCGACGCTATATATTGTCCGTCGTTAAAAGTATAGCCGACGGTTGTATAACCAAACCGTCGCCAGGTCCGTCGCTAAAGGGGGTGAGCTTGGGGTGAGCCGGATAAGGGTGAGCTTAAGATCCGGGTGGACCGTATATATAGATCTTAAGCTCACCCTTATCCGGCTCACCCCAAGCTCACCCCCCTTTAGCGACGGACCCGACGACGGTTTAGTTATACAACCGTCGGCTATACTTTTAGCGACGAACAATATATAGCGTCGCTAAAAATATAGACGACGGTTGTATGACCAAACCGTCGTCGGGTCCGTCGCTAAAGGGGGGTGAGCTTAGGGTGAGCCGGATAAGGGTGAGCTTAAAAAATGTACTGTGTGCGTGGATATATATATATATATATATAAGATTAAACATGTCAAATGATCATTACATGGAAAGTTGAAGAGATTAAATTAAGGAAAAAAAACAAAGAAGTGAAACTCTTTTGACGGGCAAATCTCACTCGGAACAAAATTTAATTAGTAAATACTATGAATAATTATCATAAACTACTCCCTCTGTCTCAAATTAAGTGTCCAAATTTGATTTTATTGGTCAAGGTGACTATTTTTAGAATTAATAATTAAGCATATATAAATATATTTTTGAAATTAAAAAAAAATTGGATTTGGTAATAAATTGTATCCAGTTTCTTATAGTTATGTACTCCCTTCATCTAAATTTTATCAAAATTGATACAAAAATTAATTTTAAAAATAGTCAATTTAATTAAAAAAGTTAAAACTTGACATTTGATTTGAGAGTGAGGAAGTATATATTTTGCTAGTTCCACTTAATTCCATTTCACTAAGGCCCATTTAATATTCATGATATAAAAAACACCTTACAAAGTCAAGAAAATTATTGTTAAAAACATCAGTTCTTAATTTTACAGAAAATGGGTGCTCAACAATGGTGTTTTGTTTTATATTGCAAGAGGCTTTGTGAGAGTTATATGGAGGGAAAGTGTTGAAGAGTATGTTGGGAGTTTCCTGGTTGGATGCATTCATTTGACAGTGTGTTGTGTATCATGAAAATTTTCATGAGGGGAGGTCTGAAATGGGCAAGTTTAATATATGGAAGTTTTTATTTAGAGTTAAATGCATATTGTATTTTTGGTTTAACTTCCTTTCGCACTTTGCCTCTCGCACTTTATAAATAGACATTTTGCATTTCACACTTTCAGTGCATTGATACATAGACCAAAAATTTATTAATGGGCTAACAGAATTAGACTGTTTTGACCCACGTGCTGTCTTCTTAGGAACAAAATAGTTTCACCAATAAAATCTTTGCCTTAAAAAGACAATACGTGAGTCAAAATAGCTAACTCTGTCAGCCCAGTTAATGATTTTGTCAAAGGGTGTCATGTCTCGGTGCCTTGCAAGCGTTGGATAATAAATTGTTTGATGCAAAGTGTAAAATGAAAGTAAACTAGGGGATTGATATACATATTTTTTTATGCATTCTAATATTCTCATTTTTATTATTTTATATATATATTTATTTAACTAATATATTTTATTTTGTTTTGTAGGAGATAATATTTTATTTATCTTTTGATCAAGTAAAGGATAATTGTTCTATTTTTTAAAAATTAAAATAGACTCTAAAAGATTATCATGATAGAGTTAGAATCAATTTAAAGACAAAGGGATAAGAAGAAAAAAAAAGATCAATTTTAATGTGCCTTAGATTAGTTACAATTTATGTTTTCCTACAAATTGGTCACTTGTTTTAAGGGAAGGGAGTTATATTTTTATTTTCTTTTTCCTTCTTATCCGTAAAAGCAAGGAGAAGTTTTTTTTTTTGAGTTTTTGTTTAGATTTTCATTCCCGAGGCAGTAGACTTCAAGCAAGAAATCTTCATGTACTACAAATATCAAGCACTATTCAAGTTGTATTTATCCAAATATCAAGAGTTTGTTTTCTTTTAAATTGTGTTGTTCCTTCACTGCATGCTTTAATTGACTTGTTTTATTTTTTTTCCTTTTTCCTTTTTTTCCCTTTAGATTGTTTAAGTTTTGTTAGTTAGGTTTAATTCATGCAAATAGTAGTGCTAATTTTATTCATTTTTATTTTAAATTGCACGACTAGCTAAATTTTTGACGACTAGGAAGATGAAAAAACTAAATATTTCATAATGTTTATTTTTTACCGTTCCGATATTAGTGCTTTAATTGTTTTCGTCTTCATATTACTTTCGTACAAAATTTCAGATATGATTCTTATATTAGTTAAGAGGTTTTGATAAGTTATAGTCCATTTGGAATCTTCATAATTTATACTTGCCCATATTATTAAGAATCATTATTTTAAAGGAAAGAGAAAATAATATTAAATTTCAATTCGAAAAATAAGAAATTAGTTATTGTGTTAGTACTTAGTGGATTCAGATTCCTAGGTAATTTTTTTCATTACTAATATTCATTATTAATTTTTAATTTGCATTATTTAGTTAATTAATCATCTCTACCATTTGTCTAGAATATAAATTAAAAATTTAATAGTTAATCTAGTCTTTATAGTTTGACATGTATTTGTCGAGTCTACAATAAACGTGTGCACTTGTAGTACATAATTTTAACACATTAAGGATGCAAAGTATATTTAACTCTTTCTATTTATGGATTGGCTAGCATACTATTTCGGAAAAAAGATGTTTGCAGCAGGTGTATCTATATTACTTTTGTTGAAAATTTTCTCGATACAATTAAAGACACAAATATGCTTCAAAGATTTTTGAGAAATTTACAGTATATTGCAGACTTTTATAAAGATCTTGCAAAAGATGCTCAGATCTTATATGGTCGTCTTCGTAAACAGCCTCCTCCGTGGAGCGATAAGCACACTGAAGTTGTTAAGAAGATCAAACTTAAAGTTAAATCTATTCCTTGCTTATGTTTAGCAAATCCAAATTGATTAAAAATCGTTGAGACAAATGCTTCTAATCTTGGATATGGTGGTATTCTTAAACAATTGAATCCCCATATAGGAAAAGAGCAGTTGGTAAGTTATACTTCAGGACATTGGAATGTTACTCAAAGTAACTATTCTACTATTAAAAAAGAAATGTTTTCTGTCATTAAATGCATATTTAAATTTCAAGATGATTTATTAAATCAAGAATTTATTCTCCGAATAGATTGCTCTGCTATTAAAGAAGTTTTGGAAAAAGATATTACAAATATCGTGGCAAAACAACAGTTTGCCAGATGGCAATCTCTTTTGGCCATCATTGATTTTAAAATTGAATGTATTAAAGAAAAATTAAATTCCTTTCCTGATTTTCATTTCGAGGGAGAGGTAAATACACCCAACTCCCGAGATCCTATAAAGGAAATCCCTCAAAGAAAACATGTAATACCTCAGTTTCCATGAAAGACATTTTACAAAAGGAAGAGGTGGATAATATCCATGAAAAAGAATTTTTTGATTTAATACTAACAGTTGAAAACTGTGACATCAAGTGGTTAAAAGACTCTGACTATTTGGCTTCTAGATATCTAGATGCAATAGTATTTTATCCTTTAAAAGGATCAAATAATTTTCGAAGATATTACGAACAGATTCTAATAGAAACTGGTTCGGTTGATTTTGAACACTTTACGAGAGGAGAAAAGAACAAAACTGCTCCTTTCTCATTCTCAAAAGCATATTTAAAAAAGATGCTAATTTCCTCAGATTGGGGATTGGATCCTAATAGGACCAGAAAAATACTTGGTTATCCTAATATGGATTTCAATTATTGGGATTATAAAGATGCTTGGTATTTTTGCTTCTATTATGAGAATCCTCAAAAGAAGCATACCTGGTTCTTTAGAATATCTCCTGAGTTCGCTAAAAGTGAACTACCAAATTAGTATATCCACTGGTGGCACAAATTTGGCCTAGAAGTAGTAATACTACCTACAGACATTAATAATGTTTACCTTGAATATAAAAGTATTCATCCGCATGTTAAAGATGCCAAGGTCTCAAAAGGCCTTCCTCTATTTAAATTTTTCATGAATTACAGTTTACCTTGGATCTGGGCATGGAAATTTGGTTCAATCATTCAAGAAGATTATAATTTTGGTCTTCCTTCTCTCACAAGGAAATACCTTTGCAAATGGTGGATAAAATGGTCCACAGATGACACTGTTAAAGCAGTAAAAAAAGACTTATTAATTTTTCGTGAGATCCTTAAAAAGGCTCAAAAAGAACAAGAAAAACAAGACAAACTCAAAAACCCTCTCCAGCATTTAAAAAATAAATTAGAGGAAAATTATCCTACAGCTAGCAAAGCAGAAATAAAGCAGTTAATGCTAAAAGCATTGCAAAATCAATGGACTTTTGACAATGAAGGGGATGATATCTCTATGCTTTCAGCTAAAAGCAGCAAAAGTAGCCATCATTATTCAGTCTTTTCAGATACAGAAGAAACAAATGATGAGACGGCAGAAAAATTTGATGCAAAAATGTAGAAGATTCTCAATAATGAAGATACGAATGATCCAGATATGGTCACTCAACCAGACATTCATGTACGTGTCAACCTCTGTCTTAAAAAAAGGAGAAAGCTAAAAAGCAAAAAGCAAAAGGCAAAAAGAAAGTCTCAAGCACGCCTCCTGCCAAAGACTAAAAGTCGAAATCACTTTATTAAAGCTACTTTATTAAAGTTACTTTAACTTTAGCTAAAAGCTAGATTCCTCCATTATTGAGGTTTTGTCTTTTAGGGCTAATAGCCATGTATAAATAGAGGCTCGATCCTCAGTTTTAATCACGCTTTTCCTTTCACGCATTTCCTTTCTTTTCTCTCTAGTTTTCTTACTTTAAAATCTTGTAACTGATCTCCGCTTGTACATAGTGTGTGGCAATAAAAGAAAGGCTTCCATAGAGTCTCCATGTAAGTCTTCTTAATTCTATCTTTAATTATCTTGTTTATAATTATCTTGTTTATTTAACTTAGCTTATAGCTTATGCAGGAACGACTATGAATCAAACTAATAATCTAAGACATATAAACAATAGTTAAACTAAAGTAAACAAACTAATACAAAACAATGAAAGAAACTTAAAAATGAAAACTATATACATGCAGAAATTAAATATTTTTGGTGGGGAGTTAAGTCATACCTTAAACTACTGGAAAGGTTTTCCCTTTCGAAAAATCCCTTAAGCTACCAACGATAGAGAAGGGAAATAAAGTTGAATGGAAAATGCTGGAATACGGATATTTTATTAAAACTGAAATAATTTACAAGGATCAGAAAGTTTTTACAAGAGAGAGAGAGTGAGTGGGTAAGCCAGAGAATATCCAAGGATTCGAGGATTTTCCAAAAGATGATTCTGCCGGTTACCAAGCTCGCTATTTATATTACACCTAAAACGCGGACTTAAAATGGAATTAAATTAGAATAGAGTAAAAGATAAAGTCCGGGTACACATTGGGCCCTATAGTCAACTGTAATCTTTTCACCCTTTTTCTCAAGTTATTTCGAAAATGACACGCACCTGAAAGATGCTCAAACGGGACAATTATTTTGTCAATAATGGAGCAAATGCACTACTACTGATATTGACTAAGACTATTTACATATTGGACTTATTTAATAATTACATAAACTTCCAAATGTGCTGGCCATGGTGTCAACTCCTATCTGCTGATAATTCTGGAAGAGGGTAAAGGTGTAGTATTAATTCCCTCGTGAACTGAAAAGGCTATATAGGACTGCTGAATCATGTCCTTGCTTATGGAAATTCTTCTAGCAATATTGGTAGTACTGGAGCTGCTTTTCTTTTTGAATTTTTGGTTGGCCTGTGAGCTGTATGGTATGTTGGGAAATGCTGACTCATATTCTTGCACCAGTTTCTCTCTATGTGTCCAAGTTGTGGCTGGTAATGGTGTCAAGACTGGTTTTATTAGTGCTTTCTAGAGACGTTTCTGGAGTTTCTGGAGAGTCTGAATGGACTGGAGAGTCTTCTATTTTTTCTTTATTATTGGCGACATGTGGAGGGAAGACTGGCAAAGTCTCTTGTGGCTTGAATCTGAGACTTTCTAGCTGGTTGAGAAAGTTGTTAACTACTGCGTGTGTCTTCTTCACTGAACTTGCTTCTAGATCTTCCAAGAACAAGTTTTCTTTTGAGACTGGCTTTTTTCTTTCTGGTAACTGTGACAAAACTTTCTTTGAGCTCTCTGGAATTGATTTTTGAAGCTGAATAACTTCCTTAGCTTTATTGAGGGTTCTGGAACTAAGGACTATATCTGTTTTAGTCTGAGTCTGATCATCTGTAACTGAATTTAAATGTGCTGAAATAGAACTAGAACTGGTTTGATCATTAACTTGATTTATCATAGTCTTTTGAGGACCAAGATAAATTTTGTTATAATCAATAAATTAGCTTTTGGGGAAAGCCACACCCATCAACGGACTTGAGATCTCTTTACCACTTGCTGTTTGGAGTGGAGTAGGTAATGGGATTGAGGGTCCACTACTTCCTTTCATAGATGTTTGGACTTCTATGAGAACCTCTGTGCTCTTCAGAGAGGAAGATGTTGAACTCATCTGTACTCCTGATGGAGTTTTGCTACATCTGGCTAATTCCGCTGAAAGGAAAGAAATCTGTTTTTGTAATTCTGAATTTTTAAAGATAAGTTGTTGCTTTTCTATCATCAATCTTTCACAAAACTGGTTTAAACGTTTGAAATTTGTATTCATGCTTTCGCAATGAGTACAAAAAATAGGCTGATAAGGAGATATAACTTTGGCAATTGAGAAATCTAAATCTAGTTCTGAATAATGGAAAAGAGAAGGACTAACAAAATAAGTATCTCCAATGATTTGTCTGGCAAAGGAATGAGCAAGGGAAAGATTATTGAATCCTTTATATTTAGGCTGGTTGAAATTCTTTGTATGTTCAATGATATCCAGCCAAGAATGAAAAATGTCACATTTATGACTGCTGGTGATTACATAAAATTTAAAACTTTTATCCTGGAAAAATTCAGTTATGCATTTAAAGATGCAAGAAAATGCTTCTGGTCTCTACCGTGAGAAATTCAAAGATTATCCACAATACATTTCTGTTCTTTATTGAGACTAATGTGGTCTAATGGCTTAAAAGTAAAAGATAAGTTTGCTGGATAAGAAAATAATGTTTGATTACCAAACCTTAGGGTTTCGTAACCATTCTTATTATGCTGAGATGTAACTAATGAATGCAATGCAAAGCTGGTATTAACATTTTGGCTTCTTACTGATGCTGATGCATGTGCTAATGGTGCAAAGCTGTATAAATTCTGGCTTTGTGTAGACTGGTTTTTGCCTTTTGGCGGTAACCCTAATAAATCTGTCATCTGCAAATTAGCTTAGAATATTATGAACAGTTTTCTAAAATTAATTATTAAACTAAGAGCTTTCTAAAACCTGTAAACTGTTAGATTTTTTTTGGACAAAAGACAAAATGACTTTAATAAAGTTAGCCTTTATAAGATTCCTTTGATAAAGTTACTTTGAAAAAGTTAACTTTGATAAAGGTACTTTAATAAAGCTACTTTAATAAAATTGGAAAAAGTTAAAAAGTCTTTTTTAATAATTTTCTCTTATGAAAAAATATAAGCTAAATATCTTTCTGGAACTTCAGCTGGAAAATTCTTATATTTCTATTAGAAGAAAATTGGAGTCTGTTTATGCTCTAAAATCTAGTAACATGTGCTTTAGTACTGGAGAACTACATCTAATTTTAAGACTGAAGTATATTAGGTTTTGGAGGTGGATTTAGTTCTGGAGTATCATCTAAAACTGGTAAAATAAAATTATTTGTTAAGACTGGATTACTAAGAATACTGGCTTCTTTCTCTTCTAGAGTAATAAAATCTGGATTAAAAGATTTTGCTGAATATGTTAAAGATTTTGTATATTCTTTAATATTTTTCTTTACTGGAAAAAATCTTTTATTTCTTTTGGGATTTTCTTTATAAGGTTCTTTAAAGAATCTTATTCTGGTATAGGCTGATTTATTAAGCTGTCTTTGGAAATATTTTGTAGTTATAAATTTAAAATATTTACGTCTAAATTTAAAATTGTTACAATCTGTTAAAATCTGGTAAGGTCTTATATATGCTTCTATGGTTGCTGGAAGTAATTTATCCTGATTAATATTTTTAGTTATATAAGATTGTTCTGGACTGAATAATAATGACTGATGAACTATGGGGTGAGTTTCTGGTTCTAAATGTATATAATCTTGCCTGGATATTTTTACCTGGTCTAATGCTTATTGGGAAACCATTAAATTCTTTTTTAGATTTAGAATTTTATGATCCGTAATTAAACTAAATATATATTGAGATACATTTATCTGTTTTAAACTTTTCTCTAAACTTATTAAGTTATTATGTTCTGATAATTGTACTGGTTTAAAAGATTCACCAACTATAACTAAGGATGGTTGAATCTCTATATTTATAACAATACGGAGCTGGTCTAACCATGGATATATATTATTATCTAAACTGGTATGAAAGCTAAAATTCTTTATAAAGTATAACTACTGTACTGGATTTAATCCTAAAGACTCTGTATAAACTGGTTTTATATTCTTGCTAATAAAATTAAAAGTTTTCCATAAAATTCTGGTAAAATTCTCTAATGAAATATTATTGGTTAATTCTTGAGGTTGGATTATCTGTAAATTCCTAAGGTCCTTTTGTGGAGAAACTTCGTCTGTTTGATTATCTAAATTATCTGTCTTATTATCTAGTTTCTGTTTTTTCTTCTTCTTCAATATCTTCTATGAAATATTTATCTATAAATTCTAATAAGTCTGATTCTGATAATAATTTTTTTGCTGGTACTTGTAAAAGTCCATTATTTTCTGTCTGTTAAAATTTTTCTTCTTTTACCTCTTCTATTTCTTCCTGTCAGTAAGAGTTGAATAAACAAGCTATAAGCTAAAACGTAGCATGGATCAAACAAGACAATCATGCCATGAATGTCGTTAATATAAAAGTAAAAGTAGGATACAAGTGTCTAAATACAATAAAGGCAGAGTATGGTACCTGACAAAGAAGAGAGAAACCTAACCTTGACATAAGAACTCAAACAAATCAAAAATAAAAATAATAATGGCATGTACTTACACTAATGAAAACTAATCTAAGGTGGGCGAAGACACTATTGACCAATGGAGTTCTACGGACAAGACAAACGCAATCTATTGGCAAGGAACCAAAAGTAGATTAATATATATAATGTGGTTCCTATGAGAATATGCCTTTGAAAATATAAGATTAACTACAAGTTTATCATCTCTGTATATGCAATTAAGGGATGCCAATAGGGATAGCAATTTAAACCGAAACTGATGCAAAATCGGTCGAATTATATCGAACTAATCGATTTTTATTCGAACAGTTGGTCTCGTTGGTGTGATTTTGATATTTCTTTCAGACCCACTGGTGTAGCGCACCGCTTTTTGAACCGGCGATACACCAATCCTTAAACCGCTCTATATATACTTGCTTATTTTAATTATATCTCTATATTATATAATATTATTACGGTAATGATAAGTATTAATAGTAATTTTTTTGGAGAGATGTGTAATAAGTGAGACCCTCCTATAATTTCTATCAATCACATGTATTAAAAAGTTTCTAAATTATAATTTGGTGTAAATTTATCGTAATACATAGCATGACTCATATTATTATTCTTATATACTATTATATATAATCATAGTTACTCAAACGTATATCTTTATTATTATTATTATTTACTTTTATATATCAAAATTTAATTTATAAATGCTTTTATATCTAGTTGATATATATTAAATAAGAATGTTAAAATTATAACAATGTTATCTTAATTTTAATTGAACATATGTTCTTATATTACTTGTTAATATTTTTTGTGCTATTTTAATGAATGTTATTGAAATGTATGTTGTAAAAATATTTAACTAATTTAATAAAAATTAATTCAAAATATTTTTAATCTTTGACCAATGCAAGTTGATGAGGTGCGGTTCAAAATATAAACATGCCGGTGCAGTTTTGGTATAAAAAAATCTTGAACTGCTACTGGTGCGATGCGGTTCCAGTTTAATTTTTTTTAAGTCCGATACGACTTCAAATTACTGAAAAATCAGAACCGCATCGTATCATTGCCATTCTTAGATGTTAATTGCATTAAAAGCTGACAATGACGAATAATATATGCTATGGGCCAAAATATATATCTTAATTCTCTATCCCACCTAAGTGAACAAAAAGAAGAGAACATCCTAGCTAGCATTTGAAATCCATGAGGCGTGCAACGCAGATTATGTGGGTAGTTAATCCATGCAATCCGTAAGTATTAATTTATTAAAGCTTATTTTTTCCATGGGAAAAACCATTGACAGAAATTAAATTTCATGTTGTATCTTTTGTTTTTATTTGAAAAATCAATGGATCCATTAAAATATATCTATGAAAAATCAATGTTCAATTGCCTTTTGTCCAAATGACAACTAATCTTGCAACAATTTAATATATCATTTACGTAACTCAGAAGTTTGTTAAAGGGCAAAAAAATGCCGATCAATTGGCCGAGACACTAATATAAAAGGGCTTGAATCCCTCAAAACCCACTTTCCCTAGGGAGGATGTGATGGCCATCTAAAAGGCATGTTGGGAAAATAAAGGTCAATTTTGATAAATGTGTTTTGATGGCGTTATGTCAGGGATAACATCCAGGGATGTGTCATGTGCTGGAGATTGGATTCACCATTTAAGAAAAGTCCTTGATATCTTGCAAGCTAAAAATATATCTAAACACAAGGTGTTAGCCCCTTAACGGGTTGACATGGACTTGACATGTAGGATGTCCAAATAGCATGTTAAGATTGGCCTTGACACTCAATCCAATGGAGTAAAGCAGGTTGACACTCAGTTTCTGCAACAGTCAGTCACAGCTGGGCGCGGCGTGTGGCAGATTTGAGCGCTAGCTAAAAACTGGTAGATCCAGATGGTCTACATTATGACTCCTCAAGCAACCTTGATGTCTATGGTATGCCTAAGACTATTGTTTCTGATAGAGATACTAAGTTCTTGAGTTATTTTTGGAAGACTTTGTGGTGTAAGTTAGGAACTAAATTGTTATTTTCAACTACTTGTCATCCACAAACCGATGGTCAAACCGAGGTAGTGAATAGAACTATGTTTGCTTTGTTAAGGGCTATCATTAAAAAGAACATTAAATTTTAGGAAGAATGTTTACCATATGTTGAGTTTGCTTACAATCGTTCTATACATTCTGCTACTAATTTCTCTCCATTTGAGATTGTGTATGGTTTTAATCATTTAACACCATTGGATTTATCTCCATTACCTGCTTCTCAGTATACTAACATGAATGGAAAGAAGAAAGCTAATTTTGTTAAGCAGATACATGAGAAAGCGAGCCTCAACTTTGAGAGGAGCACGGAGCAATATGTCAAACATGTTAACAAAGGCCGACGTTAAGTAATCTTTGAGCCAGGAGTTTGAGTGTGGTTACATATGCGAAATGAAAGATTTTCAGCTCAAAGTCAATCAAAATTACTTCCAAGGGAAGATGATCCTTTTCAAGTTCTCAAGCGTATCAATGACAATGCCTACAAACTGGATTACCCCGGTGAGTATAACGTTAGTTGAACATTTAACGTTTCTAATCTTAGTCCGTTTGATGTAGGTGATGATTTGAGGAAAAATCATTTTCAAGAGGAGAGGAATGATGATGACATGCCCGGCTTGGACAAGGACAAAAGCTATGGGGCGGATCTGGTGCAAGTTCCAGTTGGACCCGTGACGAGAGCTTGAGCTAAACGCTTCAAAGTAGGACTTAATGGATTGATTCAAGAAGTTTGGACTGACAATAGTGTGAAGACAGGTGCTATAGAAGAGGATTCAAAGTTTATTAATGTGGTCCAAATGGTTGGGACCAACGAAGAATTGAATTCGGGCTTTAAGTACGAAGAAAAGACGAAACGGTCAAAATTCTTGGTCCAACGTCAGGGCACTGGAATATGCCTACAAGTGAGCGTCGGAGCGCTAGCCAACAGTTGAATTCCTATATTGCAGTGCCAAGGCGCTGGGGACGCGACACAATTTTCGAGGATGCATTTTTCAACGCGTTTTTCCAGAGTTAATGTAATGTTTTAAGATCTTTTCCAATTCGATCTATTGTAACTAGGATTCTTATTAGATAGATTTACTTCCTAATTGGTTATTAATTAGTATTTTAATTCCTTATTAGATTCTAAGGTTTTCTTTATTAGTATAAATAGAATACATGGATGATGTAATATGATGATCAACATTATTATTTGAGTTTTATCAATATACTTGAGAGGTTTTTCTTATCTTTTGGTTCTTTGAGAATTTCTAAGCTAATTTCTTAGTTTTTCTTTGAGATTCATTATTAACTTATCATACAACAAATCATAGTTGTGTATGACGTCTTCTATCATACATCAATCGTTGATTATACTGAGATTCTTGCTTCATATAAGTACGGGGTTTAGGTGTCATTGGTGTTCCATTCAAAGCAGATTCATTGCTTGATTGATTGTACCAAGGTTCTCGTCTCTTTATAGGGCATTGGGTTGAGGTGTCGAGAGAGTTTCACCCTTTTAGATTTCTAGAAATGATTCGGGTGACGACCACCTCACGCAAGCGTGCCGTGGAGTCTATCACATTATGTCCTCTATTGCCAGGAGTCTAAGTCCTTGGATCATTTATTCTTTCAATGCCCTTATGCCTATACAGTTCTTAATTGAATTTTTTCTTATGGTGGTTGGTTCAATCCCCCTACTCTCATGGAACCCATTTCAAAGATGATTCAAGCCCATACTGGTATGAAGATCACAAAACTTATCATGAACCTCTGTCTTAATGCCTGCATTAACAAGGTATGGCAGGAAAGAAATACTAGATTTCATAACCATGTCAACATTCCTCATGAGGTCCTTGCCAAAGAAATACTGCAGCTGGTTAAATGCAAACTCCACTCTTCTAATTTGTTCCACAAATATGCTTCACAACACTCTTTTCTCCACATTTGAAAAATGTAAATGTCCTCATTATATTATAGCATGACCATCATTGTGGTATGCCTCCATGATGTTTAAGCTATAATGCTTCTGAGGTATGCCCCTTTGCACTTGTAATTATTTTCATTCTATGCATTTAAATTTAGCAAAAAAATATAACATTTGCATTGAAATTAAGCTACCACATTCCATATAAAGCAAACAATGTTGAGCTAAATAATAGTACTTTTTGAGGGACAGAAGAGGGAGTAGGAGTTTACCAGTGAGAAAACTGGCCAAGTATCGATCCAAATCTGAACAATCAAATTGTTTAAACACAAAGGATAAATCTGCTAGCCGAAAACTGTGATGCCCCCAAATCCGAGTCACCTGAGCCACAAACTTGGTTCGTCACTATCTAATACATGCATCATACTATTGATAACTTGTAGCGAGATAAATGAATATTTACATTGATATAACATAAATAATCCTGTTCTAAGTCTCGAAACCAAGACTACTACAAACATAACATAATATATAAGGGTAAATAAGTCTTAATACACAACATCAATTAATAAGTCTCAATATAAACGGTGATTCTAAAACAATAAAAAAGAACTAATCAGTAGTTTTGCGCTTTCCCTTATCTTTTTCCGAGCTCTCGCCACGTGTTGCACTAACTGAAATATTTTAAGGAAAGCAAGGGTGAGCAACAAATTTGCCCTGCAAGTATAATAGCAATGAATAATCACATGAATAACTTTATAGATCATATATAGGAGTAAAAAATTTAGATAGCTCAAGGAAATAAATAACTTCTTTATCACCATTATATTGGTCGCTATGGACCGAAGGTTTTCTGCAGTATCCAAGGATTTCAAAGTTTCCCAAAAAAAGGGACTATTCAATACTGAGTGAGCACTAAAGCACATAACTCTATTTAGAATTACTGAAAATTCATCCGATAATCCACAAAACTGGTACAATAGGTGATCAGCCTAAAGCACCTGGCGTTATGCATAAGCCTCACTCACTGACGTTTATACAATTGCCCCTACTTTGTGGGTTATTCTTCTCAGCTTTACATGGAAATCCGAACCAAAATAATTTGATCGAATAGTTTTACTTAACATCAATAATAGTTTGAGGACTTAACCTCACTTCAATAAACAAATCAATATGTGTTTAGCCGAAGCAATTAGCTTTAACATAGTTTTTAAACAGTTTATGGAATAAAGAACTTTAAGGCTCAACAACATGCATTATAACATAGGTAGATAACTTGAACGGATATCAATTCATTTGAATAATCATAAGAATACTCACACAATGAAGTAAATTGTGGAAGTTTAGAAAGTTAACTCAATATCGCAATACTTGCAATCAAAACATAACTTGAGTGAATTTAGAGAACTTGCTCAATAATAA